>OZ022593.1:4955284-5247784 GCA_963669155.1 Arbacia lixula
CTTCATATTAAAAGCCGGGCCAGGTCTTTTCGATCAAATACTTGGCAACCAGCTGCGTGCTCTATAAATCATAAGTTACATTTCAAAATTTAACTATTATCATGGAAACACGATATGACAAGTCTTCATTAGCAGATGGGGTTCATGTGCAGGTTTCTTTTAATATACAGTTTTTAGTGAGAAACAATATTCAAGGGAAAAGAAAAGGCGATACCGCAGGTTTTACTAGAATGGAATTATATAAAATCGAATTTGCATGACACGTAGACGGTTGCGGATAATACAAATCACAACCAAGTCTTAGCCCGAGCAAACCTCTCCATCTCCTCTTAAAGGGGATGTTCACCCTGAAATTATTTTGGTTTCAATAAAAAGAGACAAATGAAAGAAACACATGCGTGAAGGTTTGACGAAAATCGGTCAAAGGAAAAGAAAGTTATTTGATTTTAAAGTTTTGATTTTGTGACGTCACGTGCGAGGTGCTCTCCCATATGTTGTGTACAAAATAAGTCGATAAATTGCTTTTTTCCCTGTTTTTGACAACGGAATGATTTTTTTTCGTACAGGTATGTGTGTAAAAACGTATTTCTGATTATGTATCAAACGCACAAGTAAAGGGATGCATATCTTTGTGAGAAAATGCACATTTTCGAAAAAAAATGTACACAACATATGGGAGAGCACCTCGCATGTGACGTCACAAAATCAAAACTTTAAAATCAAATTTCTTTTCCTTTGACCGATTTTCGTCAAACCTTCACTCATATGTTTCTTTCATTTGCCTCTTTTTATTGAAACCAAAATAATTTCAGGGTGAACTTCTCCTTTAAAGGTGAGATAGCCCTTTTACAAAAGTCGTGAGACTCCACATGGATCAGCGGTATACACTGACAATAACACGAATAACATGGTATGCAATCTTACTGGGATAGCTTTACATAATATAAATGAGAACTTATCCTTGTTTTCATTAGACCATAGTCTACACTAATGTAGCCTATGGCACCAATCTCTGCGTTGATCAGCAGGACTTTGCTCGTCTCAACGCATCTCGAAATTTAGCGATCAGTGCCATTCCGCTTAAAGGTAGTTTACAGGTCTAGCATTGTGATGGGATTTCTTCCATATTGCATAGTACTTACACATTAAATGTGAGCTGCAAACGTGCTACTCTTCCTTTAACCCTTTGTGCGCTTGACAAAGTACTGCTCTATGGGATATGTGTGCATTATTTGTGCAAAAATGCACACATGACGTGTCAAGGGTTAATTCCAGAGCCATGAATCTGGCATCAGACTCGAGTCAGACTCCCGCGACCCGAGTCCCCAAGGGTGATAATAAGTAGGCCACTGATCCTAATCCCCTACAAGATACCAGGCGGGTCGCTTTCTTACCCAGAGGCCTTGCAGATTAAAGCGGATAAATCCATGAGTACCCAGGGGATTAGCGTTGCTGTGTGTGTCGGGAGATAACAAAGACAGCGCTGCTCTGGCCTGGAAAGATATGAATCATCGTGAAGCCCACACTACATTATCCGGCTAGACTGGCTTGACTGTATCCTTATCTATAGGAAGTATTGCTTTTCACTACCATCAGCGTGCTGTTCTGGCCCGGGAAGATGTGAATCACCGTGAAAGCCCATCCTACACTATGCGGCTAAAATGGATTGACTTTATCTCTATTTCTCGGAAGTATTGCTTTTCACGACCATTAACGTGTTGTTCTGGAAGGGAAGATATGAATCACTGTGAACGCTCACTCTACACTTTCCGACTAGACTGAACGTACTTTATTCTAAGGAAGTATTACCATCAGCGTGCTGTTCTGGCCCGGGAAGATGGAAACCACTGTGAAGGGCCACGCTATGCCACCAGACTGGACTGGATTCATTTTATCTACATGAATTATTACTTTTCACTGCCATCAACGTGCTCCTCTGGAAGGGAAGATGAATCATAAAGCCCACCCTACACAATACAACCAGACTGGATTTACTTTATATATCATGTCTATAGGAAATATCGCTTATCGCTACTATCAAGTGTTATATGCAGAGCAGTTACTAATGGTCTTCATGATCATCTTCATGATAGAAATAAAGCTTTGAACACGAGATGTTCACACACTTTCCTGCTCATCTCTCTCCCTCCTGCCCCTCCGCAATGTTTGTATGCAAGCCAGGCGGGGACAAATCTATCTAAAAAACACCGAGTCTCTTCCCCAAATCATTATTTTGTTGTTTGATATAGATTTCATTAAGATGCAGATACATGTTTATCAGATTGTTCAATCTTCCCTTTACTCCCTCTGCTTATCTTCTAATTTCTATGCACGTTTGTTTGTCGCTGTATTGGTCTCTCTCTCTTTCTGTTTGTCTCTGTGTCTCTTTCGTCCTTTCTTTCTTTCTCTCCCTTTCTTTTCAGATCGTTTGATACAACTATCTTTCACATGCGGACCGTTTTTAAGCATGAATGCCAAACTATTCAAGGACAACATCCCCTCATTTGCATCCTCTATCGTACTCACGCCTTGAAGAAACGGACACATTTTGCATGGATACCCATAGTTCCGCGGTCATCGTCTTCCTCGATCTTTTCATGCCTCTGCAAGCAACGCTGCGCGCTCAGTGAGTTGTGTGATAATGGAATCGAGAGACGCTGTTAATTAACAAATTCACCGAGGCGTGTTAATGTTATGTATGGAGTTGCCAATTTAAGGCCAGCTTAAATAATCATCCAAGCGACATTCTCTGTGTAAAAAAAAGTGATATCCTCAAATAATAGCCATTTGATGAAGCTGAGTATTGTTGAATATAATGTCTTAGGCGTATGTTGTGCAAAACGATTACTGATGTGCTTTCCTTCTGTTTCTACATGAAAGGTTCTCATTAGAAATAAACAGTTAAGTATTTACCCACCGTTGATGCATTTCTGCACAGATAATACACACAAAACCGAATAAAGCAGCCGTTAATCCGGCGAACAAAGAGTTAATCTGTACACTGTCCTCTCTACGAGATATCAGCTGAAGATGTGAAACTACTGCTCGGACACCATGGAGTTACGTCCTACAAACGGACAGGTTGTTCCATATGCTCTCACATTCCCCTTCACATAGGACTGTAGATGTGATGTTGTCACTCTAGTGCATTGTAATAATTCAGTGTTCAATTAACTCGAGGTGATCTCGAACCACTCGCACTATGCTGATCTCAACTCTATACAAATGCTCATTATAGGGTTAGGGTATGGAAGTGTTTATCAAGGCTTATGTTGTGATTTATTCTCCTAAAGAAGGTTTCGAAATGAATACAAAAAATGGTCGAAGTTATGTAATAAACGTTAATTAAGCAGAATAGAGTATGCATTTCTTTATGTTTTTACTGTTAGAATATCTTTTGGTTTTCATCTTGCTCGGCAAATCGGCAATACGTAGTGACGATTACACAGGCAGTTCCACTCAGTTTATACGTTATATCAACCTGACACATATTAAATTACTTCGCTTGCACGCTTGCAAACAATCTAATTGAATTATCTCGGCCGCTGCCTTCTTGCGTTACGGCCACAGTGTAATCTATTTGCTATCCCTCTTGGTGAGCAAACTGGCAATTCCTTACCTTGACCGCTATAAATGAGACAGTTATTCGAGTCATGGGTTGTAAGCAGACCAGCGAAATATGAAAAATGATACTCCCGTTAGTTCATACGATGATCACACTGTACACAAAGAAAGTTCTTAGAATGTTGCGCGTGATTATATGATATATATAATGATATGTTTTTTTTTTTTTTAAATACATTTGTCTACATACTTAATGTAGGCCTAAATATTAGTCATCAGTTGCAAACAGAGGCTGACAATCAAAATTCCATATACGTGTATTCGTGTGTTGAAACCATTTTTTAGGTCTTACGCCTTATCTTCTTCCCTAAATCGGCAACCTCAGCCCGCGCACGCTGCCAATCTGTGGTTGTCACTTTTCTCTTAATAGCAACGTTCTTCCTCGCGAATCATCAAAAGAAAATATAGATGTCCCCGCAAATGGCAAGATTTTGCCACGATTCTGCAGTCGCAAGGGACTACTACTGAAACTGTGACGTCATCTACATGTACAAATCCCATGACCGGGTCGCAGAGTCGTACGATTGATCGAATCGTGTCGTATGCAGTGGCCTATAGAGTCATGGTCACCCATTGTTTCATTACGGACACCCATCTGATTTCATTTCCTTTTGCAAGCCGGTAACTCGTGACCATGACCGTTGCCTTTCAGTGCGAATTTTCTCTATCAAGTCTTCATCGGAAGATATTTCATTCATTTCTCTATCAAGTCTTCATCGGAAGATATTTCATTCATTTCTCTATCAAGTCTTCATCGGAAGATATTTCATTCATTTCTCTGTCAAGTCGTCATCGGAAGATATTTCATTCATTTTTCTGTCTAGTCTTCATCGGAAAATATACTCACTTATCGCTTTTACTAATCTGATTTATTTTTATTCTGCAAATCGACAACTCACGGCCGCAACCGTTGCCATTAAAGTAGCTTTCCTCCAATTGATTATTAGCGGGAGGTCACAGTCACACACTGTTTTTACTAATTTGATTCCATTTTTCCCGCAAATCAGCAACTCACGACCATGATTGCTATATACCAGCGGAAAAAGCCCATTTTAGTCACAGTAACATATTGTTTTGTACCAGTCTGATCTATTTTTCCTCCGCAAATCGGCAACTCGCGGCCCTGACCGTTGCCATTCAAGCGGCTTTCTCCGTACGAATTATCAGCGGAAGATATTAAACTACTCGCGTCGCACTCTGCTCTCGTCTGGCTCAATGTGTGCGTGCTGATACATGGCACTTCACAATTTGTGTGTGTCGACTCGTATTTATCGATCTCTTCCCCGTACGTCCGCCCATGCAACCCCAGACCCCGTTTCCACAAACGGGTTGGGGTGTAATACTCGATAGATCCGTTTTATTTGATATATATAGCTTTTATGTTAGCCCACAACCCGTTTCCACGTACGAGTTTAGTGTAAGTTTCGAAATGATTATTCCATACCTATATGTTTAATTCAAGTGCAGTGTATGGCTATTTCTAAACCCCAGACCCAGTTTCCACACACGGGTTTGGTATATTGTTCAAAAAATCTTATCCATATACCTAGGTTTATATATTCGAGTGGTGTATATGGCTTTTCTTTTAGCTCAAACCCCGTTTTCACACACCGAGTGGGTGTAATGTTCAATGCATTCATTTCATATGCTGAGGACTTTCTTGGTACTGGTTTCTTGACTTTTTGACCAACCTGCTATCTGGTTAAAAAGAAAAATCTAGGTACATGTTCGACATGTTCGAAAATACTTTGATATAGTCTTTTATTTTAGCAGATAGATAAAGCAAGATCAAGGAAACGTTGATGTTGATGTTCTTTATGATAATAAACAAGGAAAAGAACGCTACAAGTAAACGAAGAAGATGATTATCCAGGTAGGCCTACATGATACGACGAAATACGAGGAGAAAAAGTAAATCATTGATTTTGTTTTTTGATAATCTCCATCATTCATACCATCGTTGTCGATATCATCATGCTGGTTATCATCATTAGTATCATAGCCATGCTTATCATCAACGTCGTCGTGATCTTTATCACATCATCAGCTGCATCGATTTCGATGACCTTCTCTTCTCCTTTATCCTCTTCATCACTATCGTCACCATCTGCATGACATTCTCCACCATCATCATCATCATCATCATCATCATCATCATCGCCGTCACCATCCCTATACCGTAATCATTATCATTCCAATCTCTTATCGTGACCATGATCACAATCATCGTCGGCATCAACATAAGACATGGTATCATCACCAGCAATGGCTTCATTATCGTCATCATTAATGAAATGTCTCAGAACTGAGAAGGGATGGTATTTGTGTAAACGGGTCATGATTTAATGTGTATGTGGGTATGAGCCATGGCTACCCTTCACCGTGTATAGAGTGCACCCTATTTCTTTACGTGCACACCGTATTCTTGTATGTGATATATCGTGCCATATCGTTCACACAAGCCACTCCACACCATGCATGTATACCACATTCACTCTCTGGGCGTCTCCGTGCATACCCGAGAAATCATATAACAACCGCATGCAGGACACATCACGCACGCGCACGGAATCATTAACGCGCGCGAAAACGTACCTAGCTTCATACTAATTTACCACGCTATACGCATCTCGTATATTACCGCCATCGTGTAGTCATAAACCACTGCACAGATCGCCCTAGCGTTACGGCCACCCGCTACCCCTTGGCCAGTGCCCCAACAAAACTGCCAGTTCTAACGGATTAAGGTGTTTTTCTCCGCCATCCACTTGTACTGCGGCCGTAGCGAGGCGGAGGGGCCGTAACGTTGAGTAAGTACTTGTGTCGGGCGGTGGGTAACGGCGTTGATTCATTGCCTCTTGGCTCGCGTAACTCTGGCTGGCCTTGCTTGCATCCGAAATGAGATGGTGAGGGAGATAGTGACGGAGAGACTCTAGAAAAGGACTATATTACTTTGAGGAATTAATCAGAGATTCATACTTATTCAAGGTAAGTGGGCTGCTAATATTTTAAATGTTGTATTGCAAAATTCTGACATTTGGGAAGGCCTAAGCATAAAGGAAAACTATGAAAACGAACATATTGTTGCAAGTTTATTACATTACCAATGAGTTCCTTTGACCCATTTCGGAATGTGAGAGATATTCAAGACAAAAATATTGCGTAGCATTTAACGACGACTAGCTAATTATGTTTCTCTGAAATGGTTAAACTTGAAAGTCAATGAACATAAATGTTCTTATTTTGACACTGCGGCAAAAAAAAAAAAAAAAAAAAGAGAGAAAAAAATGCCTTCCGCCTGGCATGGTATCAACCATATCTAGCGTTAACACGGTTTCTCGGTTCTGGCAGAACATATGCATGATAGGGTTCTCTAGTATTCAAATATGCCTGCATGTAGCTATTAATGTATTTAGCATTTCCCGGGGCGGGAAATCCCTAGCGGCTAGCGGTAAATGCAGATGGTATAAGCGGCACCGGAAAAATGCTTTCGTGTGAACACAGTCATGACAATATACCTTGAATGTTATCGGTGTGAACGCACTCCTTCCTATTGTGTTACCGCAAAACTTTGCTTAATGGGATTTGTATGATTTTCTTACCCCAAAAGCATGAATTTTGGCGCACAAATAGTTATTGATGTGAATGTCAAAAATTCAAGCGTAACGCCCTTCCCTTCACCATACAGGAGCGGAAGTCATGTAAGAGGGAGAGGGGGTGGGATCCCCATCGCTCCCCTGCTGCAACAATGAAGAAGATATGCATGTGGTTATTCATACTCTCAGCCCCGCTCACTTGCTTTCCAACACCACTCAGATATCTGTCTAGGTACAACTGTTAACCCTGTGCGTGCCAGATGAAATGTTGCTGAATGGGATTTGTGTGTATTACTTGTGAAAAAAGACGCACTTGTAGCATGCAAAGAGTTAATAACAGAGGGGGAGTCCCACCCTCCACCCAGCATTATAGATGTACACGGTTATGGGAGGGTTTCTGCCCCCCACCCCCATTTCACATCATGGGTGTGAATAGGCATGGGGTTGCCCTCTATCCTGCTGTATGGATGTTGAGTGTGAAGGAGGTTATATTGTGGCACCCTTTATCCGCAATCACGGAAGTAAGGGGTGTAAGAGAGGCGGGCCACTACTTCTTCTCGATATGATATTAGTGTGAGAATATAGTCTCGTGATGAACGAGACCACACATGCGCTTTTAACGTGCAGTAAAATCTTAAAATGCTCCAACATTGATATCTGCTTACTCCACACTCCACCCCCATGTATTAATTCCCCCAGCTCCGCCTTTGCTTAGCTGCATTGAAATTCATTGATATAATATCAGACCTCTTCTGCAAATTCTATTAACGCGTAGTCTCGTGATGCGCGAGACCACTCATGCGCTATTAATTTGTCGCTAGAAATGTTAAGTACCTCGCATCAAGGCAAACATTCATTCATCCACGTATCGGAG
Organism: Arbacia lixula; assembly: GCA_963669155.1. Classification (NCBI taxonomy): domain Eukaryota; kingdom Metazoa; phylum Echinodermata; class Echinoidea; order Arbacioida; family Arbaciidae; genus Arbacia; species Arbacia lixula. Next base: position 4,963,379 of record OZ022593.1, read on the forward strand.
GTGTCAGGCGTAATAAAATGCGTAATGTCTCGGTGACATTCCAATCTCCATTCTCAGTGTCTCATATAAGGAAAAGTCTTCCCATGATACACCGCGCAGCCGCATTCTTATTTTGTTTACAGTCATGTCCGCATCCGGTCTAGTATAATTGTGTATGAGACCGGAAGCACACATTACTGGACACACACACATACACACACACACACAGACATACACACACACACACACACATACACACACACACACGCAAAAAGAAATGCGGATGTCACTGAGCGGTGCATCATGTAACGAATATACATTTTTAATGTATGGAGACTTTATATTCTAGCAACCAGTGGGGTTTAACTCCTTCTCTGGGAAACCCCATACTGCCCTATTGTATGCATGACTGGGGAAAAATACATCAATGAAGCATGAACGGATAAAGAGTTAACTTGATTTTTCATCTGGCTTGATGACCGGCAATATTTTGTATAAGTTTGTACTAAGTACTAAGTTTGTCGCTAATGATTTAAACACGCACGCACGTCTGCATAGAATTGTGCACAAGTGATTTTAACTGGATTTGTAAATGTTTTTTATTTTTTTAAATGGAGGGTTAAGTCGACACCGAATTTGTAAATATTTTCCTTAAAAATGTTTAATCAAAAACCAGTTCTTGTATTTGAATATCAATACAACCGCAAATTGTAAACAAACAACTATTCGAAACGTTTAATTAATGTCTAAAGTAATGTGTTGTAATGTACATGCACACGTATCACGTAGATGTTGTCATTGCTAAATCGGTTTACATAACCTAAGAATTCAAGCTATGGTAATATAAATGTAAATAGCTAATAAGTTTATCCTGGAGAGATTTGCGAAAATATGCACGCTCAATACCAGTGTGAGTGCAGCCTAATACCTTCTCTAAGATTAATTTATACTACTGTCATTTGGTATACACCATCATGAATTTTACATAGCGGGACCTCATTACAAATAGGTCATCTGGAATGCGGAAGGATATGGGGAGATCTAGGATAGAACATTTGAAGCGAATCGGTGAAGACCTAATAGAGCAATATCCCTTTCTATCACGCGAGTGTGATGATATATTTAATTTGTTCCCTGTCGAGCTTGCATCAGTCTCTTCTCCTCTTCCTAGCGTGCCTCGCGTGCTCTGTCGAGTCTCCGTCGTCGTCGTAATTCTATCCGTAAATTATTGATCGAGGTTGTGGTGGAGGGAACTATCGGCGTTGACATTTAGCTCCATGCTGGTCATAACCGTGTGCGTGCGCGGCCAGGGCGTCCACGGTACACTATGGGTGGGCTAGGGCCTTGGCCAGGGAGGCAGGATGGGTGAAGGGTGCGGTGGGGGTGGGGATGGGGGGGGGGGGGATGAGGGGTTACCCCGCTCGTTTAACCAAGGCTTACTTACATCACTAAATGTTTAACATAAACACATTTATACCCTTATCGAGATTAACAATGTTATGTGTAATATCGGTGAATGAGAAAGGGGAGTGTGTGTCATGCGTGTGTGTGTATGTGTGTGTGTGTGTGTGTGTGTTAGGAATGGAGGGGGGAGGGGGGGGGGGACTTTCCAGATGGTTTGACCATGATTTACATTTGTAGATATTTAACGTGAACCTACAAAGTAATGGTACCTTGTTTAACGGGATGGTTTAACCAGTGTTTTAGAGTGACCAATGATGTTAACATGGAAATATTTTCACCTTACCTGATTCTTTAGCAACCGACAGCGTCTTCAATTATCATGTCATGTCTGGCGTGAGTGGTAAAATGTCCCATCTAATGCTTAGATAATTATGATACTGGTGCATGAAGTGAAGTCAGAAATAGTTTAGAGGGGATACGTGTCTCTGTCAGTTGGAATGGAGTCGAGCATATTGAAGAGGGGGTCTTGTTTCTGCAATTCGTTCTCGTGAACTAGTTCTTGCGACGAGTGACTAAAATGCTTGAGGTTTGGGCAACATAGATGACAAAGCAAGCAGGTCAGCTATAGGGTTGTGCATCAGTCATGTCTATAGGTACAAGTACACACAGACATACAAACATATGCACACACACTTACATACATACACACACACACACACACACGCACACACATACACACACGAGTGCATATTCTCATACACAAACCTTTTCAAACTAATTTGTATTCTTCCATCACCATAAGTAACATTTACAATCGAATATACATAAGCATGATGTGTCAATTGTTAACTTCTTATTCAACAATAGAACCTAAAAACACACTTCTCACGAAAGAAAGTAGAAATAGATACCCAATTTCAAATCATCTATAGACTGTATTGTATTCCCTGACTCCAAGGAAAAAACATAAAAGAGGTTATCAATACAACGACAGAAGAACTAGTACGTGTTAAAACTAGAACACACTACACACACTCATATCACATGAATGTATGTGATGGATGGACAGAACGACACGTTAAGGGGGTGGGGGGGGGGGGGGCGAAACAAAGTTTTACCTGTCAGTCATATTTCGATGATTCCGACGTATCCCGGCTTTTTGAGAGAAGTCATTGCTACCTAAAATTAAAAAAAAAAGTCTTGAATAAGCACATAAATGCTTTATGTTTTACAAAGCTTATCAAATTATTCAAATGGCATTAGACGTTAAGCCAATTCAGGGAGATTTTTGTCGCTCTGGCGTATTCCTGATCAGCAAACTAAGTGCAATTTTAAGCGTTGTTTATCTCGTTTTCAGAAAGAAAATTCAACATGCAGAGAGAGAGAGAGAGAGAGTGAGAGATTGAGAAAGGAAGAGAGAAAATGAGGGAGAGAGAGAGAGGGGGGGAGGAGGTAGGTGGAGAAATGATCATAAGAGAGAAAATGGAGGAGAGCCGAGACTGAGAAGAGTGAAATCTACAGAAGAGAGAGAGAGAGAGAGAGAGAGAGAGAGAGAGAGAGAGAGAGAGAGAGATGTGAAGATAGAGAGAGAGAGAGAGAGATGTGAAGAGAGAGAGAGGGAGAGAGAGAAATAGAGATAAGGATACAACATATATTCAGAGAGAAAACGAGAAAGAAAGGGAGAAACGGAAATATATAAAAAGAAAGAAAGAGAACAAAATACAGAAAACAGAGGGAGGGAGAGAAAGTGAAGAGAGTTTGAGAGAGAGACAGACAAAGAAACAGAGAGAGAGAGAGACAGAGAGATAAAACAAGTGAGAGAAAGTGAAGAGATAGAGAGAGGGGGACATTCGCACACACGCAGAGAGATTAAGATAAAGAGAGAGATAGAGAAAAACACCCACACAAACACCAATAGCCAGACCATGGCCAGACAAAGACGAAAATTTAGTTAAAAGCACGCACACACTCCTCGTTATTGACATTGATAGACCTCATTGATAATAGCACTCTACCTGTCGCTTATATCATGGCCTCCGGGCGCCATATGTTGACAAGTTTTCAAATCATGTCGAGACTAAAATTCTCTCCATCACTTACTAAATTTAATAATCGGAAGGAAAATTCAAGTCGCCTCAGGCTCATTCTATGGTGATGCATTTTGATGATCGTCCTTTCCAAGCTATTGCTGGGTAACAACGAGCAAATATCCACAACATCTCACTAACGTCAGCCGTCATAGTTACCCCTCGCTGTTTTAGAGCGCTAAATTTCCGGTTTTACCGCCCTAATTAATTTCCATTCACGACCGCAGTATAATTAAATAACACGGCACTTAAGTCGGTGGTTGAACGCACGTTCGGTACGTGAAGTTATTCATCGAGTTTGGGGCTTTAAAGCGTTCGGGCTGTAATTAAATTTTGCTACTGCCTCATATGTGTCATAAAAACCAAGGAGCTCAGTCAACTGTTAAGGGCTATGGAGGAGCTCATGAACATAATTAGTTTGGTTTGAAACCTGCTCTAAATTGAGTCGTTGTTTTTATTATGTTAGTTTTATCTAACTCCTGATGTCACTGCACGTAACCAGTGAACCGCTTATCGCTTATGGAGATCGCTCGAATCGCTGTTTGATCGTGTCGATACTAAAAAAACTCCTGACGTGCTTGATGTCAGTACACGCAGCCCAGTCAATCGTTAAACGATTATGGAGCTCAAGAACAAAATTAATTTGGTTTAAAACATGTTACAACCTGAGTCGCTGTTTTAGGTAATCTAACTCCTGACTTCTGCACATGCACTTAAAATGAATATTTGAATATAGCACGTCATGGTTTAAACCCCAGTGACCCTTCATGGCTGTTTTTTTTTTTTTTTTTTTTTTTATATATTCCAGAGGAAAATACAGCAACTGAAACAACTGAATCGATAATGACATGTTCTCGATTGTCTTAATCAGATAAATCCATGCAAGGAAACTACAGATCATGCCACTATACATCATTTATCGTATGCTAACCTGACGAATCATGAGCGCTCAACATGAAATTTATGGACGTTATACATTCATCCTCATTTCCGTGAACCGTGGCATACACGCGGAAGAAACAATTTTCTTTGATTAATTCAGAAAGGCGCCAATTTTGCATTCCTTCTAGACGATATATTTGACCTTTCACTGGGAGGGTATAGGAAAATGGATAAAATATACTACCACTTGCCAATGCTTTATATCATATAAGGTACTTATTTCTTCCGAAGAGTCCAAAGTTACAATTCACAACGACGTAGTGCCATTATCGCACTACTGAGGAAGATGTGTAGTGGATTCTAATTCCCCTTTCAAGATTCAATTTTATTTTCCACAAAATTCAATACATGAATTCAGGTACTCTAAATACAAATTCAAATTTTTCATAAAAGTGTAATGTTTCATATATTTTCCTGTATAAATGAAGTCATGCTAGAAATGTAAGAGGAAATTATCATACAGTGACAGTCAATTTACATAATATAAATATCATTCCTGAGAAAAAACTATTTGTCACGGTACACACCTTTATATGGATATGGCGTCCAATTTGTAGGAATCATACAGCGACAGTCAATTTACATATTATAAATATCATTTACTCGTATTGTCGAGAGAAAATCACACCTCACAAGCCATCGGCTTTCTGATGATACCTTATATTTATTGCTTATGAAAGTTGTTTATTTTTGTTTGTTAAATGAAAGAATAAAGAATTGTCATGGCACACGCTTCCACATGGATATGGCGTACAATTTGTACGAAATTGTTCTTGATTTTTAGATTGATGGAAAAATGGATGTTACAGGTTGATGTATTGAATCCTCAATTGCTTGCGTCAACCACCTGCTCGTCCTTCTTGTTTGACTTTATGAAATGTGTTCCATATTCATTGGCATTACACTTAAACTCTTTATGCCCCAATTATGCATTTTGGTTTACGCAATCCACCCAATTGCACAAAGCAGCTGTTAATCTGGCGCACAAATGGTCAATCCAACCACTAAGTATGGAAGGCGAGGTGTACTATGATTTAACCATAAACCTGTACTTGTTTAATGAGAAACAATGCAATCAGAGCGGTGGTGTATTAAGAGTGTCTGGCTTAAGTTAATTTTCGGGTGTAGTGGCCTTCAATGAATACGAGCCACACAATGTATTCCGTAGAGCAAGACAGGCGAGGCAGGTGGTTGGTATTGTATGTACCACAGCCCAAGTCATGAATTCCCTTAAGCACGGCGCGTCGATCCACGGAGCGCGCCATCGTCTCAGCCCTCGCCTCAACGCACCCTGACAGATGAGCTGAGATGCAAATGAATGGTCGCAGCAGCGGGAATCGATTGACCGCAGACTGCCCCCCTCGTAGGTCCGTTCACACGGACAGTGGTTTGCCGCTGGCTTGCGAAAATCACAATCTTAATGAGCCCTCAGACTATTCCTCGACTCTGGTGAAGCACCAGACCGTCTTGGTAAATTTATTAAAGATCACTTCGCCGTGTACATGATGCCGTCTTCATGCGCTGGGCTGTGGCGGGAAAGAATGAGCTGCAAAATGCCGGCGACAATTGTTAGCGGCAAACCGATTTCGTGTGAACGCAGCATTATGGGGACGTGCACATTGGAAGGTTTGCCGCTGCGGCTTAATAACATGGCAACCGTATCAGGTTGTGTACACGTCCCACCTCCAGAGAAGCGGTAGATGGACTGGTTTGGCGTGTTAGATCGTACATTATCACTAGCTCCGTTCATATACTATAATCATCATGATACTGCTATTATTACCGATCCATGTCGGTCAGAAAGTTTCAAACGAGCCTGTAAAAACACTGTTCATATACACCGAAAAGCCGTAATATTGCGGTGTTTTGGACAGGTGAACTTTCTCTACACCCCTATAGCTATAGAAAACACGCGATGGTGACATGTTCCGCTCATTGCTCTACCGCGGCGGCATCAGCATACAGGTGGCGAGCAGCACATTTCGTGTGGATGGTCCTTTAGGTGTCTCGTGGTGACGGCCCTGGTCTTGCTTGAGTAACACGGAGAGGAAGAGTAGGTCTAAGATAAACAGTTGAAAGAATGCTGAGTGCTTACAACGTGGTGATTGTCTTTCACTGCCATTGTTATGGATGCTATTTAAATCCCATTTTAAGACTGATGATTAAGTTTGAATTCTATTACCATATAAAGGATCGCACGTTGTTGTTGAAATTGATACCACGAGTGCTCTTTGAAAGAGTAGAATGTAACTATTTACTGCGTACAAAATACTGATCTCCGATTGATTCTGTTCTGATATACAAATGAACACCAAGTCTGTACAAACAGTTCTATATTCATTACGAACCAAGGGTGATCGAAGAACTCTCCTCACAATTTGCAACCTAGCGATAATGATGATATTTAGAGTTATACATTTGTGGATAATTTGACGGGGCAGGTGATTGCAGTTGTTCGTATCATGGTGTCAATCGTAGATATGGAAAAGTAAATACGGCAAAGGATGATTATGTTTGAGTTTCTTGTGTTTGAACACACACTCTCCTCGCAAGATACAAGCCAGATCAAGATCTCAGTAGACAAAGTCATGGTAGAAGAACGAGGAGAGATGTACTTGGCTCTGAAAGCACGCACTATTGCGCGTTTGTTTTTATTTTTAGCTGCATCCTTTTGTGCTGCACGGACCTGGAACGAAAATCCATCCAATTTGTTGAAAAGAAACGACCTTCAAGGCAACAACGCGATGTATTTTCTTACCTTCTCACCGCGTCGTGTCCGGTGTCTGCTGTTAGCTAACATTTCTTCATCTTCTTCTGTCCTCTTCCATCATGTCTTTTATCCTGACCACTGTCTTTCTCGTGCGTCAATGTCATCTCCCGCACTCTGTCTATTTCTATCTCTCGTTGCCCCTATACATGTATCTCCTTTTCCAAATTTCCCCTCCATCACGCCCCCTCGTCCCCTCTCTCCTCTCCTCCTCTCCCCTCTCTCTGTCAGTTGAGCACCTAGTATCTAATTCTAGAAATTATGTGCTTTATTTTGATTATTGCGAAATGTGTTTGTGTTTCTGTGTTGTTTTTCCCCATTTCCCCTTCTCCCAGATCCTCTCATCCAGACAATTTTTCAATTTTACATCCTACATACCTCTCTTTATCAGGGCCACCTCCACGACTTTTTTTTCTAACCCACCTTTCGTTTTTCTTTCTCTCTCTACACATCTCTGACTCTTTGTCTATCTCCCCCCCCCCTCTCTCTCTCTCTCTCCCTCCGCCTCCCTCCTCCTCCTCCTCTCGCTCTCCCTCTCTCTCCCTCTCTTCCTTTCTCCCTTTCTACCCCGCTCCCTCGCTCCCTGTCCCCTCCTCTTCCGCTCTTTATTTCCATACTCCCCCTTTCCTCATCCATCCACTATCTCCTCGTTTCGTCCTCCGGGTGTATTTCGATGCCCAAACCCAAGTAGACACCGAAGTAGACACTCTAGCCATGCTAGCCATGCTACTCGCCCGGGCATCCCGGTAGACTGGCTTGGGTGCTCGACATAGGATACTACAGACTTTCCTCCCACCCTCTCTCCCATCCACCCCCCTCTTCACACCCCTCTTCACACCCCCTCTCCACCATGTCCACCCCCTCTCTCTGTATCTCCCTCCCTCCAAGCCTTTATCATGTTTATCTCACCCCTCTCTCCCCCTCCCGCACTCTTCTTCTTTTTCTTTCTCGTCGCTCACATTTCTTACTCCTTTTCGCCCGTTTCTCCCTCTGTCTCTCTTTTACTATATTATATTTAGATTCATTTTCACTCAATCTCTCCATATAAAATCCGGTCTCCGAGTCTATGTGTCTTTTATTCCATCTTCCCACTACTTCTCTCAGACTCATGTACTCTCTGTCTTCCTCTTTCTCCCTGTCCCCTTGTCCGCCTCTTATCCCTGCCACCTCGTTCGCTGCATCCCTTTCCCCTCAGCCCATTTCCTCTTCACCACGTTTACATCACATTCTCTATCCCACTTCGACGATTCTGCTTTCTGTCTACCCATTCCCCCCTCTCCATCTCTTCCTCTCTCTCACATCCCTCTCAACCTCTTCTTTTCGACATAATGAACATATTCCTCCCGATGTCATTCTCCCCGTCTTTCTTCCCCCTTTCTGTGCCCCCTCTCTATCCCCCTCTCATTGTGTCCCTTCCCTCCGTCTTCTCTAAATAATGTTCAGTGTCTCTGCCCCTCTCTTTGACTCTCTTTATCTTCTCTTCACCTCTCTTAACAACCCTCCTCTTTACACGTCCCCTCCCCCTCCCCCTCTCCCTCTATCCCTTTACCCCACCCTCTTCCCCTCCCCCTCTCCCTGACATCCACCATCTATGTCCTCTTTCCTCTCTCTTTCTCTTCCAACCTCTCATGTCTCTGTCCACTCTCCCCTCTCCCTGACAACCACCCCTCTGTCTCTCTCTTCCTCTCTTTCTCCTCCCCCTCTCTCTGTCTCTCTCCCTCTCCCTCTCCCTTCCCCTCCCTCTCCCCCCTCTTCCCCTTCCCCTCTCCATGACATCCACCATCTATGTCCTCTTTCCTCTCTCTTGCTCTTCCAACCTCCCATGTCTCTGCCCACTCTCCACTCTCCCTGACAACTACCCCCTGTGTCTCTCTCCTCCTCTCTTTCTCCTCCCCCTCTCTCTGTCATGTCTGTCTCTCTCCCTCTCCCTTCCCCTTCCTCTCCACCCTCTTCCCCTTACCCTCTCCATGACATCCACCATCTATGTCCTCTTTCCTCTCTCTTTCTCTTCCAACCTCTCATGTCTCCGTCCACTCTCCCCTCTCTCTGGCAAATACCCCCTGTGTCTCTCTTCTCCTCTCTTTCTCCTCCCCTCTCTCTGTCTCTCTCCCCCTCCCTTCCCCTCCCTCTCCACCCTCTTCCCCTTCCCCTCTCCCTGACATCCACCATCTATGTCCTCTTTCCTCTCTCTTTCTCTTCCAACCTCTCATGTCTCCGTCCACTCTCCCCTCTCTCTGGCAAATACCCCCTGTGTCTCTCTTCTCCTCTCTTTCTCCTCCCCTCTCTCTGTCTCTCTCCCCCTCCCTTCCCCTCCCTCTCCACCCTCTTCCCCTTCCCCTCTCCCTGACATCCACCATCTATGTCCTCTTTCCTCTCTCTTTCTCTTCCAACCTCTCATGTCTCCGTCCACTCTCCCCTCTCCTTGGCAACTACCCCCTGTATCTCTCCCCTCCTCTCTTTCTCCTCCCCCTCTCTCTGTCTCTCTCCCTCTCCCTTCCCCTCCCTCTCCCCCTTCCCCTCTCCCTGACATCCACCATCTATGTCCTCTTTCCTCTCTCTTTCTCTTCCAACCTCTCATGTCTCTGTCCACTCTCCACTCTCCTTGGCAACTACCCCCTGTATCTCTCCCCTCCTCTCTTTCTCCTCCCCCTCTCTCTGTCTCTCTCCCTCTCCCTTCCCCTCCCTCTCCCCCTTCCCCTCTCCCTGACATCCACCATCTATGTCCTCTTTCCTCTCTCTTTCTCTTCCAACCTCTCATGTCTCTGTCCACTCTCCCTTCTCCCTGACAACTACCCCCCTCTCTCCTCTCTTTCTCCTCCCCCTCTCTCTGTCTCTCTCCCTATCTCCCCTCTCCCCCCTCCCTTCCCCCTGACACCCATCCTCTGTATCCCTCTCCCCTTCTTCCACCCTCCCGGGTTCTCCTTGATGAGACTCTCACCTTGCCTAGTCGCCTGCTGGCCCGACTTTGTATAGGACTCTCCCGTTACCCGAGGAGCAGAATCCCAGTTTCCCTGATTACCTTTCTCATCTCTATCAACATATTTAAAGCTGCAAGTCAAGCAAGGTATTATATTCCAGACGAAGATTGTTTTGAATTCGTCGTGTTTTGTTTCAGTGGAGCAGCATGGAGAAGCTTTGATTACAATTACCGTGAGAAAGTTCTTGATTTATCGTCTTAATTATAAGTTTCGCTCTTCGGAAATTTTGAAGTTGCTATTAACCATATTAGCGCTGTACATACTGTTATATGAATAAGAAAAGATGATTCTGTTTTATCATGAATTCTCATATAGTAAGCCGTTTAAGGACTTTGCAGGATCAACATTATGATACAATGGCTTTTTCATAAGTATGCGCGCGCGGGTGCGCGTGTGTTTGTACGTAGCATATTTCCCATGGATACATTCACATAAATTCGCTTACATGCGTAAGGTCAATCCTTGTGTACACTTTGTGCGCCCCTTTCACAACGATTACACACAATCCCATTGAGCAGCAGTTTATCTGACACTCAAAGGGTTAATTCTGTGTGTGCCACATGTGATTTCTTTCTGAATACATTAGTACCAACCCAAACGCTCTTTTCTCAATTATCTCAACAAATCATATGGTCAGACGCCACGGCCGAGGATAGCATAATGGAATTTGTATTGCTCTTTTTGAGAGTCTAAAGCCAGTTTACGCCCTCTTTAACACTTTCTATGCCCGATAAACTGCTAGCCCATGGGATTTGTGTGTATAGTATGTACACACACGCATCAATAGCGCATACATACTTAACAATAGCCCCTGAAATGGGTCGGTCACTCTATCAGATCCATAACCACGCACAATTAGCATGTGTGTCTCACGCTGCCATGCCCTGTCTATTAGTACGCATGCTATCCGAACTGTCGTGACGTATGCTATGGTGGGCCGTTCCCGCCAAAACGGGTGCCCAGACCGTACGCCTGCCAATCATAACGTACGCATGGTTCTGTCAGAGCGTACGCCTGGTTCTGTCAGAGCGTACGCCTGGTTCTGTCATTACGTACGCGTGGTTTTGTCATAACGTACGCATGGTCTTTTTCTATTATTCTTCTTTGACATTCTGAACGTACGCGTGGTTTTGGCATAACGTACGCCTGCTTTTGTCATTACATACGCGTGGTTCTGTCATTACGTACGCGTGGTTCTGTCATTACGTACGCGTGGTTCTGTCATTAATGGTTAACCATAGACCAAATTTTGCGTACGCATTGACAGAAGCACGCGCACGTTATGCCAAAACAAGGCGTATGTAATGACAGAACCACGCGCACGTTATGACAGAACCATGCGTGCGTAATGACAAGACCACGCGTACGTAATGTAGCTGTACGAATTGCTGTAATATAAGCAGCTTTACAACCAATGAGAAAGCTTGTTGTATAAGATGTATTGTAGCTGAATTCGATCCCGAACACAGAGGGCGGCAAACATAAATAAAAGGATAGAGGGAATTAGAACAAAGGCGCTGATCTCATTCCTTTGAGACATGTAGTTGTTGATATACGTATTCATTTATTTATTTATTCAAATATTTTACCAGAGCGCTCATTCACCATAAAGTAGGGCTCCCATAGGACAATATTATTATTATTATTATTATTATCATTATTATTATTATTATTATTATTATTATTATTATTATTATTATTCTTGTTTGTTGGTCATACTAATTGCATAAAAAGCACTGCTTGGTAAAGCTCCTGGCTACATTACAGAATTCTTGAAGTATAAAACGAGTAATCATTGTCGCAATTTGCGCAGTTCAACGGATCCTCTGCTTTTACAGATTCCATCCTTCAAAAGAAAAGTAGCGCTAGGTGATGGAGCATTTGTATCCCCCAAGCTCCGGAATAGCTTACCCCTGGAAGTTAGGAAAGCACCATCAGTAAACAACTTTAAACTAAAGCTCAAACCATATCTATTTAATTCATAACACGCATTTTTAGTCATATAAAGCGCAGTAGAATATATACTATATGGAATATTGTCTGCGCTCTATAAATGTATGTATTATTATTATCATTATCATTATTATTACAAGTAGTAGTAGTAGTAGCAGTAGTAGTAGTAGTACATGTAGTAATAGAAATAGTAGGAGTAATAATAGTAGTAGTAGTTGTAGTAGTAGTTGTTGTAGGAGTAGTAGTAGTAGTAGTAGAAGTAGTAGTTATATTAGTAGGTGTAGGAGTAGTATAGTAGTAGGAATAGGAGTAGTAGTCCTAGTAGTAGTAGTAGCAGTAGTAGTAGTACTAGTAGCATAGCAGTATAGTAGCTTATTTTGAAACTTTTTCAAACTTTAATACTAACTGTTACCAGGGGATTGAGAGGAGCCACTCATCGAATTAAGTAAGCTCTATTTTTTGTATCTGCAAGCCCGATACCAGTTGAATTTGTGGGGCCTGTGAAAGGGCACTTTCTTTATGAAAGAAGAGGAAGTGTCGCGCGAAAAGCACTTGCAAACTGTAGGCAATTACGGAGCGGGTCGATTGGAAACTTGACAAAGCATGTATATGTAGCACAATAAACAGAACAGCAGTTTATTTCTGTAGAGGAGATCCCAGGGCGTTCCAATCATTAAAGCCACTATGTACATCCACATGGTGAGTGGGTTATGTATGAAACTGGATCATGGTGCAACAAGTGTTTCAATAAATAGTGTGTTGGTATAGTTGTAAAGAGAAAATATCTATATTTACATTTATGTACATATGTTTGCGGGCGACCTTTTCCTTGAATAAAGTAAGATAAAATATTAAAGGAAGTTGTCTTGTCAATAAAAAACAAAAAAAAAATCAAATGAATAATGCTGTTTTGTGTATGTATGAAATAAGACGTTGTCAATTATTGTCTAAATCATTATTCATAGTATTGGATTATACATTTGCATCAAATATACAAAGAAGACACAGAACAATATACACTTTGATATTTGACTTTGACAGACAGAACAGTGGAAAAGAGCAAGAAAATGAAGGAGAGAATGACAGAGACAGTGTGATTGAGAGAGATATTCAGAGAGACGGGGGAGGAAGGGGGGGGGGGGGGCAAAGGAGGAAAGTGAGAGCAAGAAGAGGAACAGGGGGAGAATATAAAATCGTTTGGAAGAGAGAAGGGCGAGAAGTAACCGAAAAAGAAAAAGATATACTAATGATTGAAGGCGATAGACCAAGAGATGATTGTGTACAATATAAATATAAAGATGAGGATGCACTTAATGAAGAACCAATGGATGATGCTGAAATGGAACGTAGATTGGGACAGATGTCAAATAGTTGTCTTGTCAATAAAAAACAAAAAAAAAATCAAATGAATAATGCTGTTTTGTGTATGTATGAAATAAGACGTTGTCAATTATTGTCTAAATCATTATTCATAGTATTGGATTATACATTTGCATCAAATATACAAAGAAGACACAGAACAATATACACTTTGATATTTGACTTTGACAGACAGAACAGTGGAAAAGAGCAAGAAAATGAAGGAGAGAATGACAGAGACAGTGTGATTGAGAGAGATATTCAGAGAGACGGGGGAGGAAGGGGGGGGGCAAAGGAGGAAAGTGAGAGCAAGAAGAGGAACAGGGGGAGAATATAAAATCGTTTGGAAGAGAGAAGGGCGAGAAGTAACCGAAAAAGAAAAAGATATACTAATGATTGAAGGCGATAGACCAAGAGATGATTGTGTACAATATAAATATAAAGATGAGGATGCACTTAATGAAGAACCAATGGATGATGCTGAAATGGAACGTAGATTGGGACAGATGTCAAATAGTTCAGGACATCATATAGAAGATGAGCAAACATAAGTACTCATATTTTAGTAATGTTATAATTCTGTAACACTGAGTTACACTAAGTCTACAGGTTTGGTTAATGTCATGTAACGTGAATAACTAAAGCTTCTTTATTTTAAATTATGTTATAGTATTTGTGGGGTGGATAAGGTGAACAAATGTGCACTCTTGTGTACAAGCTCCAAATTCAAAACACATGTTCAAAATCATAACTGGAACAATATTAGATATAGAGGCATCTCAAAATATTTTCAGGGGCGCCTGGGGGCAACCCCCAATGTACCCCTGGGGCCCTAATATGTTATTTTTACTTCTTTTCGAAAATGCACGGCCTGACATGGAAAAAAAAACCCTTGGAATCATCCTTAGGTAATAGGAACCTTACCCTGTTAAGATGTGTGGTCATAAGTGGCAAGGGGATCGGTGGATAGCCACAAAATGCCCCCCAAAACGCCCCCCTGGGGGCACTTTTCTCTTATTTTGGGACCTTTTCTCAAGAGTAAATGACTGGATTTTAACCAAACTTGATAGGAATCATCCTTAGGTAATAGGGACTATCAGTTGTTAAGCTTGGGGTACACAAGTGGTAATAGGCTGGGGAAGGGGGGTAGCCCCCAAAACGCCCCAGGGGGAAACTTTCTTTTATTTTTTTTTAATACCTTATCTCAAGAATAAATAACTGGAACCATCCTTAGGTATTAGGGACCTTAAGTTGTTAGAATGGGGGCAACACAAATGGCAAGGAGCCAGGGGGTAGCCCCTCCCCCACCCCCCCCCCCCAAAATGCCCCCATGGGGCAGCTTCCTCTTATTCTTTACTTTTTCAGAAGAATAGATAACTGGATTTTAACCAAATTTGATAGGCTTAGGTAATAGGGACTATCAGTTGTTAAGCTTGGGGTACACAAGTGGCAATAGGCTGGGGAAGGGGGGTAGCCCCCAAAACGCCCCAAGGGGAAACTTTCTTTTATTTTTTGTATACCTTTTCTCAAGAATAAATAACTGGAACCATCCTTAGGTATTAGGGACCTTAAGTTGTTAGAATGGGGAAAACACAAATGGCAAGGAGCCAGGGGGTAGCCCCTCCCCCACCCCCCCCCCCCCGCCAAAAAAAAATGCCCCTATGGGGCAGCTTCCTCTTATTCTTTACTTTTTCAGAAGAATAGAAAACTGGATTTTAACCAAACTTGATAGGAATCATCCTTAGGTAATAGGGACTATCAGTTGTTAAGCTTGGGGTACACAAGTGGCAATAGGCTGGGGAAGGGGGGTAGCCCCCAAAACGCCCCAAGGGGAAACTTTCTTTTATTTTTGATACCTTTTCTCAAGAATAAATAACTGGAACCATCCTTAGGTATCAGGGACCTTAAGTTGTTAGAATGGGGGAAACACAAATGGCAAGGAGCCAGGGGGTAGCCCCTCCCCCCAAAAACAATGCCCCTATGGGGCAGCTTCCTCTTATTCTTTACTTTTTCAGAAGAATAGATAACTGGAATTTGAACAAACTCAATAGGAATCATCCATAGGTAATAGGTACCTAAGTTCTAAGTTCTTATAATGATGGTACGCAAGTGGCAAGGGGGGGGGGGGAGCCTTAGGTCCTCTATCGCCTGGGGGAGGGGGAGCTCCCCCAAATGCCCCCAAGCAAAAGAGGACTTAAGGTTGTAATAATGGGATACATATCTAAAAATGGATGTTAGATTTCATAAAAACTCGAAAGACATTGTGAAATGTGAAAAATTTGTTAAAAATGGGGATCCCATCTGACATGAACTAGCCACCCCTCTCCACCCCCCCCCCCCACCCCCACACACCCTCTTCCCCCTTGCCCATCACCTCAGAAATGCGCCTTGCGGTCCAAAATATTAAGAAAAAAGGAGTGTTTTCTCAAATTTACCCAAACTGTACAGTAACCAAGGATAATCTAACATGCACATGTAGTCGCGTACTCATCTGATGAGGGGACAAGGATGACACCCCCCCCCCCACCCTCTAAATAAACATAGCACCTTACATGTCAATTACCCTCTTGTTATCATGGGGGGACTTTGTTCCCTCCGTCAGTGTATGTATTAATATCTCAAGTTTTTTTCTTTCGTTCTGTTATTTTTTTTCGACAAGACATATGTTTAAAATACTATATGGAATGATATGAGATATCATTTTGAGGCATCTAAGACAGAATAAAGCTAAATACATGGCTTTGGCAGCCATTTTGGACGCCATCTTTGATCCTCCTTGTCTCCTCATCAGATGAGTACGCGACTACATACGTTAGATTATCCTTGGTTACTGTACAATTTGAATACATGTACATTCAAGAAAACATTCCTTTTTTCTTAAAATGTTGGACCGTAAGGCACATTTGTGAGGTAGTTGGGGGGGGGGGGGGGGCTGTATAGTTAATGTCAGATGGGGTCCCATCAAATCTTTCCCATTGCATGAGAATAATCTGTTGAGTTTTGATGAAATCCAACATTTATTTTTTAGGTATGTATCACATTTTTACAACCTGAAGTCCTCTTTTCGAAGATGACTTCTTTCAAGTTTGCTCAAAATCCAGTAATTTACCTATGAGAAAAAGGGAAAAAAAATAAGTGGAATTTGCCCTCTGGGGGAATTTTGGGGGCTACACCCCCCGCCCCTTGCCACTTCCATACCACCATTTGAATAGCTTAAGGTCCCTAATACCTAAAGATGGTTCCTATCAAGTTTGGTTAAAATCCAGTTATTCATTCTTGTGAAAAAGTAAAAAAAAAATAAGAGGAAGTTGCCCCATGGGGGCATTTTTTTTTTTTTGGGGGGGGGGGGGATGGGAGCTACCCCCCCCCCCCCCTTGGCTCCTTGTCATTTGTGTACCCCCATTCTAACATCTTAAGGTCCCTAATACCTAAGGATGGTTCCAGTTATTTATTCTTGAGAAAATGTATTAACAAAATAAAAAAAAAAGTTTCCCCTAGGGCGTTTTAGGGGCTACCCCCCCCCTTCCCCGGCCTATTGCCACTTGTGTACCCCAAGCTCAACAACTGATAGTCCCTATTACCTAAGGATGGTTCCTATCAAGTTTGGTTAAAATCCTGTTAAGAGGAAGATGCCCCAAAGGGGGGGGGGGGGGTGGGGGCTACCCCCTCTGACTCCTTGCATTTGTGTACCCCCATTCTTACAACTTAAGGTCCCTAATACCAGTTATTTATTATTGAGAAAAAGTATTAAAAAAATAAAAGAAAGTTTCCTCCTGGCGCGTTTTGGGGGCTACCCCCCCTCCCTCACCCCCTCCCTCACCTCCTTCCCCAGCCCCTTGCCATTTGTGTACCCCAAGTTTAACGACAACTGATCCCTATTGCCTGAGGATGATTCCTATCAAGTTTGGTTAAAATCCAGTTATTTATTCTTGAGAAAATGTCCCAAAATAAGAGAAAATAACCCCAGGGGGCGTTTAGGGGGCTGTTTACCGCCCCC
This sequence comes from Arbacia lixula, assembly GCA_963669155.1. NCBI lineage: Eukaryota > Metazoa > Echinodermata > Echinoidea > Arbacioida > Arbaciidae > Arbacia > Arbacia lixula. Next base: position 4,980,845 of record OZ022593.1, read on the forward strand.
TCGCCACTTTTGACCACATATCTTAACAAGGTAAGGTCTCTATTACCTAAGGATGATTCCCATCAAGATTTTTATTCAGGTCTGGCCGTACGTTTTCGAAAAGAATTAAAAATAACATATTAGGGCTTCTGGGGCACATTGGGGGCTGCCCCCAGGCGCCCCTGAAAATATTTTGAGATGCCTCTTTAATATTGTTCCAAATATGATTTTGAACATGTGTGCCAAATTTGTTGCTTGTACACAAAAGTGCACAATTCACCTCATATTTGTTGCTTAGCCACCCCACTATTATAGTTTTGCAGAAATTATGTAAATAATTATTTAAGAAGCAAATAGTCCACCTTCCCATGGCACGCAATCATATCCTCAGCACAGAAACTTCTTTTTCAATAAAATAAAGAAGTTTTGCTTACTCACGTTACATGAACTTAACCAAACCTGTGGAATTGCCCAGCACTATCATGTTGTATAATCTCACATCTCTTTATATCTGGGATGATTTTCTAATTGCACATACATTTAGCTCAAGCTGCAAAAACAGGGGAAAGAGAGAGAGAGAGAGAGAGAGAGAGAGAGAGAGAAGAGATAAGACGATGAAAGAAGAGAAGATGGAAGCAACAGAAGAAAGAAACAATATGTGGAGAAGATTGAGAACAGGAACAAGAAGGAAAAGAAAAAACAGGCAGGAGGTGGAGAATAAAACAAGCAAAACAAGATGAAACAATGTAATATGCGTCTTGGTTCTTTGAGATGATCATCATGTACATGTACATGTATAATCATAAACATGCACATCCACTAACCTTCACACATACACACACAATAGCAAACACGCACATATACACTGACAACATATGTGCACACAAATAATCTTCAAAGTCATGATCACCAATCCATTCCCACAAACTCAACTCCACACAATACCTCTGTACTGATTTTCAACATCAAAGTGAATCACAAATGAATAACTTTTCATGATTGAACAAAACAATTTATTTGGAACCTTGAATATCCCTGTAGTTTCCATTACAGTAAATACAAGTACACATAAATGATGCAAACTTCACTCTTGACCATTATCTGACACATTGTTTAGAAAAATAACCAACAATATCCTAATGCGTAACATATACAGTAAAACCTGTCTATAGTGGCCACCCAAGGATATAAAAATTGTGGCCTTTACAGACAGGTGGCTGCTATAGGCAGGTTCTTTAACACATGATCTCTCTCCGGGGGAATTATTTTAGTGGCCACTATAGACAGGTTGGCTGCTATAGACAGGTGGCCGCTAAGACAGGCTTGACTGTAAATAGGATGTTATAATAAATGGTCTTCATGTGATCAATACCAAATGATGTGTATCTGGTACAAAAATGTCTACATACTTCAGGCAAGGTGTACAGCCAAATCAAAGCAGTTATACTATTGAAGTGTATCACATTATGCATCTATCTTGGCATGAATATACATGTAATTATATATATAAGTAAGATACATGTTCAAACATATCATTGGCATGAATATACTGTACATGTAATTATATACATAAGTAAGATACATGTTCAAACATATCATTGTATGTAAGCTGACATGAATTAAACAAAAGTGCATTGTTTTCAAAATGAAGTATAATTTGTAAAAATGCAAATGTGTTCCACACACACTAGAAAACACATTTAATGAAGGATCAATCTGATATCGTCTCAGAATGATGAAATGTCTGTTATGAAATATGATATGAAATCATTCCTCACAAAACAGAGATTGAACAAACACACATCATCATGTCTCTACATGTACATGTATGAAACGTATGGAAAAAGGAATACATATTTTCATGTACCATAGCTGACAAGAAGATCTAAGGCAACAATACAAAAAATCAGCAGGCATTATTTTTGACATATTGCACAAAATACAATATTGCAGGATCCCTTATAGAATACAGGCTAATAGTACATATTTTATTGTGTAAGTTGAATCTTGCACGGTTCAAGATGAATCATTGTAAAGGAACTGCTAGTCAAAAACAAATATTCTCAAATGTAAGATATTGCATAATCGCTACTAAATTAGCCTCTGGAAATATATCAAACCTAGGCCAAATCATACACCCATAAGATAATACATATTGAAAGGTTCCTCAATATAATTAATAAAACAATGTGATGTCATCACAATGACAGCTGTGTTCCCATGCTGAAAATGGTAAATATGTTTTGAAAGAAATAAATGACTAGCATTAACATACTGTATTTTTTTTTCGAACTAAATTGATAGCATACATAGACTTCACTCTAAACGATTGAATTTATGTGATAGGTAAACTAGTAAATACCCGAATAAAATAAAATATTGCAGAGTCCCATATTATACATGATCTGAAGATAAAAATGGCAAGCTTTTAGAGAATATGACCATCTACTGTAAAAAGGTAAAGATATCGATCAACATACATTCTTGTGTGATGAATTATACTGTATTTGGCATATATGAAGATCGTCATTTCCTACTGTCCTGAGTGGTACATCTCAAAACAGGTGATGCACAATAGGAAGCTTACACTGCTTGCATATCAGACTGGTTTGCTTCCTCTTGTTGCCGATCCTGCGTGAACACACGGAACAGTCCGGATGGTAGGCTGCGATGGGTTGGCGTCCAAGGAAGTTCTGGTGAACATTGTTTTTTCTGCGGTTGTCTCGACTGCTGTATCTGAGAACGCATAACCTTCCTGTATTTGCAGATCGCTGGTGTTGCTCTCCCAGACCATTGACGACTCGAAGGCGAAACTTCCACACGGTTATATTGGCATCCCCATTAGCCATCCGGAATGCTAAGAACACGTTGACTAGTGCCACCTCCAGCTGGAAATGGTACACAACCATGTACCATTTCATGTGGCAATGTGGATACTGTAGTAGGACATGCGTTGGTCGAGGAGATCCACAACACTCATTGCTCGATTGTATGCATCCACAGCTGCTGGTTTACGGATGCTGCGCTGTCCTCTGCACTCTAATCGCGGATGACCTTGTCGACAGTCCCACTGCCATGTACAGTTGACAGAACAGTCATCTTCTTCATGTCGTGCCATGTGACCCCGAGCAGATCACCTTCACGAAAAAAAAGCAGGTTTATCCCCTCTTCGCTGTAGCTATGATGCCTCTCGCATCGCAGGTGGAAGGCCCCTCCTGTTAAGCCACACTGTCCCACACGCTCCTAATTTTTTCTCTTTCAATTGCTCGAAGAGCTCATGGGATGAGTAAAAGTTGTCTGTGTACACAGGGCGCCGAGTGTTGACGTAACTGGTAGTAATGTCCTTGACAATGCAAATCGTGAGCCCCTCTCCACGCGCAACTTCTTGTTCATCTTTGCCGGGGTACAGGTGGCAGTCCAAACAAAAGCCAGATGCTGCATCTGCCAGCACCCAGAACTTGAACGGCACAAGGGATTCATCAACAGACAGGTTACAGCCAGGTTCGAAGCAGTTCTGAAAGGTTGGGATGACGCGTTCCATCAGAGGGGCGACCTTGAAGCGTGGAGTGTAGCCTGGTTGCCCTCTGGTCACACGCTCCTCGTTTTTTGCAAAGTGCAGGAACCAGTGCACAGGCTGGTACCTGCAGATAAGAAATAAAGAAACAAGAAAATGAAATAAAACATACACACATATATTTTGATTTAATCTACATGTATGAATTTTCAAACACTAAAAACATGTATACTTCAAGCATTGTGCCAATTATCATTCTAAAGAATTTTCAAACAGAATTTAGACATCTGCATGGAGCTGGTGCACATTTTATGGTATCAAATTACCATTCAAAGATACAGTTATTCTTCTCAAATCAAACAAACATTTATCATGTTTATGTAATTATAGCTTACTATGAGAATTGTTCATCAGCATTCCCCCCCCCCCCCATATCATTAGGGTCTATTCGCTGTTTGTATTGTACTTGAAGCCCCAATTTTATCACAGATAATGTTCAAGATACACAACAGCTCAAAGGAATTGGCATAGGGAAAGGGAAAGGGAAGAAATGGAAGGAGGTGCAGTTTTTAAACTGCGGTATATTTTGTCCACTTCAGCATGAAACATGATGCTTAAGCCTAAAAAGCATGTTTCATGCTGAACTGGACAAAATAAACTGCAGTTTAAAATTGCGGCTCCTTCCCTTTCTTCCCTTTCCTTTCCCTATGCCAATTCCTTTGAGCTGTAGTGTATGTGTATAATGGGGTGACCATATTTTGCGCATATTTGGTTTTCTTGACGATTCCAAGACAACTAGATTATTACACATGATGTCTAATGCCTCAAAAGAACGAGAATATCTTTTATAATCGCATTTCATGGCCTGGAATTCAAATTTCAGATTAAAAGCAATGTAATTTCGAGAAATTTGCAACGCTTACTGATTCCACCATCCACTCACATGTGTGACCTAATTTTGCGCAGTAAGTTCGCTGCCCTCTCTTGGTCGACAACGAGTGTCAAACATTAAAAAACAACCTCGTATTTCAAGCACATACTAGCTATTTGAGTAAATACTTCGAAATTGGTTAGATTTTATAGATGTTTAGATGATGTACATATCTTGTTTGACTGTTTCGAAGAATACAGTGTCTTACTATTCTTAGTCCCATATATGCACCGTGTATCCTTCTTTTGTTTAAGCATATATTTAGTGTTAGTGCACAAAATAGGACATGCGCGAAATTAGGTCACACCACGATACTAATAGTTTTGTCAACAAAATATATTTCATAATACATACCTAGTTTCTGCTCATGACGGTCCTAAATCCAGGCGTCCCAACTAACCAGTACTCCTCCCAGTACATCAGAATGCCAGGCGTGGTCACGAGAACCATGCCCATGGTGACTTGAAGTCCTGTGAAGGCCTTCATCTCGACTGGTGTTGTGTTGGTTGGGATGACGCGTTCCATCAGAGGCGCGACCTTGAAGAGTGGAGTGTAGCCTGGTTGCCCTCTGGTCAAACGCTCCTCGTTTTTTGCGAAGTGCAGGAACGAGTGCACAAGCTGGTACCTGCAGATAAGAAATAAAGAAACAAGAAAATGAAATAAAACATACACACATATATTTTGATTTAATCTACATGTAGGCTATGAATTGTCAAACACTAAAAACATGTGTACTTCAAGCATTGTTCCAATTATCATTCTAAAGAATTTTCAAACAGAATTTAGACATCTGGAGCTGGTGCACATTTTATGGTATTAAATTACCATTCATAGATACAGTTATTCTTCTCAAATCAAACAAACATGTATCATGTTTATGTAATTATAGCTTACTATGAGAATTGTTCATCAGCATTTTACCCCCCATATCATTAGGGTCTATTCGCTGTTTGTATTATATTTGAAGCACCAATTTTATCACGGATAATGTTTAAGATACACAACAGCTCAAAGGAATTGGCATAGGGAAAGAGAAAGGGAAGAATGGGAAGGAGCTGCAGTTTTAAACCGCGGTATATTTTGTCCAGTTCAACATGAAACACCACGCTTTAGCCTAAAAAGCATGTTTCATGCTGAACTGCGCAAAATATACTGCGGTTTAAAATTGTGGCTCCTTCCCTTTCTTCCCTTTCCCTTTCCCTAAGCCAATTCCTTTGAGCTGTAGTGTATGTGCATGATGGGGTGACCATATTTTGCGCATATTTGGTTTTCTTGACGATTCCAAGACAACTAGATTATTACACATGACGTCTAATGCCTCAAAAGAACGAGAATATCTTTTATAATTGCATTTTATGGCCTGGAATTCAAATTTCAGATTAAAATCAATGTAATTTAGAGAAATTTGCAACGCTTTCTGATGCCGCCGTCCATCTACTTTTGCGCAGTAAGTTCGCCGCCCTCTCGTGGTCGACAACGAGTGTCAAACGTTCAAAAACAACCTCGTATTTCAAGCACATACTAGCTATTTGAGTAAATACTTTGAAATTGGTAAGATTTTATGGATGTTTAGATGATGTACGTATCTTGTTTGACTATTCGAAAAATACAGTGTCTTATCATTCCTAGTCCCACATATGCATCGTGTATCCTTCTTTTGTTTAAGCATATATTTAGTGTTAGTGCGCAAAATAGGACACACGCGAAATTAGGTCACACCACGATACTAATAGTTTTGTCAACAAAATATATTTTAAAATACATACCTCGTTTCTGCTCATGACGGCCCTAAATCCAGGCGTCCCAACTAACCAGCTCTCCTCCCAGTACATCAGAATGCCAGACGTGGTCACGAGAACCATGCCCATTGTGATTTGAAATCCTGTGTGAAGGCCTTCATCTCAACTGGTGTTGTGTCCTCCCAGTTGTTGAAACGAGAAAATTCCTGCAGTACTCCAAGACCTGCTCGAGTCTGGTGAGCTTACTGGTTGGTCTCAGCTGCGATCAGGAAACAGGTCTTCCCGAAAAGAAATGTATAAAAATGTCTGGTACTGGTTGGTTTCATGTCGATGTTCTTGAGTGTCCTGTTCGTTGTTGCCCGCTGTTCACTGTCTGAATCGTGCATATCACATCAAACGAGGAATGATTCTGATCAGATGAATTTTGCTGACACCAAACACTACGAATGGGACCGGTCACAACGTCGCTCTCACTGTCAGAGCTCTCTCATCTCGCGATGAGTCAGACTCAAAGTCCGAATCTGCCCTAGTAACAGGTCCTGGCTGCTGTACGGCCATCTCCCGTACATACTCCGTAGAGACGAAGCAAGGCTTCTTCTTTGGAGGAGGCATTATTTTCTTGAACCAACTGTCCCCGAAAATCGTAAATTTCTCAGATATCTTGGATAAACGATGTCTTAGTCACTGCGTGTCGGTAGAAAAGGTCGATCGTCTACATAACAACGAATATGCATATCGCATAGGCCAGCGCACACTCGATCGGACCTGTCCTCGCACATAACGAGAAGTATGATTGGCCATTCCAACATCTGTCTTAAAATTTACGAAACCTTGCGTACGTTATGACACGACCACGCGCACGTTATGACAGAACCACGCGTGCGTAATGACATAACCACGCGTACGCTATGAAAGAACCACGCGTACGTTATGACTATACCACGCGTACGTAATGACTATATTAAGCATGCGTAATGACAGAACCACGCGTACGTAATGACAGAACCACGCGTATGTAATGACAGAACCACGCGTATGTAATGACAGAACCACGCGTACGTTATGCCAAAACCATGCGTACGTTCAGAATGTCAAAGAAAAATAATAGAAAAAGACCATGCGTACGTTATGACAGAACCACGCGTACGCTCTGACAGAACCACGCGTACGCTCTGACAGAACCATGCGTACGTTATGATTGGCAGGCGTACGGTCTGGGCACGCGTTTTGGCGGGAACGGCCCACCATACTGCAGGACACGAAACGCGCGCGTGCTTTGTCCGTCCCACGGATAGATTGTTCACGCGTGGTATCCACTCCCGCGTGCTTTCTATGGCGTGTCCTACCAGCGCATTTTCATGTGTATACTACTAGAGTAAACAAATATAAACCACGGTGAGAGCAGCCATGCAGCGATTTTATCCTGAAGTGACTGCACGTAGAGCTGGAGGGTCGGGCTGTATGCCTGTATCATAACCATCATCAAAACTTTTTGATGGGCCATACATGGCGCGCAATTGCCAAAGATCCCTCTAAGCGGTATAGGTTTCATGTAAATACAGAGAAGTCACTGATTTAATTCCCTGTGACTTGAGCAAAATTAGGGGAATCAGACGTAGGCCCTACCTGTTGCACCTTGGCCGCTAAAAAACGAGATGAACACGTAGCTGGAAACTGTATTATGGGTAGCTGATTTTTTTTTTTTTTTTTGGAAAAGATTTTGCGTGTTTCTGCTTAATTTACAACAGGGACAAATACATATTGATGCCTCGATATCATGGATAGTAATCATTTCTTGGCCCTCTGAAAATGTGACGGCAGATCAAGTGGCTGGGAGGGTAGAAATTGGATATTATAAAAATTATGCACTTTACCGACTTGCCTTAGCAACGAGGTTAAGGTTTGGGGGCCGGAGGCCTCCTTATAAACCGGGAAAACGGCAGGTTTGAGGCCTCAAAAGTGGAAATAAACGGTTCCACAGCAAAACATCAACCCTATCAATAATTAGTTAGTTAATTAATTGATTAGTTAATTAATTGATTAGTGACGAGCTGAAACATTATTTGTGAGTGAGAGTCCGGAACTATTTTCAGGTGAAAAGCATGAAAAATAATCATAATGATACGCGCATAATGTGCACTTATTTCTTTGTAGTTGACCGCGATTGCACGCTATGCGCGCTATGTTTTGCATTGCATTGACTCCTGTGTTAAAGCCCTATAACGAAGCTGCATGCCAGCAGTTTACTGTATACTAACGGCAGTTCGAGAATCGTAGCGATCGTCCAGGAAATCATGTTTTTATGGTGAAATGGTGTTGTAGTTTATTGCAATTGGATCACGTCGATGAATAACGTTTGAGGAACTTGTGGGATCATTTTGCTTTTTGTTAGTGGTTTTTAACCGTCGACGAGGAGATAATGAATTGGATAATTGATTGGATTTGGATGTGTGAAAGACGGATTTACAATTGAAGGTAAATGAATCGTTGGCTTGACCTTAAAAAAAAAAACCTAGACCTAGACATAACCCTAACCCAAAACCTAAGACCTATAATTGGCTATCCTAACCCTAATTTTAAGGTACTTATTTAGGACAGTTTGTAGATTAGAAACTTAAGGAACTAGGTGTTTCAGCGGATGGATATCGTCGCCCAAAACACGTACTCTGGATACCAGCGAGTCGCTGTAGAAACCCATGGCAATCGTATCTCGACCTAAAACTTGTAGGGACCCAATCACTCAAGTCAGTTCACATCAAGGCACTCGTTGCTAACCTTCTTAACCTCGTTGCTAGAGGTGGGACTCAAGTCGGTAATCATTGAACAGGATTGTTTCCATGAGGGTTATAATGCATGTTCGAGGTGGCGAATTATTTGAGAGGTGCAACTTTGATAGTTCTCACACATTATAATTCAACGTGTCTGAGATGCGGACACCAACTGCGGAGCAGACACACACCACGGCTGTTTACATCCGCCGTATACAGACACAGACCGCGGAATACGTCTGGCAGATGCTCTCACCTGCCTGGATATTTCCGACTGTCACACTGGCCGCTCGCGTAATAGCTCTCAGCTCAGCTCGCCGATATATCCGCATAGCGCATGCATGTTGTGCGGCAGTACGGTGTTACGCGGTGCAAGTATCAACACCGAAATGACTCCATACATGCCATATATTGTCAGTGTTTTGTTGCTCGGCAATCAACATACTGGCTAACGTTACAATTAACATTAATGTGAAGGACGTCATTAATCTAAATCATGAAGGACGTACCAGTGCAACAAAACCAGACTGGTTCTGAAATCCTCAAGAACTTCATTTCTGGTGGTAAGATAAATTTCAGTCTTTTTTTAACCAGTATATAGACTAGCAGTACAGTACTTAGTCCAAGCTTTTAAATGTTTTTTGGATAGACTCTAGTACTCGTAGTCTAGTCAGACTGGGAAGTCTAGTCTACAATCTTGAGTTTAGACTGAGTTAGAAGTCTATGCTACCACACAATACAGGTGTAAATTAAGGTAGAATCAGTCTCTGTATTGTATGTTGGATCCACTGTCACTGAGAGCGCATCTGGCTCCTCGATCTGAACGCCCCTCCAAAAATGTAATTTCGATTAAAGAATGCTCTGAATGAGTCGCTTATTCCTGTGTCTATTGTACAGGTAAAGTCTAGACAAGAATAATCGTCTCATTCGGGGCATTCTTTAACCAAAATTACGCTTTGGTAGGGGCGTTCAGAGGAGCCAGATGCAATCTCAGTGAATCCAGTGTCCTATACAGAGATTGATTTTTCAGTCTTAAGTCATATAGATTAGATCTTGACCTCTACTCTCTAGCTAATGTTAGCTTCAACTGATGATCTAGAGAAAAAAAACGTAAAATACGTTAAATCTAGTCTTGGCAGCGTCTGCGGAGTATAGCTACACCTGTATAGCAATCATGACTGCATGAACTCTATGACTGCCTTTTGGATAGGAAAAAAACCTAGAGTTTAGATCAAACTTCTCCTAAGTGAGCATTTCGGAATTTACTACCCATTGTGACTTAATCATGAGGTCAATAAGATCTAAATAACTTCTCTTTCTCTTCTTCTCTTTCTCTATTAGGAATGGCAGGATGTTGTGCAAAGACCACGATCGCTCCTCTTGACAGAATCAAGATACTTCTTCAAGCAAGACACAAACATTTCCAGCATTTGGGTAAGGGACATCTCACAGTCAAAATGGTATTTTTGTACTGCGAAGTCACGAACTGTGAACAAAATTTCACAGGGTCCCTTTCAAGTTTTGTTCACGTAAAAAAAGTCCACGTTCAAAGCATCTGTAGTAATTTATAGGTGTGAAGTGTGGTGATGTGTATTGTGTGTTGTGTGTTGTGATGTGATGTGATGCACTCACACTGATCACACGCCATAAACTCAATTTTTAACTTACAAGGAAGCAGGTTTGTACGATAATGAAAGACATGATAAATAGCATTCCCTTTTCGTTGGTTTATTGAATGGTAGAAATTATAGACCACGCACGTGCAAGTGCCGTCACATGAATATTGCACTGGGATGAAAATTGACGAGAATGAATAAATAATGTGTATAAATAAATGCTTACGTAAAGTCCAATGAAATGAATGGTGATGACGAAGTAAGGGGCTCTCGCGGATGATGATGTTGCGGAGACTTGGTGGCGGAAACGCGACTTCGTAAACGTGGCTGAAAAGCCGTGAAGATCGCGATGTCGACGCTGCACGCTTGCGATGGTGATGGCGGACGAGAAGAGATGAAGTGAAGTGAAAGCGAACGGAGCGGCGATGCTGGCGTAGTGCAGTGAGTCGCTAGACGCCAGTGATGAGCCGTGAAGTGAAGTGAACGGAGCGGCGATGCTGGCGTAGTGCAGTGAGTCGCTAGACGCCAGTGATGAGCCGTGCTTCAAAATCAATGTTCAGGCGAGCTGCAGTGGATCGAGCTCGGTGTGAGGTGATGCCGAAAGGCGGGACTGGCAGCTCCCAGCGGTTAATCCAGCCGTGTCGGTGTAGATTATATCGTACGACTGGAAGACTGCCAGCCCGCTGGAGACGGCAGAAAAAGAGTCTCCTGTCCGGAGGCGTGTTTGTCTCGAACCGGAGCGAAGTTCCGGGAGATGCTGACTCAAACCAAGATGATGTGGGAGTGATCAGATTCGCTGGGCGATGCGAGGATGCGAGGACCACGTGCGTTGAAGCGCACGTAGGCAATGATGCGCTATAGGTTGAAACAACGCATGTGGACAGAATAAATTAACAGCAAACAATAGAATTACGTAACATGGAAAATAACTGGTAGAACACATGGCAAACGTACGTGGAAAAATACTGAGCATGAAAATAAAGAGTGAAGAGTCACTACACATCTATTATTAGTTTCTTCATTCATTATTTTAAAGAGACCTAAGTAATCCAAGAAAGGAAAAATCATAATTGTACATTAAAGGGCCCCTGTCAACCAAATATTTCTGGTCTTTAAATTGCTTGGACATGTCACATTAACAGCTTTTCGTATGTATTTTCACATGAACATATCGTTGAATGACAAAAAATGTGATTTTCTGTCAAAAATAATAGCTATTTCAGAGTTTCTAAGCCCCGCCCATAAAACAAACTCTGTTTCACGCGATAGCTGTCAATCATGATGTCACGTGACGAATTTCGTCACAGGGGGAAATTTACTTCCGAGCACTGATGAATGCCAATGTTTTGTATTGCTGTGTCGAAGAATTGGCCATGTAATTTTCCCCCAATTGGAAGAATTCAAGAGAAAATGCCGAAGAGCTGCATAGTGGGAGGGTGAAGTAACACCTCAAAAGATGGTGTGAGCCTGCACTTCTTCTTAAAAGATGACAATTTATGGCAAATTTGGTCAGCGAGAGTAAGGCTGACCCACGCGAAATGCCTCAGCGACAGTAGCGTAATGTGCAGTGCTCACTTCCCTGGCGATGCCTACGAGGCGGCGGTAAGTTGGAGTTGGATGCGATCCCCGCCATAAATCTCCTGACCAATACCCAAGAAAAGAGGGAGAAAAGGAGCACATCAGCATTCAAAAAAAGGAAGAAAATGAGGGATCGTAAACCTCGTTGTTTTACTTTTCTTTTATTAATCCTTGAAATTGCAACGAATTATTCGCTCAGCCTCGGCTCACTGCTCAGCGCTAGTTCAACTATAGTGTATCCACGGCAGCGTACTAGGGATATATAGTCGCATAGCAGTCCGGGGGCTAGGGCCTAAACGGACTCTAATGCAGACCTAGAAATCACTTTTTTAGAGGAATTCAACGGCAAAGAAGTTGTCTAGGGTTAGGGTTGGGGTCAGAGCTAGATTGAGAATGAGGGTTAGGGTCAGGGGTAGGTTTAGCGATTCAAATTCATAAAATAAGTGCCAAAGTATTTACACTTCTCAACTAGTGCCGTGAGTGAGTGGCCGTGGGAGTTGCAATACAGGCAGCTATTGATTTGGCGGTATCGACACGTTCCTCAGGAATAAGTCAGTTAATAGTTACACCATGGTTGGACAATCCACTAAATCAAATCCTCTGGATTGCTCATACTGATGACAATTTCAAAGACGATTTAATCAGAAATAGCACTTGGAAGATACATTCAGAGATAAAATCACTCTCAACGCACAGCCAGCTATGAAATAACACGCGAAAGCCAAGCTTGTACTCGATCGCGATTGGCCGAGCCTTTCCCCCTCATACGTCACGGGCTATGACGTAATACGCTCAACGGTGATCTCTATTTTTGTCATGTCATTCTAGTAGTAGTCAGGTTTTGATGTAAAATGTACAATTCATCCTTATTTTTCATTCAAAAGTATATGGTTATTCAAAACGGCCATTAAAAACTAAGGTAGATAAGTGGAAATAAGATTTTAAGCTGTCTGGCTGTCAGGGGACCTTTAAGTGTTTTTTTTTAAAAAATCAGACAGATGTATTGACTGGCCGCCTTGGTGCTGCTTGCCTCAGCAGCCGAGAGGGTGCAGCTTTCTTTGCATATAATATATGCCAAGCCAATCAAGGTGGATCATAATTCTGTGCAAAATAATGTCATAATATTAAAGAAGATCATGTGATATTCTAACTTCATGAGCCAGCAGACAGGTGGTAAAAAGCTCGCTGGATCAACCTTTTTGATTTATAAAATTAAAGAGACATTCAGAGCTTCAGTCTGTGTCAGTCAAGTCGGACAGTACTGTGTCCATTTGTACAGATCCAAACGCCTTGTCTCTACAATTTTATCTGTCCTTTCATTTTTGTTTTACAGTCAACTCATGCTTACTCTCTTACTCTCTCTCTTTCTTTCTTTCTCTCTCTCTCTCTCTCTCTCTCTCTCTCTCTCTCTCTCTCTCTTTCTCTCTCACCCACTCTAATCAGTCAGTGATAATCAATAATGCCCGGAAATTTCATAAACAAGACATGCTGTAATCACATTTTGTCAGCACTTCTACAAATCAGTAAAAAAAAAAGTTAAGAAAACAAATAAACGTTATGTGACCACTTTATTGCACACATGTCTACCACTTTCATCTATTGCAAATTCCAAAGCCACTACTTTGAAAGGGATTTTAATGAATTTCCTGCCACTTTCCAACCTAATTTTTGTTCTCACCCCACAGGTGTGTGGTCATCCCTGAATGAGGTGATAGAACATGAGGGCTACCTGGCGCTCTACAAGGGCAATGGTGCAATGATGATCAGGATATTCCCTTATGGCGCCATCCAGTTCATGACCTACGAATGGTGCAAAAAGGTGAGCAAAATGGATCTAAGATGTCGATCATATAGATGGACAAACCTTGGACAAGCTTTGGAGTTATTGGAAATTAATGATTTAAATAAAAGATGTGCAATAAATCTGCATACAAGGAAAAATATCCTTTCATGACCTCTGAATGGTGCAAAAACGTGAGCAAAATGGGTAGACAAGACATTGGTCATAAAGACGGACTAGCTTTGAAAAGTCATTATTTAAAATATGTGCATAAACTCTGCATACAGGGAAAAATATTTAGATTATTAGAATATGTTACCAGGAACAAATGTTATGCCTCAGTGTCACTCACTTGGACCAATTCTCCGCCGGAGGCATTATGTTTTTAAGTTGTCTGTCTTGATACCTGTCTGTAGTTTATGAAACAAATGAACTGTGTAAAGTAAGGGTAAGATACGGACGGAGGTCAAAGCTCAAAGCTCAAAGCTCATGTAATTTTGTAAAATAATTGCCCCAAATGTCTGTCCCAAAAGCTTCCATGCAATATCTTGAGAACTGTTCAATGGATTTGCTACAACCTCTGTTGCTTTTTGTATGATTTATGAAACCAATGAACTGTGGAACATTGGAATCAAATCAGACTGAGGTCAATGAATTTTGTAAAAAATTGCCCAAAATTGATGTTTTTCACATTTAATACAAACCCAATGATCCTCTCCAACCAGACATACTGTACAAAAGCTGATTTTTTTTTCCAGTTTTAAATTGAAACCTGGAACCAGACTCGAAACTTGATCAGAGCCTTTACTGGAAGGTTTCCGGTCACTTTCCCGAACCAACTCTCAAGGTTACATTTACAGTGCTTCACAATATCTCACCGTGTGGATCGCCCTTTGCAAATCTGCTTTTTTACAACTAAACACGCACAAGTATTGTTAACATTCTATGCATGAACTCCTTACCTTTCTTTGTTATGCTCCATCAAACTTGGTGTGCATTGGATTACTTCAGCAACACTTCCTGTTCTTTGACAGGATTAATGAAAAAGATCCTTTTTTAATACTATTTTGAAAGTACACTTGTGGAGGTCAGCATGCTATACTCTCCGGTACACAGCTTTGGAATGAAAGGGATATACATGTATGCACCAGTGAACGTGGCTGGTATGGAGAGTAACACATTCAGAGTGGATTAACATGTTGCTCAAGGTTAGATTTCCTGGCTTTGTAAACCCTTGTCTCTTCGAATGTCAAGATTTGCTATGGAACTGCAGTAACCAAAAGTGTTGAGGCTTACTTGTGTCCTATGAGATTTTTCAAGTTTCGTCATAGCCTGTTATCTATTGTCTGAAAAGCAGATTGTATGGGAGTCATACTGCTTTATATCTGAGTGAAAAAAAGCCAGCACCCACATATGCGAGCTCAGTACAGAAAAGGTTAAGAGTACATGTAGTGTATTCTTTTGCAGGTAGAGGTAGACGAATCGAAGTTGCGTTTTAAATAGCACAGTATAGAAGAAAGTATTGTTTTTACAAACATTGCTCAGAATATTAGAGGAACACAAAAGTGACTTAGAATGGGTTTATACTGACCAGTGACCAGTACAACATGAAAACATGGTTCTCAGATGGCTCTGGATAATCTAAAAATAATCTAAAAAAGAACAATCTTATTTTGTATTTTGTTTGGTTGCAACATGGTTTCCTTATAATGAGGAAAGGTCTTGGTCCCCACCAGCTTGTTATACATGTAACAGCAGTTGCCTTGATAACATTTGCAACCAACCCAAAGTGCACCCATACTCTGCAGTGAATGAGCTAAATATTCTACCTTTGCAGTAACATTGGGATATAAAACCAAATGTCTTAAAAATGTTTTTATTTCAATGAACAAATATTTGTAAACAAAAACGATAGTCAAACCTGCCTAAAGATTACCCCAAAAGAAACAGAAAAGCATTTTTCATGGACATATATGGTCTTTAAAGACATGTGCAAGTACAGTCAATGTAAACTGTCTTTAAGTCAAATTGAGTCATCTTTGCTGGTGGTTGTTTCTTTACAGATATGTCTGACTACCGGTAGTTAGAGATACAGAGTGTGTAAAAAAATGTCTCATTGATTTAAAGTTGTCTTGTTGGAGTATGAACATGTAATCATGAGATAATCATTGTATCCTCAAGGGCAAAAAAGTGGCGCATGAAAGCAACCCAAGTAAGACATTTTTATGCCTCCGCCACTAAGTGGCCGGAGGCATTATGTTTTCGGGTTGTCCGTCCGTCCGTCCGTCCGTCCCGAATCTGTTTTGGCAATATCTTGAGAACCGTGAACCAGATTTGCTTCAAACTTGGTACATGTGTGTATTGCATAAAACCAATGAAGTGTGTAAAATTGGGGTCAAATCTGATTGAGGTCAAAGGTCAAAGGTCATTGAGCATTGTGAAAAATTGACCTTTTTCACATTAAATCCAAATCCAAGGATACAATTCTCATCAAACATGGTACAAAGATGGATCACTACTTAGCGGTAGACTGGTGACATTTTGGGTAAAATTCCTGAAAGGTTAGAGGTCAAAGGTCAATGAACTTTGTGAAAAATTGCAAAAATTTCACCTTTTTCACAATAAATCCAAGTCCAAGGATGTAGTTCTCATTAAACATGGTACATGGATGGATCACTACTTGGGGATAGACTGATGAAATTTTTGGTAAAATTCCTGAAAGGTCAGAGGTCAAAGGTCAACGCACTTTGCCAAAATCGGCTATTTTTATGCCTCCACGAAGTGGCCGGAGGCATTATGTTTTCGGGTTGTCCGTCCGTCCGTCCGTCCCGAATCCGTTTAGGCAATATCTTGAGAACCGTTTAGCAGATTTGCTTCAAACATGGTATATGTGTGTATTGCATGTAACTAATGAAGTGTGTAAAATTGGGGTCAAATATGATTGAGGTCAAAGGTCAAAGGTCAATGAACTTTGTAAAAATTGCCCAAAATTGACCTTTTTCACAATATATCCAAATTCAAGGATGCAATTCTCATTAAACATGGTACAAAGATGGATTACTACTTGCGGATAGACTGGTGACATTTTTGGTAAAATTCCTGAAAGATCAGAGGTCAAAGGTCAATGAAATTTGTGAAAATTTGCCAAAAATTGACCTTTTTCACAATCTCATTAAACATGGTACAAAGATAGATCACTACTTGGGGATAGACTGGTGATATTTTTGGTAAAATTCCTGAAAGTTCAGAGGTCAAAGGTCAATGAATTTTGCCAAAATTGGCTAGAAATTGCCCCAAACTTTAAATTTTTCACAACAAATCCAAATCCAATGGTGCAATTCCAACCAAACATAGTGAAACGATGGATTACTGCTTGGGGGTAGACTGGTGACATTGTTGGTGAAATTGCTGGAAGGTCAAAGGTCAATGAACTTTGCAAAAATTGATATTTTTCACAATAAACCCAAATCCAAATCCAATGGCGCAATTCTAACCAAACATGGTACAGAGATGTATCACTTCATGGAGGTAGACTGGTGAAAGTTTGGGTGAAACTCCTGAGAGTTCAAAGGTCAAAGGTCAATGAACTTTGCCAAAAATTATTTAAAAATTGCCCCCAAAGTGATAATTCTCAAAATATATTTTCAAAGCCAATGGTGCAATGCCAACCAGACATGATGCAAAGATGGAGGACTACTTGGGGGTAGACTGATGACATTTTTGGTGAAATTTCTCAGAGGTCAGAGATCAAAGGTCAATGAACTTTGCCAAAATTGGCTAAAAATTGCCCCCAAGTAGATATTTTTTCACATTGAATCCAATGCTAATGATTCAATTCAAACTAAACATAGTACAGAGATGTATCACGCCATGGAGGTAGACTGGTGAAGTTTGGGTAAAATTCCTGAAAGGTCAAAGGTCAATGAACTTCACCCAAAATTGGCTAATTTTAAACAAACTTGATAGAAGGATGGATTTCGACAGACTGGTTAGATAGGAAGTCAAAGAAGTAAGAGCTCAAAAGTCAATGAACATTGCCAAACTCGACTAAACTTGTTTAGCTCTGTTATTCATGGTGACTTTTTTCTTATAAGACATTATTTAACCTTTGACTCCACTGTTAAGCTGTGGTATTGAGGGTGACTTTCCTCTTGTAAGACATTGTTTAACCCTTTGACTTTCCTCTTGTAAGACATTGTTTAACCCTTTGAATCCACTGTTCAGCTGTGGTATTCAGGGTGAATTTCCTCTTCTAAGACATTGTTTAACCCTTTGATTCCAGTGTTGAGCTGTACTATTCAGGGTGACTTTCCTCTTGTAAGACATTGTTTAACCCTTTGAATCCACTGTTTAGCTGTGGTATTCAGGGTGACTTTCCTCTTCTAAGACATTGTTTAACCCTTTGATTCCAGTGTTGAGCTGTACTATTCAGGGTGACTTTCCTCTTGTAAGACATTGTTTAACCCTCTGAATCTACTGTTTAGCCGTGGTATTCAGGGTGACTTTCCTCTTGTAAGACATTGTTTAACCCTTTGAATACACTGTTTTGCTGTGGTATTCAGGGTGACTTTCCTCTTCTAAGACATTGTTTAACCCTTTGACTGCTTTGATAGTACAATGTTAAGCTCTGCTATTCATGGTGACTTTTTTCTGTATGAGACATTGTTTAACCCTTTGACTCTACTCCTTAGCTATGGTATTCAGGGTGACTTTCCTCTTGTAAGACATTGTTTAACCCTCTGAATCTACTGTTTAGCTGTGGTATTCAGGGTGACTTTCCTCTTGTAAGACATTGTTTAACCCTCTGAATCTACTGTTTAGCTGTTGTATTCAGGGTGACTTTCCTCTTCTAAGACATTGTTTAACCCTTTGACTGCATTGATAGTACATTGTTTAGCTCTGCTATTCATGATGACTTTTCTCTGTATAAGACATTGTCTAACCCTTTAACTCCACTGCTTAACCGTGGTATTCAGGGTGACTTTCCTCTTGTATGACATTGTTTAACCCTTTGAATCTATTGTTTAGCTGTGGTATTCAGGGTGACTTCCCTCAATTTTAAGACATTGTTGAACCCTTTGACTGCATTGATAGTACATTGTTTAGCTCTGCTATTCATGGTGACTTTTCTCTCATGAGACATTGTTTAAGCCTTTGAATCCACTGTTTAGCTCTGTTATTCATGGTGACTTTTCTCTGAATAAGACATTGTTTAAGCCTTTGACTCCACTCCTTAGCTGTGGTACATGTATTCAGGGTGACTTTCCTCCTGTAAAACATCGTTAAACCCTTTGAATCCACTGTTTAGCGGTGGTATTCAGGGTGACTTTCTTCATTGTTTAACCCTTTGAGTGCATTGATAGTACATTGTTTAGCTCTGCTATTCATGGTGACTTTTCTCTGTATAAGACATTGTTTAACCCTTTGAATCCACTGTTTTGCTGTGGTATTCAGGGTGACTTTCCTCTTGTAAGACATTGTTTAACCCTCTGAAAGTACTGTTTAGCTGTGGTATTCAGGGTGACTTTCCTCTTCTAAGACATTGTTTAACCCTTTGACTGCATTGATAGTACATTGTTTAGCTGTGCTATTCATGGTGACTTTTCTCTGTATGAGACATTGTTTAACCCTCTGAATCTACTGTTTAGCTGTGGTATTCAGGGTGACTTTCCTCTTGTAAGACATTGTTTAACCCTCTGAATCTACTGTTTAGCTGTTGTATTCAGGGTGACTTTCCTCTTCTAAGACATTGTTTAACCCTTTGACTGCATTGATAGTACATTGTTTAGCTCTGCTATTCATGGTGACTTTTCTCTGTATAAGACATTGTCTAACCCTTTGACTCTACTGCTTAGCTGTGGTATTCAGGGTGACTTTCCTCTTGTGAGACATTGTTTAACCCTCTGAATCTACTGTTTAGCTGTGGTATTCAAGGTGACTTTCCTCTTGTAAGACATTGTTTAACCCTTTGAATCCACTGTTTTGCTGTGGTAGTCATGGTGACTTTCCTCTTCTAAGACATTGTTTAACCCTTTGAATCCACTGTTTAGCTGTGGTATTCAGGGTGACTTTCCTCTTCTAAGACATTGTTTAACCCTTTGACTGCATTGATAGTACATTGATTAGCTCTGCTATTCATGGTGACTTTTCTCTCATGAGACATTGTTTAAGCCTTTGAATCCACTGTTTAGCTCTGTTATTCATGGTGTCTTTTCTCTGAATAAGACATTGTTTAAGCCTTTGACTCCACTGCTTAGCTGTAGTAGTCAGGGTGACTTTCCTCTTGTAAGACATTGTTTAACCCTCTGAATCTACTGTTTAGCTGTGGTATTTAGGGTGACTTTCCTCTTGTAAGACATTGTTTAACCCTTTGACTGCTTGGATAGTACATTGTTTAGCTCTGCTATTCATGGTGACTTTTCTCTGTATGATACATTGTTTAACCCTTTGACTCTACTGCTTAGCTGTACTATTCAGGGTGACTTTCCTCTTGTAAGACATTGTTTAACCCTCTGAATCTACTGTTTAGCTGTTGTATTCAGGGTGACTTTCCTCTTCTAAGACATTGTTTAACCCTTTGACTGCAATGATAGTACATTGTTTAGCTTTGCTATTCATGGTGACTTTTCTCTGTATAAGACATTGTCTAACCCTTTGACTCTACTGCTTAGCTGTGGTATTCAGGGTGACTTTCCTCTTCTAAGACATTGTTTAACCCTTTGAATCCACTGTTTAGCTGTGGTATTCAGGGTGACTTTCCTCTTCTAAGACATTGTTTAACCCTTTGACTGCATTGATAGTACATTGTTTAGCTCTGCTATTCATGGTGACTTTTCTCTGTATGAGACATTGTTTAACCCTCTGAATCTACTGTTTAGCTGTGGTATTCAGGGTGACTTTCCTCTTGTAAGACATTGTTTAACCCTCTGAATCTACTGTTTAGCTGTTGTATTCAGGGTGACTTTCCTCTTCTAAGACATTGTTTAACCCTTTGACTGCATTGATAGTACATTGTTTAGCTCTGCTATTCATGGTGACTTTTCTCTGTATAAGACATTGTCTAACCCTTTGACTCTACTGCTTAGCTGTGGTATTCAGGGTGACTTTCCTCTTGTGAGACATTGTTTAACCCTCTGAATCTACTGTTTAGCTGTGGTATTCAAGGTGACTTTCCTCTTGTAAGACATTGTTTAACCCTTTGAATCCACTGTTTTGCTGTGGTAGTCATGGTGACTTTCCTCTTCTAAGACATTGTTTAACCCTTTGACTGCATTGATAGTACATTGATTAGCTCTGCTATTCATGGTGACTTTTCTCTCATGAGACATTGTTTAAGCCTTTGAATCCACTGTTTAGCTCTGTTATTCATGGTGTCTTTTCTCTGAATAAGACATTGTTTAAGCCTTTGACTCCACTGCTTAGCTGTGGTAGTCAGGGTGACTTTCCTCTTGTAAGACATTGTTTAACCCTCTGAATCTACTGTTTAGCTGTGGTATTTAGGGTGACTTTCCTCTTGTAAGACATTGTTTAACCCTTTCACTGCATTGATAGTACATTGTTTAGCTCTGCTATTCATGGTGACTTTTCTCTCATCAGACATTGTTTAAGCCTTTGAATCCACTGTTTAGCTGTGGTATTCAGGGTGACTTTTCTCTGAATAAGACATTGTTTAAGCCTTTGACTCCACTGCTTAGCTGTGGTAGTCATGGTGACTTTCCTCTTCTAA
Source organism: Arbacia lixula (assembly GCA_963669155.1). Taxonomy (NCBI): domain Eukaryota; kingdom Metazoa; phylum Echinodermata; class Echinoidea; order Arbacioida; family Arbaciidae; genus Arbacia; species Arbacia lixula. Next base: position 5,002,476 of record OZ022593.1, read on the forward strand.
GACATTGTTTAACGCTTTGAATCCACTGTTTAGCTGTGGTATTCAGGGTGACTTTCCTCTTCTAAGACATTGTTTAACCCTTTGACTGCATTGATAGTACATTGTTTAGCTCTGCTATTCATGGTGACTTTTCTCTGTATAAGACATTGTTTAACCCTTTGAATCCACTGTTTTGCTGTGGTATTCAGGGTGACTTTCTTCATTGTTTAACCCTTTGACTGCTTGGATAGTACAATGTTAAGCTCTGCTATTCATGGTGACTTTTCTCTGTATGAGACATTGTTTAACCCTCTGAATCTACTGTTTAGCTGTGGTATTCAGGGTGACTTTCCTCTTGTAAGACATTGTTTAACCCTCTGAATCTACTGTTTAGCTGTTGTATTCAGGGTGACTTTCCTCTTCTAAGACATTGTTTAACCCTTTGACTGCAATGATAGTACATTGTTTAGCTGTGCTATTCATGGTGACTTTTCTCTGTATAAGATTTTGTCTAACCCTTTGACTCTACTGCTTAGCTGTGGTATTCAGGGTGACTTTCCTCTTGTGAGACATTGTTTAACCCTCTGAATCTACTGTTTAGCTGTGGTATTCAAGGTGACTTTCCTCTTGTAAGACATTGTTTAACCCTTTGAATCCACTGTTTTGCTGTGGTAGTCATGGTGACTTTCCTCTTCTAAGACATTGTTTAACCCTTTGAATCCACTGTTTAGCTGTGGTATTCAGGGTGACTTTCCTCTTCTAAGACATTGTTTAACCCTTTGACTGCATTGATAGTACATTGTTTAGCTCTGCTATTCATGGTGACTTTTCTCTCATCAGACATTGTTTAAGCCTTTGAATCCACTGTTTAGCTCTGTTATTCATGGTGACTTTTCTCTGAATAAGACATTGTTTAAGCCTTTGACTCCACTCCTTAGCTGTGGTATTCAGGGTGACTTTCCTCCTGTAAAACATCGTTAAACCCTTTGAATCCACTGTTTAGCGGTGGTATTCAGGGTGACTTTCTTCATTGTTTAACCCTTTGACTGCTTGGATAGTACATTGTTTAGCTCTGCTATTCATGGTGACTTTTCTCTGTATGATACATTGTTTAACCCTTTGACTCTACTGCTTAGCTGTACTATTCAGGGTGACTTTCCTCTTGTAAGACATTGTTTAACCCTCTGAATCTACTGTTTAGCTGTTGTATTCAGGGTGACTTTCCTCTTCTAAGACATTGTTTAACCCTTTGACTGCAATGATAGTACATTGTTTAGCTTTGCTATTCATGGTGACTTTTCTCTGTATAAGACATTGTCTAACCCTTTGACTCTACTGCTTAGCTGTGGTATTCAGGGTGACTTTCCTCTTCTAAGACATTGTTTAACCCTTTGAATCCACTGTTTAGCTGTGGTATTCAGGGTGACTTTCCTCTTCTAAGACATTGTTTAACCCTTTGACTGCATTGATAGTACATTGTTTAGCTCTGCTATTCATGGTGACTTTTCTCTGTATAAGACATTGTTTAACCCTTTGACTCCACTGCTTAACCGTGGTATTCAGGGTGACTTTCCTCTTGTGAGACATTGTGTAACCCTTTGAATCCACTGTTTTGCTGTGGTATTCAGGGTGACTTTCCTCTTCTAAGACATTGTTAAATCCTTTGACTGCTTTGATAGTACAATGTTAAGCTCTGCTATTCATGGTGACTTTTCTCTGTATGAGACATTGTTTAACCCTCTGAATCTACTGTTTAGCTGTGGTATTCAGGGTGACTTTCCTCTTGTGAGACATTGTTTAACCCTCTGAATCTACTGTTTAGCTGTGGTATTCAGGGTGACTTTCCTCTTGTAAGACATTGTTTAACCCTCTGAATCTACTGTTTAGCTGTTGTATTCAGGGTGACTTTCCTCTTCTAAGACATTGTTTAACCCTTTGACTGCATTGATAGTACATTGTTTAGCTCTGCTATTCATGATGACTTTTCTCTGTATAAGACATTGTTTAACCCTTTGACTCCACTGCTTAACCGTGGTATTCATGGTGACTTTTCTCTCATCAGACATTGTTTAAGCCTTTGAATCCACTGTGTAGCTCTGTTATTCATGGTGACTTTTGTCTGAATGAGACATTGTTTAACCCTTTGACTCCACTGCTTAGCTGTGGTAGTCAGGGTGACTTTCCTCCTGTAAGACATCGTTAAACCCTTTGAATCCACTGTTTAGCGGTGGTATTCAGGGTGACTTTCTTCATTGTTTAACCCTTTGAGTGCATTGATAGTACATTGATTAGCTCTGCTATTCATGGTGACTTTTCTCTCATCAGACATTGTTTAAGCCTTTGAATCCACTGTTTAGCTCTGTTATTCATGGTGACTTTTCTCTGAATAAGACATTGTTTAACCCGTTGACTGCAATGATAGTACATTGTTTAGCTTTGCTATTCATGGTGACTTTTCTCTGTATAAGACATTGTCTAACCCTTTGACTCTACTGCTTAGCTGTGGTATTCAGGGTGACTTTCCTCTTCTAAGACATTGTTTAACCCTTTGAATCCACTGTTTAGCTGTGGTATTCAGGGTGACTTTCCTCTTGTAAGACATTGTTTAACCCTCTGAATCTACTGTTTAGCTGTTGTATTCAGGGTGACTTTCCTCTTCTAAGACATTGTTTAACCCTTTGACTGCAATGATAGTACATTGTTTAGCTTTGCTATTCATGGTGACTTTTCTCTGTATAAGACATTGTCTAACCCTTTGACTCTACTGCTTAGCTGTGGTATTCAGGGTGACTTTCCTCTTCTAAGACATTGTTTAACCCTTTGAATCCACTGTTTAGCTGTGGTATTCAGGGTGGCTTTCCTCTTCTAAGACATTGTTTAACCCTTTGACTGCATTGATAGTACATTGTTTAGCTCTGCTATTCATGGTGACTTTTCTCTGTATCAGACATTGTTTAACCCTTTGACTCCACTGCTTAACCGTGGTATTTAGGGTGACTTTCCTCTTGTGAGACATTGTGTAACCCTTTGAATCCACTGTTTTGCTGTGGTATTCAGGGTTACTTTCCTCTTGTAAGACATTGTTTAATCCTTTGACTGCTTTGATAGTACAATGTTAAGCTCTGCTATTCATGGTGACTTTTCTCTGTATGAGACATTGTTTAACCCTCTGAATCTACTGTTTAGCTGTGGTATTCAGGGTGACTTTCCTCTTGTGAGACATTGTTTAACCCTCTGAATCTACTGTTTAGCTGTGGTATTCAGGGTGACTTTCCTCTTGTAAGACATTGTTTAACCCTCTGAATCTACTGTTTAGCTGTTGTATTCAGGGTGACTTTCCTCTTCTAAGACATTGTTTAACCCTTTGACTGCATTGATAGTACATTGTTTAGCTCTGCTATTCATGGTGACTTTTCTCTCATCAGACATTGTTTAAGCCTTTGAATCCACTGTTTAGCTCTGTTATTCATGGTGACTTTTCTCTGAATAAGACATTGTTTAAGCCTTTGACTCCACTGCTTAGCTGTGGTATTCAGGGTGACTTTCCTCCTGTAAAACATCGTTAAACCCTTTGAATCCACTGTTTAGCGGTGGTATTCAGGGTGACTTTCTTCATTGTTTAACCCTTTGAGTGCATTGATAGTACATTGTTTAGCTCTGCTATTCATGGTGACTTTTCTCTGTATAAGAGATTGTCTAACCCTTTGACTCTACTGCTTAGCTGTGGTATTCAGGGTGACTTTCCTCTTGTGAGACATTGTTTAACCCTCTGAATCTACTGTTTAGCTGTGGTATTCAAGGTGACTTTCCTCTTGTAAGACATTGTTTAACCCTTTGAATCCACTGTTTTGCTGTGGTAGTCATGGTGACTTTCCTCTTCTAAGACATTGTTTAACCCTTTGACTGCATTGATAGTACATTGATTAGCTCTGCTATTCATGGTGACTTTTCTCTCATGAGACATTGTTTAAGCCTTTGAATCCACTGTTTAGCTCTGTTATTCATGGTGTCTTTTCTCTGAATAAGACATTGTTTAAGCCTTTGACTCCACTGCTTAGCTGTGGTAGTCAGGGTGACTTTCCTCTTGTAAGACATTGTTTAACCCTCTGAATCTACTGTTTAGCTGTGGTATTTAGGGTGACTTTCCTCTTGTAAGACATTGTTTAACCCTTTCACTGCATTGATAGTACATTGTTTAGCTCTGCTATTCATGGTGACTTTTCTCTCATCAGACATTGTTTAAGCCTTTGAATCCACTGTTTAGCTGTGGTATTCAGGGTGACTTTTCTCTGAATAAGACATTGTTTAAGCCTTTGACTCCACTGCTTAGCTGTGGTAGTCATGGTGACTTTCCTCTTCTAAGACATTGTTTAACGCTTTGAATCCACTGTTTAGCTGTGGTATTCAGGGTGACTTTCCTCTTCTAAGACATTGTTTAACCCTTTGACTGCATTGATAGTACATTGTTTAGCTCTGCTATTCATGGTGACTTTTCTCTGTATAAGACATTGTTTAACCCTTTGAATCCACTGTTTTGCTGTGGTATTCAGGGTGACTTTCTTCATTGTTTAACCCTTTGACTGCTTGGATAGTACAATGTTAAGCTCTGCTATTCATGGTGACTTTTCTCTGTATGAGACATTGTTTAACCCTCTGAATCTACTGTTTAGCTGTGGTATTCAGGGTGACTTTCCTCTTGTAAGACATTGTTTAACCCTCTGAATCTACTGTTTAGCTGTTGTATTCAGGGTGACTTTCCTCTTCTAAGACATTGTTTAACCCTTTGACTGCAATGATAGTACATTGTTTAGCTGTGCTATTCATGGTGACTTTTCTCTGTATAAGATTTTGTCTAACCCTTTGACTCTACTGCTTAGCTGTGGTATTCAGGGTGACTTTCCTCTTGTGAGACATTGTTTAACCCTCTGAATCTACTGTTTAGCTGTGGTATTCAAGGTGACTTTCCTCTTGTAAGACATTGTTTAACCCTTTGAATCCACTGTTTTGCTGTGGTAGTCATGGTGACTTTCCTCTTCTAAGACATTGTTTAACCCTTTGAATCCACTGTTTAGCTGTGGTATTCAGGGTGACTTTCCTCTTCTAAGACATTGTTTAACCCTTTGACTGCATTGATAGTACATTGTTTAGCTCTGCTATTCATGGTGACTTTTCTCTCATCAGACATTGTTTAAGCCTTTGAATCCACTGTTTAGCTCTGTTATTCATGGTGACTTTTCTCTGAATAAGACATTGTTTAAGCCTTTGACTCCACTCCTTAGCTGTGGTATTCAGGGTGACTTTCCTCCTGTAAAACATCGTTAAACCCTTTGAATCCACTGTTTAGCGGTGGTATTCAGGGTGACTTTCTTCATTGTTTAACCCTTTGACTGCTTGGATAGTACATTGTTTAGCTCTGCTATTCATGGTGACTTTTCTCTGTATGATACATTGTTTAACCCTTTGACTCTACTGCTTAGCTGTACTATTCAGGGTGACTTTCCTCTTGTAAGACATTGTTTAACCCTCTGAATCTACTGTTTAGCTGTTGTATTCAGGGTGACTTTCCTCTTCTAAGACATTGTTTAACCCTTTGACTGCAATGATAGTACATTGTTTAGCTTTGCTATTCATGGTGACTTTTCTCTGTATAAGACATTGTCTAACCCTTTGACTCTACTGCTTAGCTGTGGTATTCAGGGTGACTTTCCTCTTCTAAGACATTGTTTAACCCTTTGAATCCACTGTTTAGCTGTGGTATTCAGGGTGACTTTCCTCTTCTAAGACATTGTTTAACCCTTTGACTGCATTGATAGTACATTGTTTAGCTCTGCTATTCATGGTGACTTTTCTCTGTATAAGACATTGTTTAACCCTTTGACTCCACTGCTTAACCGTGGTATTCAGGGTGACTTTCCTCTTGTGAGACATTGTGTAACCCTTTGAATCCACTGTTTTGCTGTGGTATTCAGGGTGACTTTCCTCTTCTAAGACATTGTTAAATCCTTTGACTGCTTTGATAGTACAATGTTAAGCTCTGCTATTCATGGTGACTTTTCTCTGTGTGAGACATTGTTTAACCCTCTGAATCTACTGTTTAGCTGTGGTATTCAGGGTGACTTTCCTCTTGTGAGACATTGTTTAACCCTCTGAATCTACTGTTTAGCTGTGGTATTCAGGGTGACTTTCCTCTTGTAAGACATTGTTTAACCCTCTGAATCTACTGTTTAGCTGTTGTATTCAGGGTGACTTTCCTCTTCTAAGACATTGTTTAACCCTTTGACTGCATTGATAGTACATTGTTTAGCTCTGCTATTCATGATGACTTTTCTCTGTATAAGACATTGTTTAACCCTTTGACTCCACTGCTTAACCGTGGTATTCATGGTGACTTTTCTCTCATCAGACATTGTTTAAGCCTTTGAATCCACTGTGTAGCTCTGTTATTCATGGTGACTTTTGTCTGAATGAGACATTGTTTAACCCTTTGACTCCACTGCTTAGCTGTGGTAGTCAGGGTGACTTTCCTCCTGTAAGACATCGTTAAACCCTTTGAATCCACTGTTTAGCGGTGGTATTCAGGGTGACTTTCTTCATTGTTTAACCCTTTGAGTGCATTGATAGTACATTGATTAGCTCTGCTATTCATGGTGACTTTTCTCTCATCAGACATTGTTTAAGCCTTTGAATCCACTGTTTAGCTCTGTTATTCATGGTGACTTTTCTCTGAATAAGACATTGTTTAACCCGTTGACTGCAATGATAGTACATTGTTTAGCTTTGCTATTCATGGTGACTTTTCTCTGTATAAGACATTGTCTAACCCTTTGACTCTACTGCTTAGCTGTGGTATTCAGGGTGACTTTCCTCTTCTAAGACATTGTTTAACCCTTTGAATCCACTGTTTAGCTGTGGTATTCAGGGTGACTTTCCTCTTGTAAGACATTGTTTAACCCTCTGAATCTACTGTTTAGCTGTTGTATTCAGGGTGACTTTCCTCTTCTAAGACATTGTTTAACCCTTTGACTGCAATGATAGTACATTGTTTAGCTTTGCTATTCATGGTGACTTTTCTCTGTATAAGACATTGTCTAACCCTTTGACTCTACTGCTTAGCTGTGGTATTCAGGGTGACTTTCCTCTTCTAAGACATTGTTTAACCCTTTGAATCCACTGTTTAGCTGTGGTATTCAGGGTGGCTTTCCTCTTCTAAGACATTGTTTAACCCTTTGACTGCATTGATAGTACATTGTTTAGCTCTGCTATTCATGGTGTCTTTTCTCTGTATCAGACATTGTTTAACCCTTTGACTCCACTGCTTAACCGTGGTATTTAGGGTGACTTTCCTCTTGTGAGACATTGTGTAACCCTTTGAATCCACTGTTTTGCTGTGGTATTCAGGGTTACTTTCCTCTTGTAAGACATTGTTTAATCCTTTGACTGCTTTGATAGTACAATGTTAAGCTCTGCTATTCATGGTGACTTTTCTCTGTATGAGACATTGTTTAACCCTCTGAATCTACTGTTTAGCTGTGGTATTCAGGGTGACTTTCCTCTTGTGAGACATTGTTTAACCCTCTGAATCTACTGTTTAGCTGTGGTATTCAGGGTGACTTTCCTCTTGTAAGACATTGTTTAACCCTCTGAATCTACTGTTTAGCTGTTGTATTCAGGGTGACTTTCCTCTTCTAAGACATTGTTTAACCCTTTGACTGCATTGATAGTACATTGTTTAGCTCTGCTATTCATGGTGACTTTTCTCTGTATAAGACATTGTTTAACCCTTTGACTCCACTGCTTAACCGTGGTATTCAGGGTGACTTTCCTCTTGTAAGACATTGTTTAACCCTCTGAATCTACTGTTTAGCTGTTGTATTCAGGGTGACTTTCCTCTTCTAAGACATTGTTTAACCCTTTGACTGCAATGATAGTACATTGTTTAGCTTTGCTATTCATGGTGACTTTTCTCTGTATAAGACATTGTCTAACCCTTTGACTCTACTGCTTAGCTGTGGTATTCAGGGTGACTTTCCTCTTCTAAGACATTGTTTAACCCTTTGAATCCACTGTTTAGCTGTGGTATTCAGGGTGACTTTCCTCTTCTAAGACATTGTTTAACCCTTTGAATCCACTGTTTAGCTGTGGTATTCAGGGTGACTTTCCTCTTCTAAGACATTGTTTAACCCTTTGACTGCATTGATAGTACATTGTTTAGCTCTGCTATTCATGGTGACTTTTCTCTGTATAAGACATTGTTTAACCCTTTGACTCCACTGCTTAACCGTGGTATTCAGGGTGACTTTCCTCTTGTGAGACATTGTGTAACCCTTTGAATCCACTGTTTTGCTGTGGTATTCAGGGTGACTTTCCTCTTCTAAGACATTGTTTAATCCTTTGACTGCTTTGATAGTACAATGTTAAGCTCTGCTATTCATGGTGACTTTTCTCTGTATGAGACATTGTTTAACCCTCTGAATCTACTGTTTAGCTGTGGTATTCAGGGTGACTTTCCTCTTGTAAGACATTGTTTAACCCTCTGAATCTACTGTTTAGCTGTTGTATTCAGGGTGACTTTCCTCTTCTAAGACATTGTTTAACCCTTTGACTGCATTGATAGTACATTGTTTAGCTCTGCTATTCATGGTGACTTTTCTCTGTATAAGACATTGTCTAACCCTTTGACTCTACTGCTTAGCTGTGGTATTCAGGGTGACTTTCCTCTTGTGAGACATTGTTTAACCCTCTGAATCTACTGTTTAGCTGTGGTATTCAAGGTGACTTTCCTCTTGTAAGACATTGTTTAACCCTTTGAATCCACTGTTTTGCTGTGGTAGTCATGGTGACTTTCCTCTTCTAAGACATTGTTTAACCCTTTGAATCCACTGTTTAGCTGTGGTATTCAGGGTGACTTTCCTCTTCTAAGACATTGTTTAACCCTTTGACTGCATTGATAGTACATTGTTTAGCTCTGCTATTCATGGTGACTTTTCTCTCATCAGACATTGTTTAAGCCTTTGAATCCACTGTTTAGCTCTGTTATTCATGGTGACTTTTCTCTGAATAAGACATTGTTTAAGGCTTTGACTCCACTCCTTAGCTGTGGTATTCAGGGTGACTTTCCTCCTGTAAAACATCGTTAAACCTTTTGAATCCACTGTTTAGCGGTGGTATTCAGGGTGACTTTCTTCATTGTTTAACCCTTTGAGTGCATTGATAGTACATTGTTTAGCTCTGCTATTCATGGTGACTTTTCTCTGTATAAGACATTGTTTAACCCTTTGAATCCACTGTTTTGCTGTGGTATTCAGCGTGACTTTTCTCTTTTAAGACATTGTTTAACCCTTTGACTGCTTGGATAGTACAATGTTAAGCTCTGCTATTCATGGTGACTTTTCTCTGTATGAGACATTGTTTAACCCCCTGAATCTACTGTTTAGCTGTGGTATTCAGGGTGACTTTCCTCTTCTAAGACATTGTTTAACCCTTTGACTGCATTGATAGTACATTGTTTAGATGTGCTATTCATGGTGACTTTCCTCTTGTAAGACATTGTTTAACCCTCTGAATCTACTGTTTAGCTGTTGTATTCAGCGTGACTTTCCTCTTCTAAGACATTGTTTAACCCTTTGACTGCATTGATAGTACATTGTTTAGATGTGCTATTCATGGTGACTTTTCTCTGTATGAGACATTGTTTAACCCTCTGAATCTACTGTTTAGCTGTGGTATTCAGGGTGACTTTCCTCTTGTAAGACATTGTTTAACCCTCTGAATCTACTGTTTAGCTGTTGTATTCAGGGTGACTTTCCTCTTCTAAGACATTGTTTAACCCTTTGACTGCATTGATAGTACATTGTTTAGCTCTGCTATTCATGGTGACTTTTCTCTGTATAAGACATTGTCTAACCCTTTGACTCTACTGCTTAGCTGTGGTATTCAGGGTGACTTTCCTCTTGTGAGACATTGTTTAATCCTCTGAATCTACTGTTTAGCTGTGGTATTCAAGGTGACTTCCCTCTTGTGAGACATTGTTTAACCCTTTGAATCCACTGTTTTCCTGTGGTATTCAGGGTGACTTTCCTCTTCTAAGACATTGTTTAACCCTTTGACTGCTTTGATAGTACAATGTTAAGCTCTGCTATTCATGGTGACTTTTTTCTGTATGAGACATTGTTTAACCCTTTGACTCTACTCCTTAGCTATGGTATTCAGGGTGACTTTCCTCTTGTAAGACATTGTTTAACCCTCTGAATCTACTGTTTAGCTGTGGTATTCAGGGTGACTTTCCTCTTGTAAGACATTGTTTAACCCTCTGAATCTACTGTTTAGCTGTTGTATTCAGGGTGACTTTCCTCTTCTAAGACATTGTTTAACCCTTTGACTGCATTGATAGTACATTGTTTAGCTCTGCTATTCATGATGACTTTTCTCTGTATAAGACATTGTCTAACCCTTTAACTCCACTGCTTAACCGTGGTATTCAGGGTGACTTTCCTCTTGTATGACATTGTTTAACCCTTTGAATCTATTGTTTAGTTGTGGTATTCAGGGTGACTTCCCTCAATTTTAAGACATTGTTGAACTCTTTGACTGCATTGATAGTACATTGTTTAGCTCTGCTATTCATGGTGACTTTTCTCTCATCAGACATTGTTTAAGCGTTTGAATCCACTGTTTAGCTCTGTTATTCATGGTGACTTTTCTCTGAATAAGACATTGTTTAAGCCTTTGACTCCACTCCTTAGCTGTGGTACATGTATTCAGGGTGACTTTCCTCCTGTAAAACATTGTTAAACCCTTTGAATTCACTGTTTAGCGGTGGTATTCAGGGTGACTTTCTTCATTGTTTAACCCTTTGAGTGCATTGATAGTACATTGTTTAGCTCTGCTATTCATGGTGACTTTTCTCTGTATAAGACATTGTTTAACCCTTTGAATCCACTGTTTTGCTGTGGTATTCAGGGTGACTTTCCTCTTTTAAGACATTGTTTAACCCTCTGAAAGTACTGTTTAGCTGTGGTATTCAGGGTGACTTTCCTCTTCTAAGACATTGTTTAACCCTTTGACTGCATTGATAGTACATTGTTTAGCTGTGCTATTCATGGTGACTTTTCTCTGTATGAGACATTGTTTAACCCTCTGAATCTACTGTTTAGCTGTGGTATTCAGGGTGACTTTCCTCTTGTAAGACATTGTTTAACCCTCTGAATCTACTGTTTAGCTGTGGTATTCAAGGTGACTTTCCTCTTGTAAGACATTGTTTAACCCTTTGAATCCACTGTTTTGCTGTGGTATTCAGGGTGACTTTCCTCTTCTAAGACATTGTTTAACCCTTTGACTGCTTTGATAGTACAATGTTAAGCTCTGCTATTCATGGTGACTTTTTTCTGTATGAGACATTGTTTAACCCTTTGACTCTACTCCTTAGCTATGGTATTCAGGGTGACTTTCCTCTTGTAAGACATTGTTTAACCCTCTGAATCTACTGTTTAGCTGTGGTATTCAGGGTGACTTTCCTCTTGTAAGACATTGTTTAACCCTCTGAATCTACTGTTTAGCTGTTGTATTCAGGGTGACTTTCCTCTTCTAAGACATTGTTTAACCCTTTGACTGCATTGATAGTACATTGTTTAGCTCTGCTATTCATGATGACTTTTCTCTGTATAAGACATTGTCTAACCCTTTAACTCCACTGCTTAACCGTGGTATTCAGGGTGACTTTCCTCTTGTATGACATTGTTTAACCCTTTGAATCTATTGTTTAGCTGTGGTATTCAGGGTGACTTCCCTCAATTTTAAGACATTGTTGAACCCTTTGACTGCATTGATAGTACATTGTTTAGCTCTGCTATTCATGGTGACTTTTCTCTCATCAGACATTGTTTAAGCCTTTGAATCCACTGTTTAGCTCTGTTATTCATGGTGACTTTTCTCTGAATAAGACATTGTTTAAGCCTTTGACTCCACTCCTTAGCTGTGGTACATGTATTCAGGGTGACTTTCCTCCTGTAAAACATCGTTAAACCCTTTGAATCCACTGTTTAGCGGTGGTATTCAGGGTGACTTTCTTCATTGTTTAACCCTTCGAGTGCATTGATAGTACATTGTTTAGCTCTGCTATTCATGGTGACTTTTCTCTGTATAAGACATTGTTTAACCCTTTGAATCCACTGTTTTGCTGTGGTATTCAGGGTGACTTTCCTCTTGTAAGACATTGTTTAACCCTCTGAAAGTACTGTTTAGCTGTGGTATTCAGGGTGACTTTCCTCTTCTAAGACATTGTTTAACCCTTTGACTGCATTGATAGTACATTGTTTAGCTGTGCTATTCATGGTGACTTTTCTCTGTATGAGACATTGTTTAACCCTCTGAATCTACTGTTTAGCTGTGGTATTCAGGGTGACTTTCCTCTTGTAAGACATTGTTTAACCCTCTGAATCTACTGTTTAGCTGTTGTATTCAGGGTGACTTTCCTCTTCTAAGACATTGTTTAACCCTTTGACTGCATTGATAGTACATTGTTTAGCTCTGCTATTCATGGTGACTTTTCTCTGTATAAGACATTGTCTAACCCTTTGACTCTACTGCTTAGCTGTGGTATTCAGGGTGACTTTCCTCTTGTGAGACATTGTTTAACCCTCTGAATCTACTGTTTAGCTGTGGTATTCAAGGTGACTTTCCTCTTGTAAGACATTGTTTAACCTTTTGAATCCACTGTTTTGCTGTGGTAGTCATGGTGACTTTCCTCTTCTAAGACATTGTTTAACCCTTTGAATCCACTGTTTAGCTGTGGTATTCAGGGTGACTTTCCTCTTCTAAGACATTGTTTAACCCTTTGACTGCATTGATAGTACATTGTTTAGCTCTGCTATTCATGGTGACTTTTCTCTCATCAGACATTGTTTAAGCCTTTGAATCCACTGTTTAGCTCTGTTATTCATGGTGACTTTTCTCTGAATAAGACATTGTTTAAGCCTTTGACTCCACTCCTTAGCTGTGGTATTCAGGGTGACTTTCCTCCTGTAAAACATCGTTAAACCCTTTGAATCCACTGTTTAGCGGTGGTATTCAGGGTGACTTTCTTCATTGTTTAACCCTTTGAGTGCATTGATAGTACATTGATTAGCTCTGCTATTCATGGTGACTTTTCTCTCATGAGACATTGTTTAAGCCTTTGAATCCACTGTTTAGCTCTGTTATTCATGGTGTCTTTTCTCTGAATAAGACATTGTTTAAGCCTTTGACTCCACTGCTTAGCTGTGGTAGTCAGGGTGACTTTCCTCTTGTAAGACATTGTTTAACCCTCTGAATCTACTGTTTAGCTGTGGTATTTAGGGTGACTTTCCTCTTGTAAGACATTGTTTAACCCTTTCACTGCATTGATAGTACATTGTTTAGCTCTGCTATTCATGGTGACTTTTCTCTCATCAGACATTGTTTAAGCCTTTGAATCCACTGTTTAGCTGTGGTATTCAGGGTGACTTTTCTCTGAATAAGACATTGTTTAAGCCTTTGACTCCACTGCTTAGCTGTGGTAGTCATGGTGACTTTCCTCTTCTAAGACATTGTTTAACCCTTTGACTGCATTGATAGTACATTGTTTAGCTCTGCTATTCATGGTGACTTTTCTCTGTATAAGACATTGTTTAACCCTTTGAATCCACTGTTTTGCTGTGGTATTCAGGGTGACTTTCCTCTTCTAAGACATTGTTTAACCCTTTGACTGCTTGGATAGTACAATGTTAAGCTCTGCTATTCATGGTGACTTTTCTCTGTATGAGACATTGTTTAACCCTCTGAATCTACTGTTTAGCTGTGGTATTCAGGGTGACTTTCCTCTTGTAAGACATTGTTTAACCCTCTGAATCTACTGTTTAGCTGTTGTATTCAGGGTGACTTTCCTCTTCTAAGACATTGTTTAACCCTTTGACTGCAATGATAGTACATTGTTTAGCTGTGCTATTCATGGTGACTTTTCTCTGTATAAGACATTGTCTAACCCTTTGACTCTACTGCTTAGCTGTGGTATTCAGGGTGACTTTCCTCTTGTGAGACATTGTTTAACCCTCTGAATCTACTGTTTAGCTGTGGTATTCAAGGTGACTTTCCTCTTGTAAGACATTGTTTAACCCTTTGAATCCACTGTTTTGCTGTGGTAGTCATGGTGACTTTCCTCTTCTAAGACATTGTTTAACCCTTTGAATCCACTGTTTAGCTGTGGTATTCAGGGTGACTTTCCTCTTCTAAGACATTGTTTAACCCTTTGACTGCATTGATAGTACATTGTTTAGCTCTGCTATTCATGGTGACTTTTCTCTCATCAGACATTGTTTAAGCCTTTGAATCCACTGTTTAACTCTGTTATTCATGGTGACTTTTCTCTGAATAAGACATTGTTTAAGCCTTTGACTCCACTCCTTAGCTGTGGTATTCAGGGTGACTTTCCTCCTGTAAAACATCGTTAAACCCTTTGAATCCACTGTTTAGCGGTGGTATTCAGGGTGACTTTCTTCATTGTTTAACCCTTTGAGTGCATTGATAGTACATTGTTTAGCTCTGCTATTCATGGTGACTTTTCTCTGTATAAGACATTGTTTAACCCTTTGAATCCACTGTTTTGCTGTGGTATTCAGGGTGACTTTCCTCTTCTAAGACATTGTTTAACCCTTTGACTGCTTGGATAGTACAATGTTAAGCTCTGCTATTCATGGTGACTTTTCTCTGTATGAGACATTGTTTAACCCCCTGAATCTACTGTTTAGCTGTGGTATTCAGGGTGACTTTCCTCTTCTAAGACATTGTTTAACCCTTTGACTGCATTGATAGTACATTGTTTAGATGTGCTATTCATGGTGACTTTTCTCTGTATGAGACATTGTTTAACCCTCTGAATCTACTGTTTAGCTGTGGTATTCAGGGTGACTTTCCTCTTGTAAGACATTGTTTAACCCTCTGAATCTACTGTTTAGCTGTTGTATTCAGGGTGACTTTCCTCTTTTAAGACATTGTTTAACCCTTTGACTGCATTGATAGTACATTGTTTAGCTCTGCTATTCATGGTGACTTTTCTCTGTATAAGACATTGTCTAACCCTTTGACTCTACTGCTTAGCTGTGGTATTCAGGGTGACTTTCCTCTTGTGAGACATTGTTTAATCCTCTGAATCTACTGTTTAGCTGTGGTATTCAAGGTGACTTTCCTCTTGTAAGACATTGTTTAACCCTTTGAATCCACTGTTTTGCTGTGGTATTCAGGGTGACTTTCCTCTTCTAAGACATTGTTTAACCCTTTGACTGCTTTGATAGTACAATGTTAAGCTCTGCTATTCATGGTGACTTTTTTCTGTATGAGACATTGTTTAACCCTTTGACTCTACTGCTTAGCTGTGGTATTCAGGGTGACTTTCCTCTTGTAAGACATTGTTTAACCCTCTGAATCTACTGTTTAGCTGTGGTATTCAGGGTGACTTTCCTCTTGTAAGACATTGTTTAACCCTCTGAATCTACTGTTTAGCTGTTGTATTCAGGGTGACTTTCCTCTTCTAAGACATTGTTTAACCCTTTGACTGCATTGATAGTACATTGTTTAGCTCTGCTATTCATGATGACTTTTCTCTGTATAAGACATTGTCTAACCCTTTAACTCCACTGCTTAACCGTGGTATTCAGGGTGACTTTCCTCTTGTATGACATTGTTTAACCCTTTGAATCTATTGTTTAGCTGTGGTATTCAGGGTGACTTCCCTCAATTTTAAGACATTGTTGAACCCTTTGACTGCATTGATAGTAAATTGTTTAGCTCTGCTATTCATGGTGACTTTTCTCTCATCAGACATTGTTTAAGCCTTTGAATCCACTGTTTAGCTCTGTTATTCATGGTGACTTTTCTCTGAATAAGACATTGTTTAAGCCTTTGACTCCACTTCTTAGCTGTGGTACATGTATTCAGGGTGACTTTCCTCCTGTAAAACATCGTTAAACCCTTTGAATCCACTGTTTAGCGGTGGTATTCAGGGTGACTTTCTTCATTGTTTAACAGAGATGCCAACTAGTACGGATTTCCCGTAATTTCTACGGGAAATCGGCCCATTACGGGCGGTACGATTTTCAAGCCATAAATCCCGGATTTTCTGATTTTAATTAGCACATAAGTGTTTAGCACTTTTTAGCACTTTTTTCTTACACTTGCACTTTTGACTATTGCAGCGCAGCCATAGAAATCCCATAGGGCTTTCAATTCATCAATTGGTTATCTAGCACATCCCGCTGACAGTGCAGGTGCATACATGTGTTTGTTTCCTGTGAGGCTGTGCATGTGTATTGTATATGTGCCAGCCCCAGTGTGCCTGCCCGCGCCCAGCATAGACTGACAACTGCGTGGGCCGACTTCACCGGGGTGGAATACCTCTGCTCCCGCTATCGCGCTCGGTAGCGCCGTGTGCACTGTCTGATTTCTCACAGCGTTTGCAAATTTTGTGGCGGTCAAAATCAACAATCTGGACTGATTTTAGTCGGATTTAGTAATCTGTCATCATGTCTTCTACAACTAAAAAGCGTGCAAAGAAGTTACAGACTTTTAAAGAAGAATACAGCAAGAAATGGAAATGCATCGTTTCTTCAAAGAAAAGCCCGAATCATGCGAGATGCACTGTATGTGCATCAGACTTCAACATTGGACATGGCGGGGCTAATGACGTGCAGTGGCACATCAAGACTCAAAAACACCAGTCAGCCGTTGGAGCCAGTGGTAGTAACACAACAATGGAGAAATTTCTTGTTTCCAAAGATTCATCGGTGATCAGAGCAGAAGCCCTCATGACAAATTTCTTGATAGAACACAACATAGCTTTCTCTGCAGCTGACCACCTTAGTGATATTTTGAAGTCAATGTTTCCTGACAGTGACATTGCTAGAAAGTTTTCTTGCAAAAGGACAAAGTCAACAGCAATTGGTCGGACATTGGGCCAAGTAGCGAAAGGTGAGTCGAAGTTGCATTATTTTTACTTTGCTACCCATGAATTCCGTAGACCGAAATTTTTTCTTCATATACCTGCAAGGCTGCAGCGTTGATACTATTACTTTAGTATTACTAATACTAGGTCTAGACTCTAGTCTCAGACTCTAGATCTAGATCTAGATCTCTCTCCATTTTTTTTATTGCCTAGAGAGTGATATGGCGACCTTTCATTTTGTCTGTGCTGGGGCCACTTTGGTTGATTTTGAATTTTTGTTTTTTCAAATTTAAAAGCCAGTTATTTTATTAAAACCTAAGTTAGATTCGAAATATTATTTATACACCATCACTGATTAAAAAAAAAAAGGTGGTGCAGTTGTTCGGCAAGTTGTTGGTTGGCCTGTCGTCAGCCTGGCCCCATCCTTATCATTCCCCCCCGCCCCCCCTTCCTCGTCGAGCAACGGGACTAGTACACAGCATTGCCATGGTAACGACATATTGTATTGCAATAAATCAGGAAAAATCTTGCAGATCGAACTACTTCATTTTTGAGCAAAGATCATGAAATTTGGTGAACACATTGGTCTTGAAATGATTATGTGCAAGACTGAAAAGATATTTTTCAATGTGTCGGAAAGTGTGTTGCCATGGAAATGTCTTTGTATTGCGCTAAATCAATAAAATCTTGCAGATACATGTATGTAGATGTGTCAAACAACTTCAATTTTCGATCATTAAATGTGGTACACACATTGGGGCAGGGATATTAATCATCAAAAATATTTCTAGTTTTATCTTTTTCTCTTAAACTCTACTTAGGCTAATTTATGTAGAATTGTTCAGAAATCACACAAAAAAAAAGATATACTTCCCCAAAAACTCACGCCATTTTCATCTACAATTCTGGTGGGGAGTCGCTTGGTTTTTTTTTTTTTGGGGGGGAGGGGGGTTGTGATGATTTCCCAGACAAAGCAAACATTATGTACATGTACATATTATTATCATTTTTTTTTTTTTTCAACAGAGGCTGTTGTGAAGAAGCTTAGAACAAGGCCTTTCTCAATTTCCACCGACGGCAGTAGCGACAGAGGAGCACAAGAACAATTATACCCTATCATTGTCCGTTATTACGATGATGAGCATGTAGTCAGTTCTCTTCTTGAGATATCATCAACCAAGGAACGTTCAACAGGAAAAAACATTTTTCTGTTATTGGACAAAGCACTGAAGGAGTACTCCATCCCTTGGAGTAATGTTATTGGCTACTCGGCTGATAATGCTTCCGTAATGATGGGTGAGGTCTCGGGTGTAGCAGCGTTCATTCGGAAAGCTAATCCAGACACCTTCATCAACGGGTGCCTCTGCCACCGCTTGCATCTTGCAGGAGAGAAAGGTGCCAAGGAGCTTGCCTTCTGTCCAGGAGATCTGTTGATCAAGATCTTCTACTACTTGGAGAAGTCCAGCAAAAGACACAAAGAATTCAAAGAAATTCAACGAAGCTTGCATGTGGCTGATCATGTGATCTTGAAGTACATCTGCACAAGGTGAATATTACATATTTTGGTAAATTTTAAGTTTAATCTTTTCCATCAGCTTACACATATATGTGCTTCAAATTTTCATTTAAAACAAGATACAGTGCAATGTAGTTTATGTAAGAAGTTGAATCATTTCAGCATAAATACATGTATTATATCAGTTTCCTAAATGTACATGTACATTTAAAATGCATTGTGTATTGAATAACACATTTATTTATGTTTAAATGATGAATATCAATATTGTATCATGGCTTAACAGTTTCATTCCCCTTTCTGTCTCATTTGTATGTAGGTGGTTGAGTTTGGAGGCATCACTTGGGAGGTTACTTGAGCAGTGGGAACCACTGTTGGTGTACTTCAGAGAAGAAGCACAGACAAAGTGTCCTCGTGCTGCACCAGCCAAGAAGTCAGTAACCAGTACTACCAAGCAAGTATCAACAAGTGTCAAGTCAACCACCAGTACTACCAGGCAACCATCAAGTAGTGTCAAGTCAACCACCAGCACTACCAAGCAACCATCAACTTGTGTCAAGTCAACCACCAGCACTACCAAGCAACCATCAAGTAGTGTCAAGTCAACCACCAGCACTACTAAGCAACCATCAAGTAGTGTCAAGTCAACCACCAGCACTACCAAGCAATCATCAAGTAGGGTCAAGTCAACCACCAGCACTACCAAGCAACCATCAAGTAGTGTCAAGTCAACCACCAGCACTACCAAGCAACCATCAACTTGTGTCAAGTCAACCACCAGCACTACCAGGCAAGCACCAACTAGTGTCAAGGATGCTCTTGTTAATACACAGATATTCGCAGGTGGGAAACTTGGTCCACAAGACAAAGCTGGCTCCAACTTAAAGAGGAAGATAGATCACGATCATCATGTGCCTGTGCCTACAAAGAGATCTCTCAGTAGCACTTCTTCCATGTCTACCAAGAACGTTTTCTTTACTTCATCAGCTAAGAGCATTCAATCTCATAAGGAACAAACAACAGGCAAATCTAGTGGACACACCTCCAAATCCAAGGTACATGTATCTGTGAATCAGAATAGTGGAGCGACGGAAAATAAGGGTGGGGAGATCTACGATGAACTGAAAAATGATAGGAACAAACTTTACTGTCTCTTTCTGCAGCACACCATTCCCCTTCTTAATACTCTTAACCTTCAGCTTCAAAGAGATGAGCCCCAAATCCACTTGCTGCATGACCTGCAGCAGGAACTGCTACGCAATATCTTGATAAGGTTTGTGAAGCCATGTGTGGTTTCTGCTGCTGCTCAACTTGACAAGTGCGGATATCATCTCACTCAGAACCAGCGAGAAGATGATGAATTGATCATTGGCAGTCAGGTTAGGCTACTACTTCGTGAGATGCCTCCTACAACACGTGATGAGTTTTTTACAACGGTGCGCAGATACTTCATTTCAGTCTGCGATTATATCGCAAAGACTTTCCCTCTAAATCATGAAGTGCTGATCAATGCACAAGTGGCAGACATTAGTAAGAGGCAGAAGTCAAAGTTTTCCAGCGTGGCATTCTTTGTGCACAAGTTCCATTACATGGAGGACAGCATCGATGACCTGGAGATCGAATTTGGTAATTTCCAGGTGGATCCCCTGGAGTCTGTGTCTTTACAGCAAAGATCAGATGAAGTGTGGGTTGCGATCTCACAGCTGACTGACAAGACATCAGGAGAGAACCGCCTGAAGTACGGCAACCTTGCCAAAGTGATGTTGGCTATCCTGTCACTGCCCCATTCGAATGCAGAGGACGAGAGACTATTCAGTTTAGTGCGTAAAAATGCGACTGAATTCAGACCAAACATCTCAACTGCCGTCCTCTCTGATGTCCTCACTCAGAAGGTATACTCGCAGTCCAAGAACTTTGTCTGTCACAAGATGGTCTTTGATGAAAAGACTTTGGACAGGTGTAAGAAGGCTGCAACAGACTACAACAAAAAATAAAGACATTTTTTGAGGGAAGCCATTCAATCTTTCAATATAAGTAATCATTGGTAGTTATGTTGGCTAACATACATGAACATGTGCAAGAAAGCTGCAAAAGACTATACATGTAGCAACATATAGAGACATTTTGTGATTGTGAACTTTGTGAAGGAGTTCAATCTTTCAACAGAACACTTTCAATGTGGAGTTGACACCAACTAATGAACTTAAATGTGCAAGAAGGCTGCAAAAAGACTATAGCAACATAGCAAGACATTTTGTGAAGGAGTTCATCTAGTCTTTCAGTAGAAGACTTTCAATATGGAGCTACATGTAACTAATGAACATACAGGTATGTTAATGTTAACATGTTGCACTATCGCGCTTGCCATCGTGCAGAAAAATTTGCGTCGCGCAGAAAATTACTGATTTTGTCTCCAAATTACTGATTTTTAGCCTTATGATTACTGATTTGTGCTCTTGAAGGTTGGCATCTCTGGTTTAACCCTTTCAGTGCATTGATAGTACATTGTTTAGCTCTGCTATTCATGGTGACTTTTCTCTGTATAAGACATTGTTTAACCCTTTGAATCCACTGTTTTGCTGTGGTATTCAGGGTGACTTTCCTCTTGTAAGACATTGTTTAACCCTCTGAAAGTACTGTTTAGCTGTGGTATTCAGGGTGACTTTCCTCTTCTAAGACATTGTTTAACCCTTTGACTGCATTGATAGTACATTGTTTAGCTGTGCTATTCATGGTGACTTTTCTCTGTATGAGACATTGTTTAACCCTCTGAATCTACTGTTTAGCTGTGGTATTCAGGGTGACTTTCCTCTTGTAAGACATTGTTTAACCCTCTGAATCTACTGTTTAGCTGTTGTATTCAGGGTGACTTTCCTCTTCTAAGACATTGTTTAACCCTTTGACTGCATTGATAGTACATTGTTTAGCTCTGCTATTCATGGTGACTTTTCTCTGTATAAGACATTGTCTAACCCTTTGACTCTACTGCTTAGCTGTGGTATTCAGGGTGACTTTCCTCTTGTGAGACATTGTTTAACCCTCTGAATCTACTGTTTAGCTGTGGTATTCAAGGTGACTTTCCTCTTGTAAGACATTGTTTAACCCTTTGAATCCACTGTTTTGCTGTGGTAGTCATGGTGACTTTCCTCTTCTAAGACATTGTTTAACCCTTTGAATCCACTGTTTAGCTGTATTATTCAGGGTGACTTTCCTCTTCTAAGACATTGTTTAACCCTTTGACTGCATTGATAGTACATTGTTTAGCTCTGCTATTCATGGTGACTTTTCTCTCATCAGACATTGTTTAAGCCTTTGAATCCACTGTTTAGCTCTGTTATTCATGGTGACTTTTCTCTGAATAAGACATTGTTTAAGCCTTTGACTCCACTCCTTAGCTGTGGTATTCAGGGTGACTTTCCTCCTGTGAAACATCGTTAAACCCTTTGAATCCACTGTTTAGCGGTGGTATTCAGGGTGACTTTCTTCATTGTTTAACCCTTTGAGTGCATTGATAGTACATTGATTAGCTCTGCTATTCATGGTGACTTTTCTCTCATGAGACATTGTTTAAGCCTTTGAATCCACTGTTTAGCTCTGTTATTCATGGTGTCTTTTCTCTGAATAAAACATTGTTTAAGCCTTTGACTCCACTGCTTAGCTGTGGTAGTCAGGGTGACTTTCCTCTTGTAAGACATTGTTTAACCCTCTGAATCTACTGTTTAGCTGTGGTATTTAGGGTGACTTTCCTCTTGTAAGACATTGTTTTACCCTTTCACTGCATTGATAGTACATTGTTTAGCTCTGCTATTCATGGTGACTTTTCTCTCATCAGACATTGTTTAAGCCTTTGAATCCACTGTTTAGCTGTGGTATTCAGGGTGACTTTTCTCTGAATAAGACATTGTTTAAGCCTTTGACTCCACTGCTTAGCTGTGGTAGTCATGGTGACTTTCCTCTTCTAAGACATTGTTTAACCCTTTGAATCCACTGTTTAGCTGTGGTATTCAGGGTGACTTTCCTCTTCTAAGACATTGTTTAACCCTTTGACTGCATTGATAGTACATTGTTTAGCTCTGCTATTCATGGTGACTTTCCTCTGTATAAGACATTGTTTAACCCTTTGAATCCACTGTTTTGCTGTGGTATTCAGGGTGACTTTCCTCTTCTAAGACATTGTTTAACCCTTTGACTGCTTGGATAGTACAATGTTAAGCTCTGCTATTCATGGTGACTTTTCTCTGTATGAGACATTGTTTAACCCTCTGAATCTACTGTTTAGCTGTTGTATTCAGGGTGACTTTCCTCTTCTAAGACATTGTTTAACCCTTTGACTGCATTGATAGTACATTGTTTAGCTGTGCTATTCATGGTGACTTTTCTCTGTATGAGACATTGTTTAACCCTCTGAATCTACTGTTTAGCTGTGGTATTCAGGGTGACTTTCCTCTTGTAAGACATTGTTTAACCCTCTGAATCTACTGTTTAGCTGTTGTATTCAGGGTGACTTTCCTCTTCTAAGACATTGTTTAACCCTTTGACTGCAATGATAGTACATTGTTTAGCTTTGCTATTCATGGTGACTTTTCTCTGTATAAGACATTGTCTAACCCTTTGACTCTACTGCTTAGCTGTGGTATTCAGGGTGACTTTCCTCTTCTAAGACATTGTTTAACCCTTTGAATCCACTGTTTAGCTGTGGTATTCAGGGTGACTTTCCTCTTCTAAGACATTGTTTAACCCTTTGACTGCATTGATAGTACATTGTTTAGCTCTGCTATTCATGGTGACTTTTCTCTGTATGAGACATTGTTTAACCCTCTGAATCTACTGTTTAGCTGTGGTATTCAGGGTGACTTTCCTCTTGTAAGACATTGTTTAACCCTCTAAATCTACTGTTTAGCTGTTGTATTCAGGGTGACTTTCCTCTTCTAAGACATTGTTTAACCCTTTGACTGCATTGATAGTACATTGTTTAGCTCTGCTATTCATGGTGACTTTTCTCTGTATAAGACATTGTCTAACCCTTTGACTCTACTGCTTAGCTGTGGTATTCAGGGTGACTTTCCTCTTGTGAGACATTGTTTAACCCTCTGAATCTACTGTTTAGCTGTGGTATTCAAGGTGACTTTCCTCTTGTAAGACATTGTTTAACCCTTTGAATCCACTGTTTTGCTGTGGTAGTCATGGTGACTTTCCTCTTCTAAGACATTGTTTAACCCTTTGACTGCATTGATAGTACATTGATTAGCTCTGCTATTCATGGTGACTTTTCTCTCATGAGACATTGTTTAAGCCTTTGAATCCACTGTTTAGCTCTGTTATTCATGGTGTCTTTTCTCTGAATAAGACATTGTTTAAGCCTTTGACTCCACTGCTTAGCTGTGGTAGTCAGGGTGACTTTCCTCTTGTAAGACATTGTTTAACCCTCTGAATCTACTGTTTAGCTGTGGTATTTAGGGTGACTTTCCTCTTGTAAGACATTGTTTAACCCTTTCACTGCATTGATAGTACATTGTTTAGCTCTGCTATTCATGGTGACTTTTCTCTCATCAGACATTGTTTAAGCCTTTGAATCCACTGTTTAGCTGTGGTATTCAGGGTGACTTTTCTCTGAATAAGACATTGTTTAAGCCTTTGACTCCACTGCTTAGCTGTGGTAGTCATGGTGACTTTCCTCTTCTAAGACATTGTTTAACCCTTTGAATCCACTGTTTAGCTGTGGTATTCAGGGTGACTTTCCTCTTCTGAGACATTGTTTAACCCTTTGACTGCATTGATAGTACATTGTTTAGCTCTGCTATTCATGGTGACTTTTCTCTGTATAAGACATTGTTTAACCCTTTGAATCCACTGTTTTGCTGTGGTATTCAGGGTGACTTTCCTCTTCTAAGACATTGTTTAACCCTTTGACTGCTTGGATAGTACAATGTTAAGCTCTGCTATTCATGGTGACTTTTCTCTGTATGAGACATTGTTTAACCCTCTGAATCTACTGTTTAGCTGTTGTATTCAGGGTGACTTTCCTCTTCTAAGACATTGTTTAACCCTTTGACTGCATTGATAGTACATTGTTTAGCTGTGCTATTCATGGTGACTTTTCTCTGTATGAGACATTGTTTAACCCTCTGAATCTACTGTTTAGCTGTGGTATTCAGGGTGACTTTCCTCTTGTAAGACATTGTTTAACCCTCTGAATCTACTGTTTAGCTGTTGTATTCAGGGTGACTTTCCTCTTCTAAGACATTGTTTAACCCTTTGACTGCAATGATAGTACATTGTTTAGCTTTGCTATTCATGGTGACTTTTCTCTGTATAAGACATTGTCTAACCCTTTGACTCTACTGCTTAGCTGTGGTATTCAGGGTGACTTTCCTCTTCTAAGACATTGTTTAACCCTTTGAATCCACTGTTTAGCTGTGGTATTCAGGGTGACTTTCCTCTTCTAAGACATTGTTTAACCCTTTGACTGCATTGATAGTACATTGTTTAGCTCTGCTATTCATGGTGACTTTTCTCTGTATGAGACATTGTTTAACCCTCTGAATCTACTGTTTAGCTGTGGTATTCAGGGTGACTTTCCTCTTGTAAGACATTGTTTAACCCTCTAAATCTACTGTTTAGCTGTTGTATTCAGGGTGACTTTCCTCTTCTAAGACATTGTTTAACCCTTTGACTGCATTGATAGTACATTGTTTAGCTCTGCTATTCATTGTGACTTTTCTCTGTATAAGACATTGTCTAACCCTTTGACTCTACTGCTTAGCTGTGGTATTCAGGGTGACTTTCCTCTTGTGAGACATTGTTTAACCCTCTGAATCTACTGTTTAGCTGTGGTATTCAAGGTGACTTTCCTCTTGTAAGACATTGTTTAACCCTTTGAATCCACTGTTTTGCTGTGGTAGTCATGGTGACTTTCCTCTTCTAAGACATTGTTTAACCCTTTGACTGCATTGATAGTACATTGATTAGCTCTGCTATTCATGGTGACTTTTCTCTGTATGAGACATTGTTTAACCCTCTGAATCTACTGTTTAGCTGTGGTATTCAGGGTGACTTTCCTCTTGTAAGACATTGTTTAACCCTCTAAATCTACTGTTTAGCTGTTGTATTCAGGGTGACTTTCCTCTTCTAAGACATTGTTTAACCCTTTGACTGCATTGATAGTACATTGTTTAGCTCTGCTATTCATTGTGACTTTTCTCTGTATAAGACATTGTCTAACCCTTTGACTCTACTGCTTAGCTGTGGTATTCAGGGTGACTTTCCTCTTGTGAGACATTGTTTAACCCTCTGAATCTACTGTTTAGCTGTGGTATTCAAGGTGACTTTCCTCTTGTAAGACATTGTTTAACCCTTTGAATCCACTGTTTTGCTGTGGTAGTCATGGTGACTTTCCTCTTCTAAGACATTGTTTAACCCTTTGACTGCATTGATAGTACATTGATTAGCTCTGCTATTCATGGTGACTTTTCTCTCATGAGACATTGTTTAAGCCTTTGAATCCACTGTTTAGCTCTGTTATTCATGGTGTCTTTTCTCTGAATAAGACATTGTTTAAGCCTTTGACTCCACTGCTTAGCTGTGGTAGTCAGGGTGACTTTCCTCTTGTAAGACATTGTTTAACCCTCTGAATCTACTGTTTAGCTGTGGTATTTAGGGTGACTTTCCTCTTGTAAGACATTGTTTAACCCTTTCACTGCATTGATAGTACATTGTTTAGCTCTGCTATTCATGGTGACTTTTCTCTCATCAGACATTGTTTAAGCCTTTGAATCCACTGTTTAGCTGTGGTATTCAGGGTGACTTTTCTCTGAATAAGACATTGTTTAAGCCTTTGACTCCACTGCTTAGCTGTGGTAGTCATGGTGACTTTCCTCTTCTAAGACATTGTTTAACCCTTTGAATCCACTGTTTAGCTGTGGTATTCAGGGTGACTTTCCTCTTCTAAGACATTGTTTAACCCTTTGACTGCATTGATAGTACATTGTTTAGCTCTGCTATTCATGGTGACTTTTCTCTGTATAAGACATTGTTTAACCCTTTGAATCCACTGTTTTGCTGTGGTATTCAGGGTGACTTTCCTCTTCTAAGACATTGTTTAACCCTTTGACTGCTTGGATAGTACAATGTTAAGCTCTGCTATTTATGGTGACTTTTCTCTGTATGAGACATTGTTTAACCCTCTGAATCTACTGTTTAGCTGTGGTATTCAGGGTGACTTTCCTCTTGTAAGACATTGTTTAACCCTCTGAATCTACTGTTTAGCTGTTGTATTCAGGGTGACTTTCCTCTTCTAAGACATTGTTTAACCCTTTGACTGCAATGATAGTACATTGTTTAGCTGTGCTATTCATGGTGACTTTTCTCTGTATAAGACATTGTCTAACCCTTTGACTCTACTGCTTAGCTGTGGTATTCAGGGTGACTTTCCTCTTGTGAGACATTGTTTAACCCTCTGAATCTACTGTTTAGCTGTGGTATTCAAGGTGACTTTCCTCTTGTAAGACATTGTTTAACCCTTTGAATCCACTGTTTTGCTGTGGTAGTCATGGTGACTTTCCTCTTCTAAGACATTGTTTAACCCTTTGAATCCACTGTTTAGCTGTGGTATTCAGGGTGACTTTCCTCTTCTAAGACATTGTTTAACCCTTTGACTGCATTGATAGTACATTGTTTAGCTCTGCTATTCATGGTGACTTTTCTCTCATCAGACATTGTTTAAGCCTTTGAATCCACTGTTTAGCTCTGTTATTCATGGTGACTTTTCTCTGAATAAGACATTGTTTAAGCCTTTGACTCCACTCCTTAGCTGTGGTATTCAGGGTGACTTTCCTCCTGTAAAACATCGTTAAACCCTTTGAATCCACTGTTTAGCGGTGGTATTCAGGGTGACTTTCTTCATTGTTTAACCCTTTGAGTGCATTGATAGTACATTGTTTAGCTCTGCTATTCATGGTGACTTTTCTCTGTATAAGACATTGTTTAACCCTTTGAATCCACTGTTTTGCTGTGGTATTCAGGGTGACTTTCCTCTTCTAAGACATTGTTTAACCCTTTGACTGCTTGGATAGTACATTGTTTAGCTCTGCTATTCATGGTGACTTTTCTCTGTTTGATACATTGTTTAACCCTTTGACTCTACTGCTTAGCTGTACTATTCAGGGTGACTTTCCTCTTGTAAGACATTGTTTAACCCTCTGAATCTACTGTTTAGCTGTTGTATTCAGGGTGACTTTCCTCTTCTAAGACATTGTTTAACCCTTTGACTGCAATGATAGTACATTGTTTAGCTTTGCTATTCATGGTGACTTTTCTCTGTATAAGACATTGTCTAACCCTTTGACTCTACTGCTTAGCTGTGGTATTCAGGGTGACTTTCCTCTTCTAAGACATTGTTTAACCCTTTGAATCCACTGTTTAGCTGTGGTATTCAGGGTGACTTTACTCTTCTAAGACATTGTTTAACCCTTTGACTGCATTGATAGTACATTGTTTAGCTCTGCTATTCATGGTGACTTTTCTCTGTATGAGACATTGTTTAACCCTCTGAATCTACTGTTTAGCTGTGGTATTCAGGGTGACTTTCCTCTTGTAAGACATTGTTTAACCCTCTGAATCTACTGTTTAGCTGTTGTATTCAGGGTGACTTTCCTCTTCTAAGACATTGTTTAACCCTTTGACTGCATTGATAGTACATTGTTTAGGCTTGCTATTCATGGTGACTTTTCTCTGTATAAGACATTGTCTAACCCTTTGACTCTACTGCTTAGCTGTGGTATTCAGGGTGACTTTCCTCTTGTGAGACATTGTTTAACCCTCTGAATCTACTGTTTAGCTGTGGTATTCAAGGTGACTTTCCTCTTGTAAGACATTGTTTAACCCTTTGAATCCACTGTTTTGCTGTGGTAGTCATGGTGACTTTCCTCTTCTAAGACATTGTTTAACCCTTTGACTGCATTGATAGTACATTGATTAGCTCTGCTATTCATGGTGACTTTTCTCTCATGAGACATTGTTTAAGCCTTTGAATCCACTGTTTAGCTCTGTTATTCATGGTGTCTTTTCTCTGAATAAGACATTGTTTAAGCCTTTGACTCCACTGCTTAGCTGTGGTAGTCAGGGTGACTTTCCTCTTGTAAGACATTGTTTAACCCTCTGAATCTACTGTTTAGCTGTGGTATTTAGGGTGACTTTCCTCTTGTAAGACATTGTTTAACCCTTTCACTGCATTGATAGTACATTGTTTAGCTCTGCTATTCATGGTGACTTTTCTCTCATCAGACATTGTTTAAGCCTTTGAATCCACTGTTTAGCTGTGGTATTCAGGGTGACTTTTCTCTGAATAAGACATTGTTTAAGCCTTTGACTCCACTGCTTAGCTGTGGTAGTCATGGTGACTTTCCTCTTCTAAGACATTGTTTAACGCTTTGAATCCACTGTTTAGCTGTGGTATTCAGGGTGACTTTCCTCTTCTAAGACATTGTTTAACCCTTTGACTGCATTGATAGTACATTGTTTAGCTCTGCTATTCATGGTGACTTTTCTCTGTATAAGACATTGTTTAACCCTTTGAATCCACTGTTTTGCTGTGGTATTCAGGGTGACTTTCCTCTTCTAAGACATTGTTTAACCCTTTGACTGCTTGGATAGTACAATGTTAAGCTCTGCTATTCATGGTGACTTTTCTCTGTATGAGACATTGTTTAACCCTCTGAATCTACTGTTTAGCTGTGGTATTCAGGGTGACTTTCCTCTTGTAAGACATTGTTTAACCCTCTGAATCTACTGTTTAGCTGTTGTATTCAGGGTGACTTTCCTCTTCTAAGACATTGTTTAACCCTTTGACTGCAATGATAGTACATTGTTTAGCTGTGCTATTCATGGTGACTTTTCTCTGTATAAGACATTGTCTAACCCTTTGACTCTACTGCTTAGCTGTGGTATTCAGGGTGACTTTCCTCTTGTGAGACATTGTTTCACCCTCTGAATCTACTGTTTAGCTGTGGTATTCAAGGTGACTTTCCTCTTGTAAGACATTGTTTAACCCTTTGAATCCACTGTTTTGCTGTGGTAGTCATGGTGACTTTCCTCTTGTAAGACATTGTTTAACCCTTTGAATCCACTGTTTAGCTGTGGTATTCAGGGTGACTTTCCTTTTTTTAAGACATTGTTTAACCCTTTGACTGCATTGATAGTACATTGTTTAGCTCTGCTATTCATGGTGACTTTTCTCTCATCAGACATTGTTTAAGCCTTTGAATCCACTGTTTAGCTCTGTTATTCATGGTGACTTTTCTCTGAATAAGACATTGTTTAAGCATTTGACTCCACTCCTTAGCTGTGGTATTCAGGGTGACTTTCCTCCTGTAAAACATCGTTAAACCCTTTGAATCCACTGTTTAGCGGTGGTATTCAGGGTGACTTTCTTCATTGTTTAACCCTTTGAGTGCATTGATAGTACATTGTTTAGCTCTGCTATTCATGGTGACTTTTCTCTGTATAAGACATTGTTTAACCCTTTGAATCCACTGTTTTGCTGTGGTATTCAGGGTGACTTTCCTCTTCTAAGACATTGTTTAACCCTTTGACTGCTTGGATAGTACATTGTT
The DNA here is from genome assembly GCA_963669155.1 of Arbacia lixula. Taxonomy (NCBI): domain Eukaryota; kingdom Metazoa; phylum Echinodermata; class Echinoidea; order Arbacioida; family Arbaciidae; genus Arbacia; species Arbacia lixula. Next base: position 5,032,528 of record OZ022593.1, read on the forward strand.
TAGCTCTGCTATTCATGGTGACTTTTCTCTGTATGATACATTGTTTAACCCTTTGACTCTACTGCTTAGCTGTACTATTCAGGGTGACTTTCCTCTTCTAAGACATTGTTAAATCCTTTGACTGCTTTGATAGTACAATGTTAAGCTCTGCTATTCATGGTGACTTTTCTCTGTATGAGACATTGTTTAACCCTCTGAATCTACTGTTTAGCTGTGGTATTCAGGGTGACTTTCCTCTTGTGAGACATTGTTTAACCCTCTGAATCTACTGTTTAGCTGTGGTATTCAGGGTGACTTTCCTCTTGTAAGACATTGTTTAACCCTCTGAATCTACTGTTTAGCTGTTGTATTCAGGGTGACTTTCCTCTTCTAAGACATTGTTTAACCCTTTGACTGCATTGATAGTACATTGTTTAGCTCTGCTATTCATGATGACTTTTCTCTGTATAAGACATTGTTTAACCCTTTGACTCCACTGCTTAACCGTGGTATTCATGGTGACTTTTCTCTCATCAGACATTGTTTAAGCCTTTGAATCCACTGTGTAGCTCTGTTATTCATGGTGACTTTTGTCTGAATGAGACATTGTTTAACCCTTTGACTCCACTGCTTAGCTGTGGTAGTCAGGGTGACTTTCCTCCTGTAAGACATCGTTAAACCCTTTGAATCCACTGTTTAGCGGTGGTATTCAGGGTGACTTTCTTCATTGTTTAACCCTTTGAGTGCATTGATAGTACATTGATTAGCTCTGCTATTCATGGTGACTTTTCTCTCATCAGACATTGTTTAAGCCTTTGAATCCACTGTTTAGCTCTGTTATTCATGGTGACTTTTCTCTGAATAAGACATTGTTTCACCCGTTGACTGCAATGATAGTACATTGTTTAGCTTTGCTATTCATGGTGACTTTTCTCTGTATAAGACATTGTCTAACCCTTTGACTCTACTGCTTAGCTGTGGTATTCAGGGTGACTTTCCTCTTCTAAGACATTGTTTAACCCTTTGAATCCACTGTTTAGCTGTGGTATTCAGGGTGACTTTCCTCTTGTAAGACATTGTTTAACCCTCTGAATCTACTGTTTAGCTGTTGTATTCAGGGTGACTTTCCTCTTCTAAGACATTGTTTAACCCTTTGACTGCAATGATAGTACATTGTTTAGCTTTGCTATTCATGGTGACTTTTCTCTGTATAAGACATTGTCTAACCCTTTGACTCTACTGCTTAGCTGTGGTATTCAGGGTGACTTTCCTCTTCTAAGACATTGTTTAACCCTTTGAATCCACTGTTTAGCTGTGGTATTCAGGGTGGCTTTCCTCTTCTAAGACATTGTTTAACCCTTTGACTGCATTGATAGTACATTGTTTAGCTCTGCTATTCATGGTGACTTTTCTCTGTATAAGACATTGTTTAACCCTTTGACTCCACTGCTTAACCGTGGTATTTAGGGTGACTTTCCTCTTGTGAGACATTGTGTAACCCTTTGAATCCACTGTTTTGCTGTGGTATTCAGGGTTACTTTCCTCTTCTAAGACATTGTTTAATCCTTTGACTGCTTTGATAGTACAATGTTAAGCTCTGCTATTCATGGTGACTTTTCTCTGTATGAGACATTGTTTAACCCTCTGAATCTACTGTTTAGCTGTGGTATTCAGGGTGACTTTCCTCTTGTGAGACATTGTTTAACCCTCTGAATCTACTGTTTAGCTGTGGTATTCAGGGTTACTTTCCTCTTGTAAGACATTGTTTAACCCTCTGAATCTACTGTTTAGCTGTTGTATTCAGGGTGACTTTCCTCTTCTAAGACATTGTTTAACCCTTTGACTGCATTGATAGTACATTGTTTAGCTCTGCTATTCATGGTGACTTTTCTCTGTATAAGACATTGTTTAACCCTTTGACTCCACTGCTTAACCGTGGTATTTAGGGTGACTTTCCTCTTGTAAGACATTGTTTAACCCTCTGAATCTACTGTTTAGCTGTTGTATTCAGGGTGACTTTCCTCTTCTAAGACATTGTTTAACCCTTTGACTGCAATGATAGTACATTGTTTAGCTTTGCTATTCATGGTGACTTTTCTCTGTATAAGACATTGTCTAACCCTTTGACTCTACTGCTTAGCTGTGGTATTCAGGGTGACTTTCCTCTTCTAAGACATTGTTTAACCCTTTGAATCCACTGTTTAGCTGTGGTATTCAGGGTGACTTTCCTCTTCTAAGACATTGTTTAACCCTTTGAATCCACTGTTTAGCTGTGGTATTCAGGGTGACTTTCCTCTTCTAAGACATTGTTTAACCCTTTGACTGCATTGATAGTACATTGTTTAGCTCTGCTATTCATGGTGACTTTTCTCTGTATAAGACATTGTTTAACCCTTTGACTCCACTGCTTAACCGTGGTATTCAGGGTGACTTTCCTCTTGTGAGACATTGTGTAACCCTTTGAATCCACTGTTTTGCTGTGGTATTCAGGGTGACTTTCCTCTTCTAAGACATTGTTTAATCCTTTGACAGCTTTGATAGTACAATGTTAAGCTCTGCTATTCATGGTGACTTTTCTCTGTATGAGACATTGTTTAACCCTCTGAATCTACTGTTTAGCTGTGGTATTCAGGGTGACTTTCCTCTTGTAAGACATTGTTTAACCCTCTGAATCTACTGTTTAGCTGTTGTATTCAGGGTGACTTTCCTCTTCTAAGACATTGTTTAACCCTTTGACTGCATTAATAGTACATTGTTTAGCTCTGCTATTCATGGTGACTTTTCTCTGTATAAGACATTGTCTAACCCTTTGACTCTACTGCTTAGCTGTGGTATTCAGGGTGACTTTCCTCTTGTGAGACATTGTTTAACCCTCTGAATCTACTGTTTAGCTGTGGTATTCAAGGTGACTTTCCTCTTGTAAGACATTGTTTAACCCTTTGAATCCACTGTTTTGCTGTGGTAGTCATGGTGACTTTCCTCTTCTAAGACATTGTTTAACCCTTTGAATCCACTGTTTAGCTGTGGTATTCAGGGTGACTTTCCTCTTCTAAGACATTGTTTAACCCTTTGACTGCATTGATAGTACATTGTTTAGCTCTGCTATTCATGGTGACTTTTCTCTCATCAGACATTGTTTAAGCCTTTGAATCCACTGTTTAGCTCTGTTATTCATGGTGACTTTTCTCTGAATAAGACATTGTTTAAGGCTTTGACTCCACTCCTTAGCTGTGGTATTCAGGGTGACTTTCCTCCTGTAAAACATCGTTAAACCCTTTGAATCCACTGTTTAGCGGTGGTATTCAGGGTGACTTTCTTCATTGTTTAACCCTTTGAGTGCATTGATAGTACATTGTTTAGCTCTGCTATTCATGGTGACTTTTCTCTGTATAAGACATTGTTTAACCCTTTGAATCCACTGTTTTGCTGTGGTATTCAGGGTGACTTTCCTCTTCTAAGACATTGTTTAACCCTTTGACTGCTTGGATAGTACAATGTTAAGCTCTGCTATTCATGGTGACTTTTCTCTGTATAAGACATTGTTTAACCCTTTGACTCCACTGCTTAACCGTGGTATTCAGGGTGACTTTCCTCTTGTAAGACATTGTTTAACCCTCTGAATCTACTGTTTAGCTGTTGTATTCAGGGTGACTTTCCTCTTCTAAGACATTGTTTAACCCTCTGAATCTACTGTTTAGCTGTGGTATTCAAGGTGACTTTCCTCTTGTAAGACATTGTTTAACCTTTTGAATCCACTGTTTTGCTGTGGTAGTCATGGTGACTTTCCTCTTCTAAGACATTGTTTAACCCTTTGAATCCACTGTTTAGCTGTGGTATTCAGGGTGACTTTCCTCTTCTAAGACATTGTTTAACCCTTTGACTGCATTGATAGTACATTGTTTAGCTCTGCTATTCATGGTGACTTTTCTCTCATCAGACATTGTTTAAGCCTTTGAATCCACTGTTTAGCTCTGTTATTCATGGTGACTTTTCTCTGAATAAGACATTGTTTAAGCCTTTGACTCCACTCCTTAGCTGTGGTATTCAGGGTGACTTTCCTCCTGTAAAACATCGTTAAACCCTTTGAATCCACTGTTTAGCGGTGGTATTCAGGGTGACTTTCTTCATTGTTTAACCCTTTGAGTGCATTGATAGTACATTGATTAGCTCTGCTATTCATGGTGACTTTTCTCTCATGAGACATTGTTTAAGCCTTTGAATCCACTGTTTAGCTCTGTTATTCATGGTGTCTTTTCTCTGAATAAGACATTGTTTAAGCCTTTGACTCCACTGCTTAGCTGTGGTAGTCAGGGTGACTTTCCTCTTGTAAGACATTGTTTAACCCTCTGAATCTACTGTTTAGCTGTGGTATTTAGGGTGACTTTCCTCTTGTAAGACATTGTTTAACCCTTTCACTGCATTGATAGTACATTGTTTAGCTCTGCTATTCATGGTGACTTTTCTCTCATCAGACATTGTTTAAGCCTTTGAATCCACTGTTTAGCTGTGGTATTCAGGGTGACTTTTCTCTGAATAAGACATTGTTTAAGCCTTTGACTCCACTGCTTAGCTGTGGTAGTCATGGTGACTTTCCTCTTCTAAGACATTGTTTAACCCTTTGAATCCACTGTTTAGCTGTGGTATTCAGGGTGACTTTCCTCTTCTAAGACATTGTTTAACCCTTTGACTGCATTGATAGTACATTGTTTAGCTCTGCTATTCATGGTGACTTTTCTCTGTATAAGACATTGTTTAACCCTTTGAATCCACTGTTTTGCTGTGGTATTCAGGGTGACTTTCCTCTTCTAAGACATTGTTTAACCCTTTGACTGCTTGGATAGTACAATGTTAAGCTCTGCTATTCATGGTGACTTTTCTCTGTATGAGACATTGTTTAACCCTCTGAATCTACTGTTTAGCTGTGGTATTCAGGGTGACTTTCCTCTTGTAAGACATTGTTTAACCCTCTGAATCTACTGTTTAGCTGTTGTATTCAGGGTGACTTTCCTCTTCTAAGACATTGTTTAACCCTTTGACTGCAATGATAGTACATTGTTTAGCTGTGCTATTCATGGTGACTTTTCTCTGTATAAGACATTGTCTAACCCTTTGACTCTACTGCTTAGCTGTGGTATTCAGGGTGACTTTCCTCTTGTGAGACATTGTTTAACCCTCTGAATCTACTGTTTAGCTGTGGTATTCAAGGTGACTTTCCTCTTGTAAGACATTGTTTAACCCTTTGAATCCACTGTTTTGCTGTGGTAGTCATGGTGACTTTCCTCTTCTAAGACATTGTTTAACCCTTTGAATCCACTGTTTAGCTGTGGTATTCAGGGTGACTTTCCTCTTCTAAGACATTGTTTAACCCTTTGACTGCATTGATAGTACATTGTTTAGCTCTGCTATTCATGGTGACTTTTCTCTCATCAGACATTGTTTAAGCCTTTGAATCCACTGTTTAACTCTGTTATTCATGGTGACTTTTCTCTGAATAAGACATTGTTTAAGCCTTTGACTCCACTCCTTAGCTGTGGTATTCAGGGTGACTTTCCTCCTGTAAAACATCGTTAAACCCTTTGAATCCACTGTTTAGCGGTGGTATTCAGGGTGACTTTCTTCATTGTTTAACCCTTTGAGTGCATTGATAGTACATTGTTTAGCTCTGCTATTCATGGTGACTTTTCTCTGTATAAGACATTGTTTAACCCTTTGAATCCACTGTTTTGCTGTGGTATTCAGGGTGACTTTCCTCTTCTAAGACATTGTTTAACCCTTTGACTGCTTGGATAGTACAATGTTAAGCTCTGCTATTCATGGTGACTTTTCTCTGTATGAGACATTGTTTAACCCCCTGAATCTACTGTTTAGCTGTGGTATTCAGGGTGACTTTCCTCTTCTAAGACATTGTTTAACCCTTTGACTGCATTGATAGTACATTGTTTAGATGTGCTATTCATGGTGACTTTTCTCTGTATGAGACATTGTTTAACCCTCTGAATCTACTGTTTAGCTGTGGTATTCAGGGTGACTTTCCTCTTGTAAGACATTGTTTAACCCTCTGAATCTACTGTTTAGCTGTTGTATTCAGGGTGACTTTCCTCTTTTAAGACATTGTTTAACCCTTTGACTGCATTGATAGTACATTGTTTAGCTCTGCTATTCATGGTGACTTTTCTCTGTATAAGACATTGTCTAACCCTTTGACTCTACTGCTTAGCTGTGGTATTCAGGGTGACTTTCCTCTTGTGAGACATTGTTTAATCCTCTGAATCTACTGTTTAGCTGTGGTATTCAAGGTGACTTTCCTCTTGTAAGACATTGTTTAACCCTTTGAATCCACTGTTTTGCTGTGGTATTCAGGGTGACTTTCCTCTTCTAAGACATTGTTTAACCCTTTGACTGCTTTGATAGTACAATGTTAAGCTCTGCTATTCATGGTGACTTTTTTCTGTATGAGACATTGTTTAACCCTTTGACTCTACTGCTTAGCTGTGGTATTCAGGGTGACTTTCCTCTTGTAAGACATTGTTTAACCCTCTGAATCTACTGTTTAGCTGTGGTATTCAGGGTGACTTTCCTCTTGTAAGACATTGTTTAACCCTCTGAATCTACTGTTTAGCTGTTGTATTCAGGGTGACTTTCCTCTTCTAAGACATTGTTTAACCCTTTGACTGCATTGATAGTACATTGTTTAGCTCTGCTATTCATGATGACTTTTCTCTGTATAAGACATTGTCTAACCCTTTAACTCCACTGCTTAACCGTGGTATTCAGGGTGACTTTCCTCTTGTATGACATTGTTTAACCCTTTGAATCTATTGTTTAGCTGTGGTATTCAGGGTGACTTCCCTCAATTTTAAGACATTGTTGAACCCTTTGACTGCATTGATAGTAAATTGTTTAGCTCTGCTATTCATGGTGACTTTTCTCTCATCAGACATTGTTTAAGCCTTTGAATCCACTGTTTAGCTCTGTTATTCATGGTGACTTTTCTCTGAATAAGACATTGTTTAAGCCTTTGACTCCACTTCTTAGCTGTGGTACATGTATTCAGGGTGACTTTCCTCCTGTAAAACATCGTTAAACCCTTTGAATCCACTGTTTAGCGGTGGTATTCAGGGTGACTTTCTTCATTGTTTAACCCTTTCAGTGCATTGATAGTACATTGTTTAGCTCTGCTATTCATGGTGACTTTTCTCTGTATAAGACATTGTTTAACCCTTTGAATCCACTGTTTTGCTGTGGTATTCAGGGTGACTTTCCTCTTGTAAGACATTGTTTAACCCTCTGAAAGTACTGTTTAGCTGTGGTATTCAGGGTGACTTTCCTCTTCTAAGACATTGTTTAACCCTTTGACTGCATTGATAGTACATTGTTTAGCTGTGCTATTCATGGTGACTTTTCTCTGTATGAGACATTGTTTAACCCTCTGAATCTACTGTTTAGCTGTGGTATTCAGGGTGACTTTCCTCTTGTAAGACATTGTTTAACCCTCTGAATCTACTGTTTAGCTGTTGTATTCAGGGTGACTTTCCTCTTCTAAGACATTGTTTAACCCTTTGACTGCATTGATAGTACATTGTTTAGCTCTGCTATTCATGGTGACTTTTCTCTGTATAAGACATTGTCTAACCCTTTGACTCTACTGCTTAGCTGTGGTATTCAGGGTGACTTTCCTCTTGTGAGACATTGTTTAACCCTCTGAATCTACTGTTTAGCTGTGGTATTCAAGGTGACTTTCCTCTTGTAAGACATTGTTTAACCCTTTGAATCCACTGTTTTGCTGTGGTAGTCATGGTGACTTTCCTCTTCTAAGACATTGTTTAACCCTTTGAATCCACTGTTTAGCTGTATTATTCAGGGTGACTTTCCTCTTCTAAGACATTGTTTAACCCTTTGACTGCATTGATAGTACATCGTTTAGCTCTGCTATTCATGGTGACTTTTCTCTCATCAGACATTGTTTAAGCCTTTGAATCCACTGTTTAGCTCTGTTATTCATGGTGACTTTTCTCTGAATAAGACATTGTTTAAGCCTTTGACTCCACTCCTTAGCTGTGGTATTCAGGGTGACTTTCCTCCTGTGAAACATCGTTAAACCCTTTGAATCCACTGTTTAGCGGTGGTATTCAGGGTGACTTTCTTCATTGTTTAACCCTTTGAGTGCATTGATAGTACATTGATTAGCTCTGCTATTCATGGTGACTTTTCTCTCATGAGACATTGTTTAAGCCTTTGAATCCACTGTTTAGCTCTGTTATTCATGGTGTCTTTTCTCTGAATAAAACATTGTTTAAGCCTTTGACTCCACTGCTTAGCTGTGGTAGTCAGGGTGACTTTCCTCTTGTAAGACATTGTTTAACCCTCTGAATCTACTGTTTAGCTGTGGTATTTAGGGTGACTTTCCTCTTGTAAGACATTTTTTTACCCTTTCACTGCATTGATAGTACATTGTTTAGCTCTGCTATTCATGGTGACTTTTCTCTCATCAGACATTGTTTAAGCCTTTGAATCCACTGTTTAGCTGTGGTATTCAGGGTGACTTTTCTCTGAATAAGACATTGTTTAAGCCTTTGACTCCACTGCTTAGCTGTGGTAGTCATGGTGACTTTCCTCTTCTAAGACATTGTTTAACCCTTTGAATCCACTGTTTAGCTGTGGTATTCAGGGTGACTTTCCTCTTCTAAGACATTGTTTAACCCTTTGACTGCATTGATAGTACATTGTTTAGCTCTGCTATTCATGGTGACTTTCCTCTGTATAAGACATTGTTTAACCCTTTGAATCCACTGTTTTGCTGTGGTATTCAGGGTGACTTTCCTCTTCTAAGACATTGTTTAACCCTTTGACTGCTTGGATAGTACAATGTTAAGCTCTGCTATTCATGGTGACTTTTCTCTGTATGAGACATTGTTTAACCCTCTGAATCTACTGTTTAGCTGTTGTATTCAGGGTGACTTTCCTCTTCTAAGACATTGTTTAACCCTTTGACTGCATTGATAGTACATTGTTTAGCTGTGCTATTCATGGTGACTTTTCTCTGTATGAGACATTGTTTAACCCTCTGAATCTACTGTTTAGCTGTGGTATTCAGGGTGACTTTCCTCTTGTAAGACATTGTTTAACCCTCTGAATCTACTGTTTAGCTGTTGTATTCAGGGTGACTTTCCTCTTCTAAGACATTGTTTAACCCTTTGACTGCAATGATAGTACATTGTTTAGCTTTGCTATTCATGGTGACTTTTCTCTGTATAAGACATTGTCTAACCCTTTGACTCTACTGCTTAGCTGTGGTATTCAGGGTGACTTTCCTCTTCTAAGACATTGTTTAACCCTTTGAATCCACTGTTTAGCTGTGGTATTCAGGGTGACTTTCCTCTTCTAAGACATTGTTTAACCCTTTGACTGCATTGATAGTACATTGTTTAGCTCTGCTATTCATGGTGACTTTTCTCTGTATGAGACATTGTTTAACCCTCTGAATCTACTGTTTAGCTGTGGTATTCAGGGTGACTTTCCTCTTGTAAGACATTGTTTAACCCTCTAAATCTACTGTTTAGCTGTTGTATTCAGGGTGACTTTCCTCTTCTAAGACATTGTTTAACCCTTTGACTGCATTGATAGTACATTGTTTAGCTCTGCTATTCATGGTGACTTTTCTCTGTATAAGACATTGTCTAACCCTTTGACTCTACTGCTTAGCTGTGGTATTCAGGGTGACTTTCCTCTTGTGAGACATTGTTTAACCCTCTGAATCTACTGTTTAGCTGTGGTATTCAAGGTGACTTTCCTCTTGTAAGACATTGTTTAACCCTTTGAATCCACTGTTTTGCTGTGGTAGTCATGGTGACTTTCCTCTTCTAAGACATTGTTTAACCCTTTGACTGCATTGATAGTACATTGATTAGCTCTGCTATTCATGGTGACTTTTCTCTCATGAGACATTGTTTAAGCCTTTGAATCCACTGTTTAGCTCTGTTATTCATGGTGTCTTTTCTCTGAATAAGACATTGTTTAAGCCTTTGACTCCACTGCTTAGCTGTGGTAGTCAGGGTGACTTTCCTCTTGTAAGACATTGTTTAACCCTCTGAATCTACTGTTTAGCTGTGGTATTTAGGGTGACTTTCCTCTTGTAAGACATTGTTTAACCCTTTCACTGCATTGATAGTACATTGTTTAGCTCTGCTATTCATGGTGACTTTTCTCTCATCAGACATTGTTTAAGCCTTTGAATCCACTGTTTAGCTGTGGTATTCAGGGTGACTTTTCTCTGAATAAGACATTGTTTAAGCCTTTGACTCCACTGCTTAGCTGTGGTAGTCATGGTGACTTTCCTCTTCTAAGACATTGTTTAACCCTTTGAATCCACTGTTTAGCTGTGGTATTCAGGGTGACTTTCCTCTTCTGAGACATTGTTTAACCCTTTGACTGCATTGATAGTACATTGTTTAGCTCTGCTATTCATGGTGACTTTTCTCTGTATAAGACATTGTTTAACCCTTTGAATCCACTGTTTTGCTGTGGTATTCAGGGTGACTTTCCTCTTCTAAGACATTGTTTAACCCTTTGACTGCTTGGATAGTACAATGTTAAGCTCTGCTATTCATGGTGACTTTTCTCTGTATGAGACATTGTTTAACCCTCTGAATCTACTGTTTAGCTGTTGTATTCAGGGTGACTTTCCTCTTCTAAGACATTGTTTAACCCTTTGACTGCATTGATAGTACATTGTTTAGCTGTGCTATTCATGGTGACTTTTCTCTGTATGAGACATTGTTTAACCCTCTGAATCTACTGTTTAGCTGTGGTATTCAGGGTGACTTTCCTCTTGTAAGACATTGTTTAACCCTCTGAATCTACTGTTTAGCTGTTGTATTCAGGGTGACTTTCCTCTTCTAAGACATTGTTTAACCCTTTGACTGCAATGATAGTACATTGTTTAGCTTTGCTATTCATGGTGACTTTTCTCTGTATAAGACATTGTCTAACCCTTTGACTCTACTGCTTAGCTGTGGTATTCAGGGTGACTTTCCTCTTCTAAGACATTGTTTAACCCTTTGAATCCACTGTTTAGCTGTGGTATTCAGGGTGACTTTCCTCTTCTAAGACATTGTTTAACCCTTTGACTGCATTGATAGTACATTGTTTAGCTCTGCTATTCATGGTGACTTTTCTCTGTATGAGACATTGTTTAACCCTCTGAATCTACTGTTTAGCTGTGGTATTCAGGGTGACTTTCCTCTTGTAAGACATTGTTTAACCCTCTAAATCTACTGTTTAGCTGTTGTATTCAGGGTGACTTTCCTCTTCTAAGACATTGTTTAACCCTTTGACTGCATTGATAGTACATTGTTTAGCTGTGCTATTCATGGTGACTTTTCTCTGTATAAGACATTGTCTAACCCTTTGACTCTACTGCTTAGCTGTGGTATTCAGGGTGACTTTCCTCTTGTGAGACATTGTTTAACCCTCTGAATCTACTGTTTAGCTGTGGTATTCAAGGTGACTTTCCTCTTGTAAGACATTGTTTAACCCTTTGAATCCACTGTTTTGCTGTGGTAGTCATGGTGACTTTCCTCTTCTAAGACATTGTTTAACCCTTTGACTGCATTGATAGTACATTGATTAGCTCTGCTATTCATGGTGACTTTTCTCTCATGAGACATTGTTTAAGCCTTTGAATCCACTGTTTAGCTCTGTTATTCATGGTGTCTTTTCTCTGAATAAGACATTGTTTAAGCCTTTGACTCCACTGCTTAGCTGTGGTAGTCAGGGTGACTTTCCTCTTGTAAGACATTGTTTAACCCTCTGAATCTACTGTTTAGCTGTGGTATTTAGGGTGACTTTCCTCTTGTAAGACATTGTTTAACCCTTTCACTGCATTGATAGTACATTGTTTAGCTCTGCTATTCATGGTGACTTTTCTCTCATCAGACATTGTTTAAGCCTTTGAATCCACTGTTTAGCTGTGGTATTCAGGGTGACTTTTCTCTGAATAAGACATTGTTTAAGCCTTTGACTCCACTGCTTAGCTGTGGTAGTCATGGTGACTTTCCTCTTCTAAGACATTGTTTAACCCTTTGAATCCACTGTTTAGCTGTGGTATTCAGGGTGACTTTCCTCTTCTAAGACATTGTTTAACCCTTTGACTGCATTGATAGTACATTGTTTAGCTCTGCTATTCATGGTGACTTTTCTCTGTATAAGACATTGTTTAACCCTTTGAATCCACTGTTTTGCTGTGGTATTCAGGGTGACTTTCCTCTTCTAAGACATTGTTTAACCCTTTGACTGCTTGGATAGTACAATGTTAAGCTCTGCTATTTATGGTGACTTTTCTCTGTATGAGACATTGTTTAACCCTCTGAATCTACTGTTTAGCTGTGGTATTCAGGGTGACTTTCCTCTTGTAAGACATTGTTTAACCCTCTGAATCTACTGTTTAGCTGTTGTATTCAGGGTGACTTTCCTCTTCTAAGACATTGTTTAACCCTTTGACTGCAATGATAGTACATTGTTTAGCTGTGCTATTCATGGTGACTTTTCTCTGTATAAGACATTGTCTAACCCTTTGACTCTACTGCTTAGCTGTGGTATTCAGGGTGACTTTCCTCTTGTGAGACATTGTTTAACCCTCTGAATCTACTGTTTAGCTGTGGTATTCAAGGTGACTTTCCTCTTGTAAGACATTGTTTAACCCTTTGAATCCACTGTTTTGCTGTGGTAGTCATGGTGACTTTCCTCTTCTAAGACATTGTTTAACCCTTTGAATCCACTGTTTAGCTGTGGTATTCAGGGTGACTTTCCTCTTCTAAGACATTGTTTAACCCTTTGACTGCATTGATAGTACATTGTTTAGCTCTGCTATTCATGGTGACTTTTCTCTCATCAGACATTGTTTAAGCCTTTGAATCCACTGTTTAGCTCTGTTATTCATGGTGACTTTTCTCTGAATAAGACATTGTTTAAGCCTTTGACTCCACTCCTTAGCTGTGGTATTCAGGGTGACTTTCCTCCTGTAAAACATCGTTAAACCCTTTGAATCCACTGTTTAGCGGTGGTATTCAGGGTGACTTTCTTCATTGTTTAACCCTTTGAGTGCATTGATAGTACATTGTTTAGCTCTGCTATTCATGGTGACTTTTCTCTGTATAAGACATTGTTTAACCCTTTGAATCCACTGTTTTGCTGTGGTATTCAGGGTGACTTTCCTCTTCTAAGACATTGTTTAACCCTTTGACTGCTTGGATAGTACATTGTTTAGCTCTGCTATTCATGGTGACTTTTCTCTGTTTGATACATTGTTTAACCCTTTGACTCTACTGCTTAGCTGTACTATTCAGGGTGACTTTCCTCTTGTAAGACATTGTTTAACCCTCTGAATCTACTGTTTAGCTGTTGTATTCAGGGTGACTTTCCTCTTCTAAGACATTGTTTAACCCTTTGACTGCAATGATAGTACATTGTTTAGCTTTGCTATTCATGGTGACTTTTCTCTGTATAAGACATTGTCTAACCCTTTGACTCTACTGCTTAGCTGTGGTATTCAGGGTGACTTTCCTCTTCTAAGACATTGTTTAACCCTTTGAATCCACTGTTTAGCTGTGGTATTCAGGGTGACTTTACTCTTCTAAGACATTGTTTAACCCTTTGACTGCATTGATAGTACATTGTTTAGCTCTGCTATTCATGGTGACTTTTCTCTGTATGAGACATTGTTTAACCCTCTGAATCTACTGTTTAGCTGTGGTATTCAGGGTGACTTTCCTCTTGTAAGACATTGTTTAACCCTCTGAATCTACTGTTTAGCTGTTGTATTCAGGGTGACTTTCCTCTTCTAAGACATTGTTTAACCCTTTGACTGCATTGATAGTACATTGTTTAGGCTTGCTATTCATGGTGACTTTTCTCTGTATAAGACATTGTCTAACCCTTTGACTCTACTGCTTAGCTGTGGTATTCAGGGTGACTTTCCTCTTGTGAGACATTGTTTAACCCTCTGAATCTACTGTTTAGCTGTGGTATTCAAGGTGACTTTCCTCTTGTAAGACATTGTTTAACCCTTTGAATCCACTGTTTTGCTGTGGTAGTCATGGTGACTTTCCTCTTCTAAGACATTGTTTAACCCTTTGACTGCATTGATAGTACATTGATTAGCTCTGCTATTCATGGTGACTTTTCTCTCATGAGACATTGTTTAAGCCTTTGAATCCACTGTTTAGCTCTGTTATTCATGGTGTCTTTTCTCTGAATAAGACATTGTTTAAGCCTTTGACTCCACTGCTTAGCTGTGGTAGTCAGGGTGACTTTCCTCTTGTAAGACATTGTTTAACCCTCTGAATCTACTGTTTAGCTGTGGTATTTAGGGTGACTTTCCTCTTGTAAGACATTGTTTAACCCTTTCACTGCATTGATAGTACATTGTTTAGCTCTGCTATTCATGGTGACTTTTCTCTCATCAGACATTGTTTAAGCCTTTGAATCCACTGTTTAGCTGTGGTATTCAGGGTGACTTTTCTCTGAATAAGACATTGTTTAAGCCTTTGACTCCACTGCTTAGCTGTGGTAGTCATGGTGACTTTCCTCTTCTAAGACATTGTTTAACGCTTTGAATCCACTGTTTAGCTGTGGTATTCAGGGTGACTTTCCTCTTCTAAGACATTGTTTAACCCTTTGACTGCATTGATAGTACATTGTTTAGCTCTGCTATTCATGGTGACTTTTCTCTGTATAAGACATTGTTTAACCCTTTGAATCCACTGTTTTGCTGTGGTATTCAGGGTGACTTTCCTCTTCTAAGACATTGTTTAACCCTTTGACTGCTTGGATAGTACAATGTTAAGCTCTGCTATTCATGGTGACTTTTCTCTGTATGAGACATTGTTTAACCCTCTGAATCTACTGTTTAGCTGTGGTATTCAGGGTGACTTTCCTCTTGTAAGACATTGTTTAACCCTCTGAATCTACTGTTTAGCTGTTGTATTCAGGGTGACTTTCCTCTTCTAAGACATTGTTTAACCCTTTGACTGCAATGATAGTACATTGTTTAGCTGTGCTATTCATGGTGACTTTTCTCTGTATAAGACATTGTCTAACCCTTTGACTCTACTGCTTAGCTGTGGTATTCAGGGTGACTTTCCTCTTGTGAGACATTGTTTCACCCTCTGAATCTACTGTTTAGCTGTGGTATTCAAGGTGACTTTCCTCTTGTAAGACATTGTTTAACCCTTTGAATCCACTGTTTTGCTGTGGTAGTCATGGTGACTTTCCTCTTGTAAGACATTGTTTAACCCTTTGAATCCACTGTTTAGCTGTGGTATTCAGGGTGACTTTCCTCTTCTAAGACATTGTTTAACCCTTTGACTGCATTGATAGTACATTGTTTAGCTCTGCTATTCATGGTGACTTTTCTCTCATCAGACATTGTTTAAGCCTTTGAATCCACTGTTTAGCTCTGTTATTCATGGTGACTTTTCTCTGAATAAGACATTGTTTAAGCCTTTGACTCCACTCCTTAGCTGTGGTATTCAGGGTGACTTTCCTCCTGTAAAACATCGTTAAACCCTTTGAATCCACTGTTTAGCGGTGGTATTCAGGGTGACTTTCTTCATTGTTTAACCCTTTGAGTGCATTGATAGTACATTGTTTAGCTCTGCTATTCATGGTGACTTTTCTCTGTATAAGACATTGTTTAACCCTTTGAATCCACTGTTTTGCTGTGGTATTCAGGGTGACTTTCCTCTTCTAAGACATTGTTTAACCCTTTGACTGCTTGGATAGTACATTGTTTAGCTCTGCTATTCATGGTGACTTTTCTCTGTTTGATACATTGTTTAACCCTTTGACTCTACTGCTTAGCTGTACTATTCAGGGTGACTTTCCTCTTGTAAGACATTGTTTAACCCTCTGAATCTACTGTTTAGCTGTTGTATTCAGGGTGACTTTCCTCTTCTAAGACATTGTTTAACCCTTTGACTGCAATGATAGTACATTGTTTAGCTTTGCTATTCATGGTGACTTTTCTCTGTATAAGACATTGTCTAACCCTTTGACTCTACTGCTTAGCTGTGGTATTCAGGGTGACTTTCCTCTTCTAAGACATTGTTTAACCCTTTGAATCCACTGTTTAGCTGTGGTATTCAGGGTGACTTTACTCTTCTAAGACATTGTTTAACCCTTTGACTGCATTGATAGTACATTGTTTAGCTCTGCTATTCATGGTGACTTTTCTCTGTATGAGACATTGTTTAACCCTCTGAATCTACTGTTTAGCTGTGGTATTCAGGGTGACTTTCCTCTTGTAAGACATTGTTTAACCCTCTGAATCTACTGTTTAGCTGTTGTATTCAGGGTGACTTTCCTCTTCTAAGACATTGTTTAACCCTTTGACTGCATTGATAGTACATTGTTTAGGCTTGCTATTCATGGTGACTTTTCTCTGTATAAGACATTGTCTAACCCTTTGACTCTACTGCTTAGCTGTGGTATTCAGGGTGACTTTCCTCTTGTGAGACATTGTTTAACCCTCTGAATCTACTGTTTAGCTGTGGTATTCAAGGTGACTTTCCTCTTGTAAGACATTGTTTAACCCTTTGAATCCACTGTTTTGCTGTGGTAGTCATGGTGACTTTCCTCTTCTAAGACATTGTTTAACCCTTTGACTGCATTGATAGTACATTGATTAGCTCTGCTATTCATGGTGACTTTTCTCTCATGAGACATTGTTTAAGCCTTTGAATCCACTGTTTAGCTCTGTTATTCATGGTGTCTTTTCTCTGAATAAGACATTGTTTAAGCCTTTGACTCCACTGCTTAGCTGTGGTAGTCAGGGTGACTTTCCTCTTGTAAGACATTGTTTAACCCTCTGAATCTACTGTTTAGCTGTGGTATTTAGGGTGACTTTCCTCTTGTAAGACATTGTTTAACCCTTTCACTGCATTGATAGTACATTGTTTAGCTCTGCTATTCATGGTGACTTTTCTCTCATCAGACATTGTTTAAGCCTTTGAATCCACTGTTTAGCTGTGGTATTCAGGGTGACTTTTCTCTGAATAAGACATTGTTTAAGCCTTTGACTCCACTGCTTAGCTGTGGTAGTCATGGTGACTTTCCTCTTCTAAGACATTGTTTAACGCTTTGAATCCACTGTTTAGCTGTGGTATTCAGGGTGACTTTCCTCTTCTAAGACATTGTTTAACCCTTTGACTGCATTGATAGTACATTGTTTAGCTCTGCTATTCATGGTGACTTTTCTCTGTATAAGACATTGTTTAACCCTTTGAATCCACTGTTTTGCTGTGGTATTCAGGGTGACTTTCCTCTTCTAAGACATTGTTTAACCCTTTGACTGCTTGGATAGTACAATGTTAAGCTCTGCTATTCATGGTGACTTTTCTCTGTATGAGACATTGTTTAACCCTCTGAATCTACTGTTTAGCTGTGGTATTCAGGGTGACTTTCCTCTTGTAAGACATTGTTTAACCCTCTGAATCTACTGTTTAGCTGTTGTATTCAGGGTGACTTTCCTCTTCTAAGACATTGTTTAACCCTTTGACTGCAATGATAGTACATTGTTTAGCTGTGCTATTCATGGTGACTTTTCTCTGTATAAGACATTGTCTAACCCTTTGACTCTACTGCTTAGCTGTGGTATTCAGGGTGACTTTCCTCTTGTGAGACATTGTTTCACCCTCTGAATCTACTGTTTAGCTGTGGTATTCAAGGTGACTTTCCTCTTGTAAGACATTGTTTAACCCTTTGAATCCACTGTTTTGCTGTGGTAGTCATGGTGACTTTCCTCTTGTAAGACATTGTTTAACCCTTTGAATCCACTGTTTAGCTGTGGTATTCAGGGTGACTTTCCTTTTTTTAAGACATTGTTTAACCCTTTGACTGCATTGATAGTACATTGTTTAGCTCTGCTATTCATGGTGACTTTTCTCTCATCAGACATTGTTTAAGCCTTTGAATCCACTGTTTAGCTCTGTTATTCATGGTGACTTTTCTCTGAATAAGACATTGTTTAAGCCTTTGACTCCACTCCTTAGCTGTGGTATTCAGGGTGACTTTCCTCCTGTAAAACATCGTTAAACCCTTTGAATCCACTGTTTAGCGGTGGTATTCAGGGTGACTTTCTTCATTGTTTAACCCTTTGAGTGCATTGATAGTACATTGTTTAGCTCTGCTATTCATGGTGACTTTTCTCTGTATAAGACATTGTTTAACCCTTTGAATCCACTGTTTTGCTGTGGTATTCAGGGTGACTTTCCTCTTCTAAGACATTGTTTAACCCTTTGACTGCTTGGATAGTACATTGTTTAGCTCTGCTATTCATGGTGACTTTTCTCTGTATGATACATTGTTTAACCCTTTGACTCTACTGCTTAGCTGTACTATTCAGGGTGACTTTCCTCTTCTAAGACATTGTTAAATCCTTTGACTGCTTTGATAGTACAATGTTAAGCTCTGCTATTCATGGTGACTTTTCTCTGTATGAGACATTGTTTAACCCTCTGAATCTACTGTTTAGCTGTGGTATTCAGGGTGACTTTCCTCTTGTGAGACATTGTTTAACCCTCTGAATCTACTGTTTAGCTGTGGTATTCAGGGTGACTTTCCTCTTGTAAGACATTGTTTAACCCTCTGAATCTACTGTTTAGCTGTTGTATTCAGGGTGACTTTCCTCTTCTAAGACATTGTTTAACCCTTTGACTGCATTGATAGTACATTGTTTAGCTCTGCTATTCATGATGACTTTTCTCTGTATAAGACATTGTCTAACCCTTTGACTCTACTGCTTAGCTGTGGTATTCAGGGTGACTTTCCTCTTGTGAGACATTGTTTAACCCTCTGAATCTACTGTTTAGCTGTGGTATTCAAGGTGACTTTCCTCTTGTAAGACATTGTTTAACCCTTTGAATCCACTGTTTTGCTGTGGTAGTCATGGTGACTTTCCTCTTCTAAGACATTGTTTAACCCTTTGAATCCACTGTTTAGCTGTGGTATTCAGGGTGACTTTCCTCTTCTAAGACATTGTTTAACCCTTTGACTGCATTGATAGTACATTGTTTAGCTCTGCTATTCATGGTGACTTTTCTCTCATCAGACATTGTTTAAGCCTTTGAATCCACTGTTTAACTCTGTTATTCATGGTGACTTTTCTCTGAATAAGACATTGTTTAAGCCTTTGACTCCACTCCTTAGCTGTGGTATTCAGGGTGACTTTCCTCCTGTAAAACATCGTTAAACCCTTTGAATCCACTGTTTAGCGGTGGTATTCAGGGTGACTTTCTTCATTGTTTAACCCTTTGAGTGCATTGATAGTACATTGTTTAGCTCTGCTATTCATGGTGACTTTTCTCTGTATAAGACATTGTTTAACCCTTTGAATCCACTGTTTTGCTGTGGTATTCAGGGTGACTTTCCTCTTCTAAGACATTGTTTAACCCTTTGACTGCTTGGATAGTACAATGTTAAGCTCTGCTATTCATGGTGACTTTTCTCTGTATGAGACATTGTTTAACCCCCTGAATCTACTGTTTAGCTGTGGTATTCAGGGTGACTTTCCTCTTCTAAGACATTGTTTAACCCTTTGACTGCATTGATAGTACATTGTTTAGATGTGCTATTCATGGTGACTTTTCTCTGTATGAGACATTGTTTAACCCTCTGAATCTACTGTTTAGCTGTGGTATTCAGGGTGACTTTCCTCTTGTAAGACATTGTTTAACCCTCTGAATCTACTGTTTAGCTGTTGTATTCAGGGTGACTTTCCTCTTTTAAGACATTGTTTAACCCTTTGACTGCATTGATAGTACATTGTTTAGCTCTGCTATTCATGGTGACTTTTCTCTGTATAAGACATTGTCTAACCCTTTGACTCTACTGCTTAGCTGTGGTATTCAGGGTGACTTTCCTCTTGTGAGACATTGTTTAATCCTCTGAATCTACTGTTTAGCTGTGGTATTCAAGGTGACTTTCCTCTTGTAAGACATTGTTTAACCCTTTGAATCCACTGTTTTGCTGTGGTATTCAGGGTGACTTTCCTCTTCTAAGACATTGTTTAACCCTTTGACTGCTTTGATAGTACAATGTTAAGCTCTGCTATTCATGGTGACTTTTTTCTGTATGAGACATTGTTTAACCCTTTGACTCTACTGCTTAGCTGTGGTATTCAGGGTGACTTTCCTCTTGTAAGACATTGTTTAACCCTCTGAATCTACTGTTTAGCTGTGGTATTCAGGGTGACTTTCCTCTTGTAAGACATTGTTTAACCCTCTGAATCTACTGTTTAGCTGTTGTATTCAGGGTGACTTTCCTCTTCTAAGACATTGTTTAACCCTTTGACTGCATTGATAGTACATTGTTTAGCTCTGCTATTCATGATGACTTTTCTCTGTATAAGACATTGTCTAACCCTTTAACTCCACTGCTTAACCGTGGTATTCAGGGTGACTTTCCTCTTGTATGACATTGTTTAACCCTTTGAATCTATTGTTTAGCTGTGGTATTCAGGGTGACTTCCCTCAATTTTAAGACATTGTTGAACCCTTTGACTGCATTGATAGTAAATTGTTTAGCTCTGCTATTCATGGTGACTTTTCTCTCATCAGACATTGTTTAAGCCTTTGAATCCACTGTTTAGCTCTGTTATTCATGGTGACTTTTCTCTGAATAAGACATTGTTTAAGCCTTTGACTCCACTTCTTAGCTGTGGTACATGTATTCAGGGTGACTTTCCTCCTGTAAAACATCGTTAAACCCTTTGAATCCACTGTTTAGCGGTGGTATTCAGGGTGACTTTCTTCATTGTTTAACCCTTTCAGTGCATTGATAGTACATTGTTTAGCTCTGCTATTCATGGTGACTTTTCTCTGTATAAGACATTGTTTAACCCTTTGAATCCACTGTTTTGCTGTGGTATTCAGGGTGACTTTCCTCTTGTAAGACATTGTTTAACCCTCTGAAAGTACTGTTTAGCTGTGGTATTCAGGGTGACTTTCCTCTTCTAAGACATTGTTTAACCCTTTGACTGCATTGATAGTACATTGTTTAGCTGTGCTATTCATGGTGACTTTTCTCTGTATGAGACATTGTTTAACCCTCTGAATCTACTGTTTAGCTGTGGTATTCAGGGTGACTTTCCTCTTGTAAGACATTGTTTAACCCTCTGAATCTACTGTTTAGCTGTTGTATTCAGGGTGACTTTCCTCTTCTAAGACATTGTTTAACCCTTTGACTGCATTGATAGTACATTGTTTAGCTCTGCTATTCATGGTGACTTTTCTCTGTATAAGACATTGTCTAACCCTTTGACTCTACTGCTTAGCTGTGGTATTCAGGGTGACTTTCCTCTTGTGAGACATTGTTTAACCCTCTGAATCTACTGTTTAGCTGTGGTATTCAAGGTGACTTTCCTCTTGTAAGACATTGTTTAACCCTTTGAATCCACTGTTTTGATGTGGTAGTCATGGTGACTTTCCTCTTCTAAGACATTGTTTAACCCTTTGAATCCACTGTTTAGCTGTATTATTCAGGGTGACTTTCCTCTTCTAAGACATTGTTTAACCCTTTGACTGCATTGATAGTACATCGTTTAGCTCTGCTATTCATGGTGACTTTTCTCTCATCAGACATTGTTTAAGCCTTTGAATCCACTGTTTAGCTCTGTTATTCATGGTGACTTTTCTCTGAATAAGACATTGTTTAAGCCTTTGACTCCACTCCTTAGCTGTGGTATTCAGGGTGACTTTCCTCCTGTGAAACATCGTTAAACCCTTTGAATCCACTGTTTAGCGGTGGTATTCAGGGTGACTTTCTTCATTGTTTAACCCTTTGAGTGCATTGATAGTACATTGATTAGCTCTGCTATTCATGGTGACTTTTCTCTCATGAGACATTGTTTAAGCCTTTGAATCCACTGTTTAGCTCTGTTATTCATGGTGTCTTTTCTCTGAATAAAACATTGTTTAAGCCTTTGACTCCACTGCTTAGCTGTGGTAGTCAGGGTGACTTTCCTCTTGTAAGACATTGTTTAACCCTCTGAATCTACTGTTTAGCTGTGGTATTTAGGGTGACTTTCCTCTTGTAAGACATTGTTTTACCCTTTCACTGCATTGATAGTACATTGTTTAGCTCTGCTATTCATGGTGACTTTTCTCTCATCAGACATTGTTTAAGCCTTTGAATCCACTGTTTAGCTGTGGTATTCAGGGTGACTTTTCTCTGAATAAGACATTGTTTAAGCCTTTGACTCCACTGCTTAGCTGTGGTAGTCATGGTGACTTTCCTCTTCTAAGACATTGTTTAACCCTTTGAATCCACTGTTTAGCTGTGGTATTCAGGGTGACTTTCCTCTTCTAAGACATTGTTTAACCCTTTGACTGCATTGATAGTACATTGTTTAGCTCTGCTATTCATGGTGACTTTCCTCTGTATAAGACATTGTTTAACCCTTTGAATCCACTGTTTTGCTGTGGTATTCAGGGTGACTTTCCTCTTCTAAGACATTGTTTAACCCTTTGACTGCTTGGATAGTACAATGTTAAGCTCTGCTATTCATGGTGACTTTTCTCTGTATGAGACATTGTTTAACCCTCTGAATCTACTGTTTAGCTGTTGTATTCAGGGTGACTTTCCTCTTCTAAGACATTGTTTAACCCTTTGACTGCATTGATAGTACATTGTTTAGCTGTGCTATTCATGGTGACTTTTCTCTGTATGAGACATTGTTTAACCCTCTGAATCTACTGTTTAGCTGTGGTATTCAGGGTGACTTTCCTCTTGTAAGACATTGTTTAACCCTCTGAATCTACTGTTTAGCTGTTGTATTCAGGGTGACTTTCCTCTTCTAAGACATTGTTTAACCCTTTGACTGCAATGATAGTACATTGTTTAGCTTTGCTATTCATGGTGACTTTTCTCTGTATAAGACATTGTCTAACCCTTTGACTCTACTGCTTAGCTGTGGTATTCAGGGTGACTTTCCTCTTCTAAGACATTGTTTAACCCTTTGAATCCACTGTTTAGCTGTGGTATTCAGGGTGACTTTCCTCTTCTAAGACATTGTTTAACCCTTTGACTGCATTGATAGTACATTGTTTAGCTCTGCTATTCATGGTGACTTTTCTCTGTATGAGACATTGTTTAACCCTCTGAATCTACTGTTTAGCTGTGGTATTCAGGGTGACTTTCCTCTTGTAAGACATTGTTTAACCCTCTAAATCTACTGTTTAGCTGTTGTATTCAGGGTGACTTTCCTCTTCTAAGACATTGTTTAACCCTTTGACTGCATTGATAGTACATTGTTTAGCTCTGCTATTCATGGTGACTTTTCTCTGTATAAGACATTGTCTAACCCTTTGACTCTACTGCTTAGCTGTGGTATTCAGGGTGACTTTCCTCTTGTGAGACATTGTTTAACCCTCTGAATCTACTGTTTAGCTGTGGTATTCAAGGTGACTTTCCTCTTGTAAGACATTGTTTAACCCTTTGAATCCACTGTTTTGCTGTGGTAGTCATGGTGACTTTCCTCTTCTAAGACATTGTTTAACCCTTTGACTGCATTGATAGTACATTGATTAGCTCTGCTATTCATGGTGACTTTTCTCTCATGAGACATTGTTTAAGCCTTTGAATCCACTGTTTAGCTCTGTTATTCATGGTGTCTTTTCTCTGAATAAGACATTGTTTAAGCCTTTGACTCCACTGCTTAGCTGTGGTAGTCAGGGTGACTTTCCTCTTGTAAGACATTGTTTAACCCTCTGAATCTACTGTTTAGCTGTGGTATTTAGGGTGACTTTCCTCTTGTAAGACATTGTTTAACCCTTTCACTGCATTGATAGTACATTGTTTAGCTCTGCTATTCATGGTGACTTTTCTCTCATCAGACATTGTTTAAGCCTTTGAATCCACTGTTTAGCTGTGGTATTCAGGGTGACTTTTCTCTGAATAAGACATTGTTTAAGCCTTTGACTCCACTGCTTAGCTGTGGTAGTCATGGTGACTTTCCTCTTCTAAGACATTGTTTAACCCTTTGAATCCACTGTTTAGCTGTGGTATTCAGGGTGACTTTCCTCTTCTGAGACATTGTTTAACCCTTTGACTGCATTGATAGTACATTGTTTAGCTCTGCTATTCATGGTGACTTTTCTCTGTATAAGACATTGTTTAACCCTTTGAATCCACTGTTTTGCTGTGGTATTCAGGGTGACTTTCCTCTTCTAAGACATTGTTTAACCCTTTGACTGCTTGGATAGTACAATGTTAAGCTCTGCTATTCATGGTGACTTTTCTCTGTATGAGACATTGTTTAACCCTCTGAATCTACTGTTTAGCTGTTGTATTCAGGGTGACTTTCCTCTTCTAAGACATTGTTTAACCCTTTGACTGCATTGATAGTACATTGTTTAGCTGTGCTATTCATGGTGACTTTTCTCTGTATGAGACATTGTTTAACCCTCTGAATCTACTGTTTAGCTGTGGTATTCAGGGTGACTTTCCTCTTGTAAGACATTGTTTAACCCTCTGAATCTACTGTTTAGCTGTTGTATTCAGGGTGACTTTCCTCTTCTAAGACATTGTTTAACCCTTTGACTGCAATGATAGTACATTGTTTAGCTTTGCTATTCATGGTGACTTTTCTCTGTATAAGACATTGTCTAACCCTTTGACTCTACTGCTTAGCTGTGGTATTCAGGGTGACTTTCCTCTTCTAAGACATTGTTTAACCCTTTGAATCCACTGTTTAGCTGTGGTATTCAGGGTGACTTTCCTCTTCTAAGACATTGTTTAACCCTTTGACTGCATTGATAGTACATTGTTTAGCTCTGCTATTCATGGTGACTTTTCTCTGTATGAGACATTGTTTAACCCTCTGAATCTACTGTTTAGCTGTGGTATTCAGGGTGACTTTCCTCTTGTAAGACATTGTTTAACCCTCTAAATCTACTGTTTAGCTGTTGTATTCAGGGTGACTTTCCTCTTCTAAGACATTGTTTAACCCTTTGACTGCATTGATAGTACATTGTTTAGCTCTGCTATTCATGGTGACTTTTCTCTGTATAAGACATTGTTTAACCCTTTGACTCCACTGCTTAACCGTGGTATTCAGGGTGACTTTCCTCTTGTAAGACATTGTTAAACCCTCTTAATCTACTGTTAAGCTGTTGTATTCAGGGTGACTTTCCTCTTCTAAGACATTGTTTAACCCTTTGACTGCAATGATAGTACATTGTTTAGCTCTGCTATTCATGATGACTTTTCTCTGTATAAGACATTGTCTAACCCTTTAACTCCACTGCTTAACCGTGGTATTCAGGGTGACTTTCCTCTTGTATGACATTGTTTAACCCTTTGAATCTATTGTTTAGCTGTGGTATTCAGGGTGACTTCCCTCAATTTTAAGACATTGTTGAACCCTTTGACTGCATTGATAGTACATTGTTTAGCTCTGCTATTCATGGTGACTTTTCTCTCATCAGACATTGTTTAAGCCTTTGAATCCACTGTTTAGCTCTGTTATTCATGGTGACTTTTCTCTGAATAAGACATTGTTTAAGCCTTTGACTCCACTCCTTAGCTGTGGTACATGTATTCAGGGTGACTTTCCTCCTGTAAAACATTGTTAAACCCTTTGAATCCACTGTTTAGCGGTGGTATTCAGGGTGACTTTCTTCATTGTTTAACCCTTTGAGTGCATTGATAGTACATTGTTTAGCTCTGCTATTCATGGTGACTTTTCTCTGTATAAGACATTGTTTAACCCTTTGAATCCACTGTTTTGCTGTGGTATTCAGGGTGACTTTCCTCTTGTAAGACATTGTTTAACCCTCTCAAAGTACTGTTTAGCTGTGGTATTCAGGGTGACTTTCCTCTTCTAAGACATTGTTTAACCCTTTGACTGCATTGATAGTACATTGTTTAGCTGTGCTATTCATGGTGACTTTTCTCTGTATGAGACATTGTTTAACCCTCTGAATCTACTGTTTAGCTGTGGTATTCAGGGTGACTTTCCTCTTGTAAGACATTGTTTAACCCTCTGAATCTACTGTTTAGCTGTGGTATTCAAGGTGACTTTCCTCTTGTAAGACATTGTTTAACCCTTTGAATCCACTGTTTTGCTGTGGTATTCAGGGTGACTTTCCTCTTCTAAGACATTGTTTAACCCTTTGACTGCTTTGATAGTACAATGTTAAGCTCTGCTATTCATGGTGACTTTTTTCTGTATGAGACATTGTTTAACCCTTTGACTCTACTCCTTAGCTATGGTATTCAGGGTGACTTTCCTCTTGTAAGACATTGTTTAACCCTCTGAATCTACTGTTTAGCTGTGGTATTCAGGGTGACTTTCCTCTTGTAAGACATTGTTTAACCCTCTGAATCTACTGTTTAGCTGTTGTATTCAGGGTGACTTTCCTCTTCTAAGACATTGTTTAACCCTTTGACTGCATTGATAGTACATTGTTTAGCTCTGCTATTCATGATGACTTTTCTCTGTATAAGACATTGTCTAACCCTTTAACTCCACTGCTTAACCGTGGTATTCAGGGTGACTTTCCTCTTGTATGACATTGTTTAACCCTTTGAATCTATTGTTTAGCTGTGGTATTCAGGGTGACTTCCCTCAATTTTAAGACATTGTTGAACCCTTTGACTGCATTGATAGTACATTGTTTAGCTCTGCTATTCATGGTGACTTTTCTCTCATCAGACATTGTTTAAGCCTTTGAATCCACTGTTTAGCTCTGTTATTCATGGTGACTTTTCTCTGAATAAGACATTGTTTAAGCCTTTGACTCCACTCCTTAGCTGTGGTACATGTATTCAGGGTGACTTTCCTCCTGTAAAACATCGTTAAACCCTTTGAATCCACTGTTTAGCGGTGGTATTCAGGGTGACTTTCTTCATTGTTTAACCCTTTGAGTGCATTGATAGTACATTGTTTAGCTCTGCTATTCATGGTGACTTTTCTCTGTATAAGACATTGTTTAACCCTTTGAATCCACTGTTTTGCTGTGGTATTCAGGGTGACTTTCCTCTTGTAAGACATTGTTTAACCCTCTGAAAGTACTGTTTAGCTGTGGTATTCAGGGTGACTTTCCTCTTCTAAGACATTGTTTAACCCTTTGACTGCATTGATAGTACATTGTTTAGCTGTGCTATTCATGGTGACTTTTCTCTGTATGAGACATTGTTTAACCCTCTGAATCTACTGTTTAGCTGTGGTATTCAGGGTGACTTTCCTCTTGTAAGACATTGTTTAACCCTCTGAATCTACTGTTTAGCTGTTGTATTCAGGGTGACTTTCCTCTTCTAAGACATTGTTTAACCCTTTGACTGCATTGATAGTACATTGTTTAGCTCTGCTATTCATGGTGACTTTTCTCTGTATAAGACATTGTCTAACCCTTTGACTCTACTGCTTAGCTGTGGTATTCAGGGTGACTTTCCTCTTGTGAGACATTGTTTAACCCTCTGAATCTACTGTTTAGCTGTGGTATTCAAGGTGACTTTCCTCTTGTAAGACATTGTTTAACCTTTTGAATCCACTGTTTTGCTGTGGTAGTCATGGTGACTTTCCTCTTCTAAGACATTGTTTAACCCTTTGAATCCACTGTTTAGCTGTGGTATTCAGGGTGACTTTCCTCTTCTAAGACATTGTTTAACCCTTTGACTGCATTGATAGTACATTGTTTAGCTCTGCTATTCATGGTGACTTTTCTCTCATCAGACATTGTTTAAGCCTTTGAATCCACTGTTTAGCTCTGTTATTCATGGTGACTTTTCTCTGAATAAGACATTGTTTAAGCCTTTGACTCCACTCCTTAGCTGTGGTATTCAGGGTGACTTTCCTCCTGTAAAACATCGTTAAACCCTTTGAATCC
Organism: Arbacia lixula; assembly: GCA_963669155.1. Taxonomy (NCBI): domain Eukaryota; kingdom Metazoa; phylum Echinodermata; class Echinoidea; order Arbacioida; family Arbaciidae; genus Arbacia; species Arbacia lixula. The sequence continues at coordinate 5,060,391 of OZ022593.1, forward strand.
ACTGTTTAGCGGTGGTATTCAGGGTGACTTTCTTCATTGTTTAACCCTTTGAGTGCATTGATAGTACATTGATTAGCTCTGCTATTCATGGTGACTTTTCTCTCATGAGACATTGTTTAAGCCTTTGAATCCACTGTTTAGCTCTGTTATTCATGGTGTCTTTTCTCTGAATAAGACATTGTTTAAGCCTTTGACTCCACTGCTTAGCTGTGGTAGTCAGGGTGACTTTCCTCTTGTAAGACATTGTTTAACCCTCTGAATCTACTGTTTAGCTGTGGTATTTAGGGTGACTTTCCTCTTGTAAGACATTGTTTAACCCTTTCACTGCATTGATAGTACATTGTTTAGCTCTGCTATTCATGGTGACTTTTCTCTCATCAGACATTGTTTAAGCCTTTGAATCCACTGTTTAGCTGTGGTATTCAGGGTGACTTTTCTCTGAATAAGACATTGTTTAAGCCTTTGACTCCACTGCTTAGCTGTGGTAGTCATGGTGACTTTCCTCTTCTAAGACATTGTTTAACCCTTTGAATCCACTGTTTAGCTGTGGTATTCAGGGTGACTTTCCTCTTCTAAGACATTGTTTAACCCTTTGACTGCATTGATAGTACATTGTTTAGCTCTGCTATTCATGGTGACTTTTCTCTGTATAAGACATTGTTTAACCCTTTGAATCCACTGTTTTGCTGTGGTATTCAGGGTGACTTTCCTCTTCTAAGACATTGTTTAACCCTTTGACTGCTTGGATAGTACAATGTTAAGCTCTGCTATTCATGGTGACTTTTCTCTGTATGAGACATTGTTTAACCCTCTGAATCTACTGTTTAGCTGTGGTATTCAGGGTGACTTTCCTCTTGTAAGACATTGTTTAACCCTCTGAATCTACTGTTTAGCTGTTGTATTCAGGGTGACTTTCCTCTTCTAAGACATTTTTTAACCCTTTGACTGCAATGATAGTACATTGTTTAGCTGTGCTATTCATGGTGACTTTTCTCTGTATAAGACATTGTCTAACCCTTTGACTCTACTGCTTAGCTGTGGTATTCAGGGTGACTTTCCTCTTGTGAGACATTGTTTAACCCTCTGAATCTACTGTTTAGCTGTGGTATTCAAGGTGACTTTCCTCTTGTAAGACATTGTTTAACCCTTTGAATCCACTGTTTTGCTGTGGTAGTCATGGTGACTTTCCTCTTCTAAGACATTGTTTAACCCTTTGAATCCACTGTTTAGCTGTGGTATTCAGGGTGACTTTCCTCTTCTAAGACATTGTTTAACCCTTTGACTGCATTGATAGTACATTGTTTAGCTCTGCTATTCATGGTGACTTTTCTCTCATCAGACATTGTTTAAGCCTTTGAATCCACTGTTTAGCTCTGTTATTCATGGTGACTTTTCTCTGAATAAGACATTGTTTAAGCCTTTGACTCCACTCCTTAGCTGTGGTATTCAGGGTGACTTTCCTCCTGTAAAACATCGTTAAACCCTTTGAATCCACTGTTTAGCGGTGGTATTCAGGGTGACTTTCTTCATTGTTTAACCCTTTGAGTGCATTGATAGTACATTGTTTAGCTCTGCTATTCATGGTGACTTTTCTCTGTATAAGACATTGTTTAACCCTTTGAATCCACTGTTTTGCTGTGGTATTCAGGGTGACTTTCCTCTTCTAAGACATTGTTTAACCCTTTGACTGCTTGGATAGTACAATGTTAAGCTCTGCTATTCATGGTGACTTTTCTCTGTATGAGACATTGTTTAACCCCCTGAATCTACTGTTTAGCTGTGGTATTCAGGGTGACTTTCCTCTTCTAAGACATTGTTTAACCCTTTGACTGCATTGATAGTACATTGTTTAGATGTGCTATTCATGGTGACTTTTCTCTGTATGAGACATTGTTTAACCCTCTGAATCTACTGTTTAGCTGTGGTATTCAGGGTGACTTTCCTCTTGTAAGACATTGTTTAACCCTCTGAATCTACTGTTTAGCTGTTGTATTCAGGGTGACTTTCCTCTTTTAAGACATTGTTTAACCCTTTGACTGCATTGATAGAACATTGTTTAGCTCTGCTATTCATGGTGACTTTTCTCTGTATAAGACATTGTCTAACCCTTTGACTCTACTGCTTAGCTGTGGTATTCAGGGTGACTTTCCTCTTGTGAGACATTGTTTAATCCTCTGAATCTACTGTTTAGCTGTGGTATTCAAGGTGACTTTCCTCTTGTAAGACATTGTTTAACCCTTTGAATCCACTGTTTTGCTGTGGTATTCAGGGTGACTTTCCTCTTCTAAGACATTGTTTAACCCTTTGACTGCTTTGATAGTACAATGTTAAGCTCTGCTATTCATGGTGACTTTTTTCTGTATGAGACATTGTTTAACCCTTTGACTCTACTCCTTAGCTATGGTATTCAGGGTGACTTTCCTCTTGTAAGACATTGTTTAACCCTCTGAATCTACTGTTTAGCTGTGGTATTCAGGGTGACTTTCCTCTTGTAAGACATTGTTTAACCCTCTGAATCTACTGTTTAGCTGTTGTATTCAGGGTGACTTTCCTCTTCTAAGACATTGTTTAACCCTTTGACTGCATTGATAGTACATTGTTTAGCTCTGCTATTCATGATGACTTTTCTCTGTATAAGACATTGTCTAACCCTTTAACTCCACTGCTTAACCGTGGTATTCAGGGTGACTTTCCTCTTGTATGACATTGTTTAACCCTTTGAATCTATTGTTTAGCTGTGGTATTCAGGGTGACTTCCCTCAATTTTAAGACATTGTTGAACCCTTTGACTGCATTGATAGTAAATTGTTTAGCTCTGCTATTCATGGTGACTTTTCTCTCATCAGACATTGTTTAAGCCTTTGAATCCACTGTTTAGCTCTGTTATTCATGGTGACTTTTCTCTGAATAAGACATTGTTTAAGCCTTTGACTCCACTCCTTAGCTGTGGTACATGTATTCAGGGTGACTTTCCTCCTGTAAAACATCGTTAAACCCTTTGAATCCACTGTTTAGCGGTGGTATTCAGGGTGACTTTCTTCATTGTTTAACCCTTTGAGTGCATTGATAGTACATTGTTTAGCTCTGCTATTCATGGTGACTTTTCTCTGTATAAGACATTGTTTAACCCTTTGAATCCACTGTTTTGCTGTGGTATTCAGGGTGACTTTCCTCTTGTAAGACATTGTTTAACCCTCTGAAAGTACTGTTTAGCTGTGGTATTCAGGGTGACTTTCCTCTTCTAAGACATTGTTTAACCCTTTGACTGCATTGATAGTACATTGTTTAGCTGTGCTATTCATGGTGACTTTTCTCTGTATGAGACATTGTTTAACCCTCTGAATCTACTGTTTAGCTGTGGTATTCAGGGTGACTTTCCTCTTGTAAGACATTGTTTAACCCTCTGAATCTACTGTTTAGCTGTTGTATTCAGGGTGACTTTCCTCTTCTAAGACATTGTTTAACCCTTTAACTGCATTGATAGTACATTGTTTAGCTCTGCTATTCATGGTGACTTTTCTCTGTATAAGACATTGTCTAACCCTTTGACTCTACTGCTTAGCTGTGGTATTCAGGGTGACTTTCCTCTTGTGAGACATTGTTTAACCCTCTGAATCTACTGTTTAGCTGTGGTATTCAAGGTGACTTTCCTCTTGTAAGACATTGTTTAACCCTTTGAATCCACTGTTTTGCTGTGGTAGTCATGGTGACTTTCCTCTTCTAAGACATTGTTTAACCCTTTGAATCCACTGTTTAGCTGTATTATTCAGGGTGACTTTCCTCTTCTAAGACATTGTTTAACCCTTTGACTGCATTGATAGTACATTGTTTAGCTCTGCTATTCATGGTGACTTTTCTCTCATCAGACATTGTTTAAGCCTTTGAATCCACTGTTTAGCTCTGTTATTCATGGTGACTTTTCTCTGAATAAGACATTGTTTAAGCCTTTGACTCCACTCCTTAGCTGTGGTATTCAGGGTGACTTTCCTCCTGTAAAACATCGTTAAACCCTTTGAATCCACTGTTTAGCGGTGGTATTCAGGGTGACTTTCTTCATTGTTTAACCCTTTGAGTGCATTGATAGTACATTGATTAGCTCTGCTATTCATGGTGACTTTTCTCTCATGAGACATTGTTTAAGCCTTTGAATCCACTGTTTAGCTCTGTTATTCATGGTGTCTTTTCTCTGAATAAGACATTGTTTAAGCCTTTGACTCCACTGCTTAGCTGTGGTAGTCAGGGTGACTTTCCTCTTGTAAGACATTGTTTAACCCTCTGAATCTACTGTTTAGCTGTGGTATTTAGGGTGACTTTCCTCTTGTAAGACATTGTTTAACCCTTTCACTGCATTGATAGTACATTGTTTAGCTCTGCTATTCATGGTGACTTTTCTCTCATCAGACATTGTTTAAGCCTTTGAATCCACTGTTTAGCTGTGGTATTCAGGGTGACTTTTCTCTGAATAAGACATTGTTTAAGCCTTTGACTCCACTGCTTAGCTGTGGTAGTCATGGTGACTTTCCTCTTCTAAGACATTGTTTAACCCTTTGAATCCACTGTTTAGCTGTGGTATTCAGGGTGACTTTCCTCTTCTAAGACATTGTTTAACCCTTTGACTGCATTGATAGTACATTGTTTAGCTCTGCTATTCATGGTGACTTTTCTCTGTATAAGACATTGTTTAACCCTTTGAATCCACTGTTTTGCTGTGGTATTCAGGGTGACTTTCCTCTTCTAAGACATTGTTTAACCCTTTGACTGCTTGGATAGTACAATGTTAAGCTCTGCTATTCATGGTGACTTTTCTCTGTATGAGAAATTGTTTAACCCTCTGAATCTACTGTTTAGCTGTTGTATTCAGGGTGACTTTCCTCTTCTAAGACATTGTTTAACCCTTTGACTGCATTGATAGTACATTGTTTAGCTGTGCTATTCATGGTGACTTTTCTCTGTATGAGACATTGTTTAACCCTCTGAATCTACTGTTTAGCTGTGGTATTCAGGGTGACTTTCCTCTTGTAAGACATTGTTTAACCCTCTGAATCTACTGTTTAGCTGTTGTATTCACGGTGACTTTCCTCTTCTAAGACATTGTTTAACCCTTGACTGCATTGATAGTACATTGTTTAGCTGTGCTATTCATGGTGACTTTTCTCTGTATAAGACATTGTCTAACCCTTTGACTCTACTGCTTAGCTGTGGTATTCAGGGTGACTTTCCTCTTCTAAGACATTGTTTAACCCGTTGACTGCCTTGATAGTACATTGTTTAGCTCTGCTATTCATGGTGACTTTTCTCTGTATAAGACATTGTCTAACCCTTTGACTCCACTGCTTAACCGTGGTATTCAGGGTGACTTTCCTCTTCTAAGACATTGTTTAACCCTTTGAATCCACTGTTTTGTTGTGGTATTCAGGGTGACTTTCCTCTTTTAAGACATTGTTTAATCCTTTGACTGCATTGATAGTACAATGTTAAGCTCTGCTATTCATGGTGACTTTTCTCTGTATGAGACATTGTTTAACCCTTTGACTCTACTGCTTAGCTGTGGTATTCAGGGTGACTTTCCTCTTGTAAGACATTGTTTAACCCTTTAAATCTACTGTTAAACTGTGGTATTCAGGGTGACTTTCCTCTTCTAAGACATTGTCCAATCCTTTGACTGCCTTGTTAGTACATTTTTTAGCTCTGCTATTCATGGTGACTTTGCTCTGTATAAGACATTGTTTAATCCTTTGACTCCAGTGTTTAGCTGTACTATTCAGGGTGACTTTCTACTCTTGTAAGACACTGTTTGACCCTTTGAATCTACTGCTAAGCTATGGTATTGAGGGTGACTTTCCTCTTGTAAGACATTGTTTAACCCTCTGAACCACTATTTAGCTATGGTATTTAGGGTGACTTTCCTCTTGTAAGACATTGTTCAACCCTTTCACTGCATTGATAGTACATTGTTTAGCTCTGCTATTCATGGTGACTTTTCTCTCATGAGACATTGTTTAAGCCTTTGAATCCACTGTTTAGCTCTGTTATCCATGGTGATTTTTCTCTGAATAAGACATTGTTTAAGCCTTTGACTCCACTGCTTAGCTGTGGTAGTCAGGGTGACTTTCCTCTTCTAAGACATTGTTTAACCCTTTGAATCCACTGTTTAGCTGTGGTATTCAGGGTGACTTTCCTCTTCTAAGACATTGTTTAATCCTTTGACTGCATTGATAGTACAATGTTAAGCTCTGCTATTCATGGTGACTTTTCTCTGTATGAGACATTGTTTAACCCTTTGACTCTACTGCTTAGCTGTGGTATTCAGGGTGACTTTCCTCTTGTAAGACATTGTTTAACCCTCTGAATCTACTGTTTAGCTGTGGTATTCAGGGTGACTTCCCTCTTGTAAGACATTGTTTAACCCTTTGATTCCACTGTTAAGCTGTGGTATTGAGGGTGACTTTCCTCTTGTAAGACATTGTTTAACCCTTTGAATCTACTGTTTAGCTGTGGTATTCAGGGTGACTTTCCTCTTCTAAGACATTGTTTAACCCTTTGACTGCCTTGATAGTACATTGTTTAGCTCTGCTATTCATGGTGACTTTTCTCTGTATAAGACATTGTTTAATCCTTTGACTCTTGTGTTTAGCTGTACTATTCAGGGTGACTTTCCTCTTGTAAGACACTGTTTGACCCTTTGAATCTACTGTTAAGCTATGGTATTCAGGGTGAGTTGCGTCTTGTAAGACATTGTTTAATCCTCTGAATCTACTGTTTAGCCATGGTATTCAGGGTGAGTTTCCTCTTCTAAGACATTGTTTAACCCTTTGACTCCATTGCTTAACCGTGGTATTCAGGGTGACTTTCCTCTTTTAAGACATTGTTTAACCCTTTGATTCCAGTGTGTAGCTGTACTATTCAGGGCGACTCTCATCTTGTGACACATTGTTTAACCCTTTGACTCAACTGTTTTGTTGTGGTATTCAGGGTGACTTTACGTAAGTGTTTCCAAATAACAATAAATCCAAATCCACGGATGGAAGATCAGAGGTCAAAGCTCAAAGAACTTTGCAAAAATTTGCCAAAAAGTCCCCCCAAAATTGATATTTTTCATGATAAGCTCAAATCCAAATCCAAATCCAATGGTGCGACTCTAACCAAACATGGTACAGAGATGTATCACTTCATGGCTAAACATGGAAAAACAGAAAATATTTTTATTTCCCATAGGAATTCAATGGTACACTGCCCACCAAACATACACATTTTCAGAGAACAAATCTAAATCGAGCTAGCAAAGAGGCGGAGGCATATTTATCGACTGCATGGCAGTCGAATTGCTCTAGTTTTTATTCACTCTGTATAATGCTTGATTGTTTGTTTCCCTTACAGAAAACTAAGATGAAGCTGGTGTCGGGATCTTTTGCAGGTAAGTTATGCTGATACCATTCTAATGTGTTACAGGCAACTGTGTAAACAGAAATCATCCTGAACAACTGATAATGAAGTGACAAGTTTCCTGTGACTGGGGTTATTAACAAAAATTGTGTTTTTAGTACCTGTGAAACCATGCGAGTTATATTCAGTTCAGTTATATTCCATCTTTCAGTACAGTAGTAAATATAGGACAAATTTCTGTGGGGCAGTGGGTTACCAAGAAAGTGTTGATGGTAGTGCAATCGTTTGCACTGACTTACTGGTACTAGTATAACTGGAAGAACCCAGTTCACAACTTTACAAGCCCCAAATATGAAAAGTGTTAGAGCGCCACGCCCTATGACACGTAACAGTCATTGGCGATGTCCAGAATTTCAACTCAGATCTGCCAACCTTCTAATCCCTCATTGTCACCCCTCTCCTCCCCCATAGGCTTAGCAGCAGTCATCTGTACGTACCCCCTTGACATGATCCGAGCCAGATTAGCCTACCAGAGCAGAGGGGAGACCAGATACAAGGGCATCATCCATACCTTCTACACAATATGGCATAAAGTAAGTCCTAAATCAGCAGCAAAATACACATACTGGCTATTTTCAAACAAGTAAGTTTTCGCAGTACAGCACTCCTACAACATAATTGCAGGATGTTATTTCAATGCACGAGAAAAGCTTGTCACTACGAAAAAAATACACCCTATGCATTCAAATCATCAACAAAGTTTTGTAACACGTCACACAGCATGCAACACATGCATGAGTTGAATGCCAGTACTAGAATCCTGGGCAGATTTGCACGTCTAGCCTGCTCTATGTTGCGCGAAAAGTGTGGAATTAAATGTTGCACGAAAATTACAAGTTTTACCGTATTGATGGATAAGAACCCCTTTCTCTTTTATGCTCGGCATGTTTCATTATGTTTGTTTCATGATATAATTCACACCTTCTACACAACATGGCATAAAATGAGTCTTGAACCATGAACAAAATTGAGCATTTTAGTGGAGGTATTATGGTGTAGTGGTTGTATGACTGAAGATCTCAAGGCCCCAGGTTCAACCCCACCCCTGGCACTTGTGTCCTTCAGCAAGATACTTCATCCACATTGCTGCTCTACACCCAGGAGTATAAATGGATATCTGGTAGGAGATACGATTATGTTATTGATCTTGACCCAGCCCCTAATGTCATGCAGCGGGCAAGGAATACTCCCCAGGTAGTGGAGATGGTGCACATATGTGTGCGTAAAACATTCTTGTATCCAGCGAGCAGTGCTATAATTGGAACAAACAATTCAGTCTACGGACTGCCAAGTGGAAAGGCCCTCTACACCATTCAAAAATACTTATTCTTTCAGATAAGAACCCCTTTCTCATTGGGTTTAAAGATTGTCTGTCCCTTTTGCAAGCTTAAAATTTGAAATCGTCTATCCCGATCATAAATTGAAGAAAGTGTGATTCAAGACCATTTCTAAGAATATAGCATGTTGGAGCTTTCTGTATAGGTAAAAATTTCAGCCGTTAAATTTCAAACCGACTTTTTTCGTACTACGAAAAAAGTATTAGTCTTTGTTACAGTATCTATTATGCGTGTGTGAAATCCTAATTTTATGAGTAACTACCAAACTTTGGAGATGATTCCTTCCATAGAACATTTTTTTTAAAGTTGATATTCATAGAAAATCCAAAAATATAGCGATCCATATATCAATGGAAAACTGAAAGTGTGTAGAAGTCAAATTTATTCATTATTTCGCTTATAAAATAACACAAAAGAAATAAAAACAGTTTTTGTAACGCATCTCATAATGCTACGAACCCTGCCGTTTGCCGTCCGCGAAAAGAGCGATTTATTGTGACTAAATATACCATTTAAGGCTATATTTCACTGTCTTTTAGATTTTTCTTGTTAGTAACATTTGAGTAAGTCTTGCACAAATCTAAGAAAAATAATCTCAGCAATAATAAAGTAAGAAAAATTAAAATATTCTGACCTTTATCGGGAGGTTTTACATTGAAATACGAAGTCGAGTCTACTGAATTTAATACGAGCTGTCGTTCGGAAAAGTTAGTTTTCTTGCACTTGTACGTTTTGTAGAGGTTATGCCATCTAACGGCCTTTCAATTAAAGACAGCCAGTCCCTTTTTCAGATCACCACAAAACCATCGAAACATTGGCAAAACATATAGAGAAGTGTTAGCAAGCTCTATATTCACAATTTGAAACTGATACGTAGTGTAAAATTCAAATAATGCACGTAAACAACGTCTGATTAATAGTCTTTACCTCAGGCTCTTAGCAGTTTGTGTTGAAATATGCTTTATTGATTAATCTGTTTATCAAATTATAAAACGCATTATGAAAAAAAATTGTTCTGTGGAAGGAATCATCTCCAAAGTTTGGTAGTTACTCATAAAATTAGGATTTCACACATGCATAATAACCACATAGATACTGGATCAAAGACTAATACTTTTTTCGTAGTACGAAAAAAGTCGGTTTGAAATTTAACGGTTGAAATTTTTACATAAACAGAAAGCTTCAACATGCTATATTCTTAGAAATTGTCTTGAATCACACTTTCTTGAATTTACGATCGTGATAGACGATTTCAAATTTTAAGCTTGCAAAAGGGACGGACAATCTTTAAGGCTTACAGATATCTCAAATAATGTTGATAGAAGACTTGAGATAATATAATCTAGATATCAAACACTCTATAGACCAATTTATATTTTTGTCGAAAGATTTGTTGACGTTAACGTCATACATACTGCAGTACGATTATGCACGCGCGCGTACGTCATTATAGCCCATGCATATCGCGACTGCACATCGTACGGTATAGCCTTACTGGTGCATTCGCATTCCATGATTACAATGCATGCTCGCGATCGCACACATACAAATGTATGGGTATTGCGCATTTTCCTCATCAACTCTCTGCTCATCGTTCGATATTTCTGCTCGCAAGGGAAAGACAATCAACTGACAACAACTTTTGCATGTATGTACATTGTGTACTATACTTGTGGTCTCTTATTGCGCGAAATATAAACTGGTTTGTCAACATGAACGGTATCATAGTACATGTACATGTACATGTCTGCATCGTAGTTTTAATCTTATACAATTTCATCAGGATTGTTGACAGAACAATCGAGTCCTGTTCTTTTTTTCTGTTTCGTCCCGGCCGACTGGTAGCTAGCTCGACTTTAGCGCTACTGCTACGACTACGCTGAGCTAGTGCACGGATCGGGCCCACGGTTATTGCAAACTCGCGCACTAAGTTTTGGAAAAAAAAGAAATACCCTCTAGTCTAAATTATTTCAACTACATACCAATTTTCGGTGCTGTTTGGATCAAGCCTGGCATGATCCTGGTTGCCCCTTGGCCTAGCATCCCCGTAGTTTTCCATTTGTAGATCGAGATCGACATCTTCTTGAAGTTCAGGTTCTGGTTCATGCCGGTAAGCAATCTCTATAGCGTCCGTAACAACACCATTCGTACCCGCAGCTTGAGCCTGAGGAGCGTTTGATTCATCATCAAAATCTCCCACTTCACCTTCATCGATTTCACTATCTGGTCCACTACTAGAGCTAATACTCTCGTCTTCAAGTTCTTCTTCAAAATTGTCGATTTCAAAATCTAAATCGAGGTCCAACTAGTAAACTAGTAAAAAATAGTTCAGTTCGCGAAACGTAATTTGCTGTTCGGTACGTACACGAAAGCTGCACGTGACCGATTGTCAAATGAAATCGTGGACATTCAGTTACGTCATGCATTGTGGCCTATTTTACGGGACGTAAATTGGGCAGATTTCGAGAGGGAATTTGAGTAGTTTTTGCTTGGATATTTCTGCGCTCCTGGTTTGTTTTAAAGTTTGGGATTAGCGTTATAATGATCATCAAGTCATAAACTTTACAATGATATCAAATTCAACCGTATTTAAAATCAATGAATATCAACTTTAATAATGCGTTTTATGATTTAATAAACAGATTAATCAATAAAGCAGATATTTCAACACAAACTGCTAAGAGCCTGAGGTAAAGACTATTAATCAGACGTTGTTTACGTGCATTATTTGAATTTTACACTACGCATCAGTTTCAAATTATGAATATACAGCTTGCTAACATTTCTCTATATGTTTTGCCAATGTTTCAATGGTTTTGTGGTGATCTGAAAAAGGGATGGGCTGTCTTTAATGCTCAGCATGTTTCATTGTGTTTCTTTTATCACATCATCCACACCTTGTACACAATATGGCATTAGGTGAGTTTTCAAGAATGAAAATACTGTAAAAATGGAAATTTTCGCGCATTTCGCGCGGCATGTGTTTGGCGCGAAAATAAAAATGCGCGAATATATCTGCACCTAAACGAAGTTCATATTGGTGCACTTTGTATGCACGCTTGCTTTGATGCATCACGCATCACGTACTTAGGCCTACGTTTATGGTTTCGCCTTAGTGCTAGTCAGCGCTTCAACAACATCAGCTATTGCGCTGCCCGGCCAGCACTGCCGTGGCAGTGGTAACCTGAGTGAATTGATGGTTCAAAGGGGTGGACACCCGCGAAATTAAAAACTCGCGAAATTCATTTTACTCCGCCGAGAGCAAAAATTAATCGTGCAAAAATGTCCACTTTTACAGTAATACACATCAATTAATACAAAAAAAGAACCTAGGGGTGTCGAAGCTTTATTTGTACATCATGGATCAGTGTAACCGTTTCCATGACAGGTGACTCCTGCAAATGTTGTCATGTTATACCACTGGGTTCTTTTTAGCCCAGGTTCATGTTCAGGAACATATGAGATTTGCTTTACTTGTTAAAACACAATGTATTTTCCATTTGCATTTGATTTATTGAAAATCAGGCAGGAAAATGAATAAATCAAATAGATTTGTAAAGTATGATGAGTGTGCTCCAGCAAGCTCATCAATAATCTTGTAGAGTTGAATGATTCCTTTGTGTGATTGATAATACCCTACAGGAAAGGGCTTTCATAATGCCCCCCTTTCCACAAGTTAACAGGGTATGAAGGAATACTTTGTTAATCTTATAATCTTCTTAGTTGCATGAGTAAACAATGCATTATTTACCAAGTGTGAAAGCTTTTCCGGTCAGCTTTTGCCACAACCTGTTCTTGTGCTTGTTCATTTAAGCCATTTTAGGGAAAGAGCAACCGCATGAAGCTGTGACCAATATGACTTGAATGGTTACATTTTAGTTTTCAATCTAGAATTGCAGCTCTCTGCATGTGTAATAACTGATGCCAGATACAATAAATCACTGAATGTCACTTTTTATTTTTATGTCTAATGAATACATTAACAGGAAATATCTTGTGAATTGTGTTGAACTCTATTTCCATCACATTTAATAGAACAAGTGACAGACAGTACAATCTAAAAATAATATCTATTTAAGGACAGTAATTTTCTTCTTCAAGACAAGACCTTTTCCATTTAAAAAAAGAAGAAGTTCTGTTTCACTTTAAACTTCCCATTAAATGGAAATTATGTTTTGCCTTTGTACACAATAAATTGTGAAAATTCTGGTTCGTAAATAAATCATTTTTTTATGGGGGGGGGGGGAGCCATGATGAGATGTGCATGTCCTTCCGTGAGTGCCACAGTGCCACTTACCTGTTTCCTGCTCCTAAATATAATACTTCTTACTTATTTGTGTACAGGAAGGCCAATTCAAGGCGCTTTACCGAGGTGTGACACCAACGTTGATCGGAATGATCCCATATGCAGGTAGTATCTTGTTCCTATCTCTTCTCTCTTCCCTCTGATTTAATCTAATTCATCAGCAACATACAACCTACCGGTAAATACAAAATATACAAATATTGTTAAATCTTGTTTCTTCCTCTTCTCTCTTCCCTCCTCATTTGATTTTGTTTAATTATTTTCTATTTTTATTTTCCACATACAGCATAGATATAAATATACATTTCGTGTAAATTTTGTTAACATAAGGATGGAATATAAGTAAGCCATAGCTTGGAAATATCGTCCCATTCCATGAATTGAGGACATCTGGATGGCATTACTTTGTATGTTTCCTGGTTGTCCGTCCGTCCTTCTTGACCTTGTTTACGAGATAATTGAACACTTTTCATCAATCTTTCTCTATGCATGTCTGTCTCTTTCCTCCCTTCTATCAATCTCTAACATGCATACACACCTCATCTCTCAATCTCTACCCTACACTGGGGAGAACAATTTAAATTTGCAAGTGTCATATTCAAACCGACACTCATGAAAATGAACACCCTAAACTATGGTTTGCATTACACATCATCAACCTGTTCTTTACTGAACTCACATATGTGTGGGCTGGCTTTTTTCACCTTGGATACTAAGCAGATGACTTCCGTACAATCCACTGTTCAGAAAATAAAGGACAAGGTATGCATTAAGCTCAAATACGTTATAGGACACAATCAGGCCACACCCCTTATGTTACTGCAGTTCCTTGGCAAATGTTGACATCCTAACTGGACCAGGATTCACAAAGCCAGAAAATCTAGCCATGAGCAACGAGTTCACTTTGAACAGGAACTCTTTCTTGAATGATGGGCGCTAAATTACCCTTGAACCGATACAAAATGGTTATACTTATCCCATGTCTTGTAACTCATCCCTCCCTCTCTCGCAGGCACAGCCTTCTACACCTATGAAACTGCCAAGGTCTTCCTGCTCACCAAAGGACCCCCAGAGCTCTCCAAACCCAGCCCCAGCAATCCATCCGAGAGAGTACTCATCATCCCAGCTAACCTGTGTATTGGGGGTGTCGCCGGAGCCATTGCCCAGACCATTACGTATGTAGCATTCATGCGATGATTTTTAGAAATGATCACTAAGGAAAAATTTTATCTGAACTCTCGGTTTTCTCCTAACTGGTATTCAGAAATCTCTCCTAACTTTTCCTCCTAACTCCCCTCCTAAGTTTTCTCCTAACTTTATGCAAATTTATGCAAATTCAAAATTTACGAGGATTGGTATTCCAGAATGCGTGCATGAGAGGATTTAGGAGAATATCTAGGAGAAAACTCAGAACACACGCAAACAAATGAGCAGCTATCATATGTCTAGACGAGCATTCAAAGATTCAAAGATGGATAACTACATGGAGGTTGACTTATTACATTTTTGGTAAAAATCCCAGTAATAAAGGTCAAAGGTCAAAATTGGCAAAACATTGCCAAAAAATCTTATTTTTATGCAGCTTGCACGAAAGTGAAGGACATGATTTATATGTGTTTTATTTTGGCAATATGCTACAGGTTACTAAAATATTCATATTCATCCATGCTTTCTTGATAATTGTTTAAATCTATCAGTCTATCTCACAACACCTAACTGATACTTTCCTGACATAGCAACAAATTAAGGCCAATCTTATGTTTCGGGGGCAGGAGCAGTGGGAAAGTGTTTATTTCATAATTGAAAAATTCCTTGGTCCTAGGCTAGTGATAAGATCTGTCCATAAGACTGCAGATATGACAGTAAAATGATATATCAACATATTTCTTCTTTCTTGCATCTTATACCGATTACTTCTATTCAGGTACCCACTGGACCTAGTGAGGAGAATAATGCAGCTCGGCCACATGGTACCAAACTCATCAAAGTAAGCAATATCTCAGATATTGAATTCTCAATATCCAAATAAATATAAACTTTCACTGTACGCTGCGCTATCAGCTTTTCAGCCAAATTTGTTGACCTGTATACTTCTGGTCTTGTAGTCCAGCACATAGTGCTTTGAGATGGTGCAAGGAAACCCTCTTTTAGTCAAGAAAGTTCTCAGTTCTACTATAATCATCTTCTGAAACATCTTGAACAAATGCTCCATCTTACAGTGTAGTAGTAAATATAGGACAAATTTCTGTCGGAAAGTGGGTTGTCAGGAAAGTGTGGATGGTAGTATGATCGTTTGCGGTGAACTATTAATACAACTGGAAGTGCCCAGGGTACCACTTTACAAGCCCCAAATCTGAAAAGTGCTAGAGCGACATGCGCAGCGATATTTAAGAGTTATTTGTGATCACGTGAATTAGGTTTAATGCAACTTGGCCACATGGTATCAAATTAAGCAATATCTCAAGACAATTTTAGTCCTGCTCTCAGGAATTATTTCAATCTTCATTTCACTTAAACACAAGGCCTACGGAAGACCTACGGAAGGCCTACAGAATATTTGTTAGCTTTGGATGGAATATTGTTAAAGTCCTTGATTTTTTGTATATCATTAATATATATGTATGGTTTGGGTATTAGTGTTACTATGAGACACCTTTTCATCTTGGCATCATCTTTTGCCTTGTTTTTCTTGTTCTTTTCCCATTATCCTTATCTGCTGTAGTTTTTATTTTGCTTCCTCTCTGTATTTTTCTCATCCTTGTATTCCCTGCTTTTCCTTCCCTTCTAATCCTTTTCCTCTCTTTAGGGAGTAGCAGTAAAAGTACTTTCTACTTTCTAAAACAACGTTCTCTCAGTTGATCTGCTACTTTTTTCTATTTTCATCGTTTCTGTGTCCATCCAAATCCTACAAAGCCTTGTGATTGTCTAAAGCACTGCTCTACAGGACAGTTCTGATCGCCAACTGCATCTGTAATCATAGAATTTTGCCATTATTTGATTTGTATTATGTCAAATCATAAAAACCTAATGACTGTGTACAACGAGCACGGCTTCACATAGCTGTAAAGGATTGTGAGCATCAACTACATCTGTAATCAGATATTTTTGCCATTATTTGATCATACTTCATTTGTATTTTATCCAGCCAAATCATGGAGAACCTGACAACTGTGTACAAGGAGCATGGCTTCACAGGGTTGTACCGAGGTCTGAGCATTAACTACATCCGGGCCATCCCAGCCGCGGCCATCTCCTTCACCGTCTTCGAGAAGATGAGGGAGTTCCTCAACATCACATTCCCAGCACCCTCAGCTGCGACAACATCATGACAACATCTCCTGCCCACCTTGTTACCATGACGATCATCTCAACGTCTTGATGTCATAGGAACATTCATCTTCGAAAATATGAGGGAGTTCAGAGCTGCCAAGTCTTAGGAGAATCCCTAAAAAGAAAGACCAATATTACTGCACTTGATGTCACCCAATCTCCCTGGTTATTGATAGATTATTGTCATTAGGTTGTATGCATTTGATAAGCATCTCCCTGATTTTTGATGACATTTCCCCAAATGTTCCTGATTGTTGAATTTCAATGTTGGTAGCTCTGGGAGTTCCTCAACGTCACATTCCCAGCATCCTCTGTTGCAATAACGTCATAACAACATGACCCGCCCACACTATTACCATGACGATCATATCAACGTCTTGACCTCAGAGGATTGTTCAATTTTGCTATGAAGATTGGTTTTACAGTTTTGCAAGGTTGTAAGATTTCTTATCATGTAAGATTATGCAAGGATTCCAGAGCTGCCAAGTCTCCCTGATTTCACAGGAAACTCCCTGAAAATAGGTCAATATTACTGCATTTGATTTCATCACATCACCCAATCTCCCTGATTATTGAAAGATGATTGTCATAAGGTTGTATGCATTTGATAAACATCTCCCCGATTTCTGATGAAATTTTCCCAAATCTTTGTGATTGTTGAATTTCAATGTTGGTAGCCCTGGGATTCCTTCTCCCTAACATCTTAACATCTTGATATTCAATGTTGATAGGAAGATTCGTAATGAAGGTTTGCAGAGTTATGAGATGCTTGGTCATATATGCAAGGTTTCTCTCTTTCTATGAGTAGATATGACATGGTCGTGTCAGCCATTAGCTTTCAATCAAGCTCTAGGTCATAATTGCCGCTGCCAAGAGTCTCTGGTATTTTAAGTCTGACTCCATATTATTTTTTTATCTGTAACTTTAATATACAAGGCTTACTTTTTGGTGGGGGCAATTGCTTGAATGAAGCTGTCCTGCATCATTACATGGTCAAGAGCTTACAATATTTTTATCTGACTCTGCAGCAAAGATTTGCAAAGGTTTACCTGGAAACTATTTTGGGAGGTGATTGCTTGGATAGAGAGTATGGTATGTTATGTATTTGGAAAGGATGTTGAGTGTTTTTAATGATAATTGTGTAGAGCTCTGTTGTGACTGAGTACATGACTCAATGAGGCACCTGTAAGATGGTGTCTGTTGAAAATGACCTTTGTAAAGACGTTAGGTTATGAAATGATCAGTGTAATTTCTCTTACCAGGGAAAAGGGTTATCACACATCCAGTCTAGTGCCCTCTCTTGATTGTGAGATGTACGCCTCCCACACAAAGTGACCGTCCCAAATCCATTTACATAATATTTTGAGAACATGTTGTTCAATGGATTTGCTTCAAACTTTGTACCTGTAAGGGATTTATTGAATTAATGAACCATGTCAAATTGAAGTTAAATGGGTTTTAAGGTCAAGAGTCAATGAACTTTGTCCCTAAACACAACAAATTATATTTTCTACAATAAATACAAACCCAATTACCCAATTCCAATTAAACTTGGTAGAAAGATAGATTACAACAGTTTCAACCCAATGTGGGAAAACATTGGATTACTACATGGAGATAGAATAATCAAATTTGAGGTTAGATTTTACAGAGTTCAAATATTAGGGAATTTCCCCCAAAATGTCAATGTCCAGAATGATATATTGTATATGTGTACTTATGTTTTAATCAAGCAATATCTATTTATGCATTATGTATATCTTCTAGTACTATTGTGGGGAAACAGAGTACCCAGTATTGTATTGCAAGCAATTACATCATTAGTGACATTGCTTTCAAAACAGCCACATCTTTTTTTATCTTTATAAGCCATATAAACTGCTCTTCTTGAAATTTATGTGTATTTCTATAAAGAGTAGACATGATTGTGTTATTTCATTTTTATTGGCTTGATTTGTCATTGTTGGAAAGGTTTTTTTTTTTTTTTATAGCACATGATTTTGTTTTCCATTGCCCTGTCAAAAAAGTATAGGGAGAAAAGAAATGAATGACCTGTTGCTCAAGGTTTGATTTTCTAGTTTCATTGATTCTGGTCTAGGAAGGATGACAAACTTTGCCATTGAATTGCAGTAACCAAAGGGGCGTGGCTTATTTGCACCTTGTAAGGAATTTGAAGTTTATTCATAGTCTTGACGTCTAAAGAAAAAATCTGTGCAGCAGATTAAGCGGGAGTTGTGCTGCTCAGTATCTGAATTGTATATTAGTGGTTTTCCCTTGCAGGGTGTTTTGTGTAAGTTCCTCCCATTAAAGATGGCCCATCCCTTTTACAAACATTTGCAAACTTCATGAAGGTTTGCGCATATTTAGCATGTATCTGTGTAATATTAAGGTCAGAGGTACTATAACTCCTATAGAATAAATGAAAATCTAACTAGTTTTCACTGCAATTTGACTATTTTCGTGGCACAAAAAAAGAAAGCTCGATCAATTATTGTAAAAAACAAATATTACGCTTTGTCGATTCCAGGGAAAGGTTATATAGCCATTCTCTCTCAAGTGATGACAAAGTCAGGGAACTTTCAGAATTAGGTCTGCAAAAGGGACGGGCTACCTTTAAGGTGTACTTTGATTATCATTGTATGCATGAAACAATGATGTTCAATGTAAGATTGAATATACAGTACAATGAAATTGTGTGCTGACTGAAACAGTAATTGTTTGTTGTAGAATGTTTGCAAACTTGGATCAGTTCTATACTGTGAGTTAGAAATAAAGATCAATCAGTTATATGATTACAATTATTGATGTAATAATTATCATTAACATGTCAGCCTCATCAAATTTGTGTTTGTGAATAAGTTGTATACCAATGGCCAGATTAATTGCCTTTCCTGAATTTCATTATTTTCTTGTTAATGGAGTGATGTAGCCCGTTGGTGTTTTTTATTTATTTTTTTTTTTACCAAAGTGCGTTTGTGACATGCATTTTATTTGAACCTCCATGAATGCTGTCTTTAAAAGTTAAAACCAATGTATAGTTAACTTGATTTGATTAAACCATGGTCTTAACCATCATAACTGGAATGGATTTAGCGCGAAGAATGAAGGTTCATTATTTTGAACGTTACGCGACAAATGCTCGGATTAATGAGCCCTATTTCGTTTTCGGACTAACGAGCATTGAGGTATAGGCAGTTTACGTGTTTCGGAATTACGAACCTTCGGAATAACGAACCTTCGAAATAAACGAACCTTCGGAATATCGCACTGTAACCGATTTAGCACCCTATGCTAAATGCACATATTCATTATTGGACCGTTTTGAAGTATTTGCGCTAAATCAAGCATTTTTTTTATTAAACGCTATAAAATTTGCATAAAGTGTTCTCTTAATCTAAAACTCCATCGTAAATTCAGGCTTATAGTTTTTCACTTTCAGATTTAAAAAAAACCTGTACATGACACTGAAATATATTGCGCAATAATTGTTGCATAGATGCAAAGTGAGGCAACAGTGAAACTGTTAAGAGTATTCTTTTTTTACTTGTTAAAATGGAATTAACTGCATTCTTTTAAAGTAATAACTTGTGTTATATTGAACATCAAAACTTTGAACAATATGATATGCTTCGTCCTTTGTGATTACGCTCTTAAAAAGAATGTCCGAATTGATAGAGCTACAGTAATACTTTTATTCATGTATGTAGTTAAACAGTGTTGTTTGGACTTCTTGTTACTCTTTTATTTAGGAACAAAGGATTGAAGAATTATGAAGGGATTGAGATGTATTACGTTATGTACTGGTGTCAGTGTATATATTAATTAGGGCGTGCCCGTAACTTTTTTTATTAGGTGGCCATCGTGACCACGTTAGTATGGGATGCAGGTGGCCAAGTGGATTTTTAAGTGGCCCAGATTGAGGGCAATGAGCGATTCTTCAGTGGTCAGCCAGACCACTGTTTCAAGAGTTTGAGGTGGTCTGATGCTATGTCAGGTGGCCATTGTCTCATGGGTCACCGTTATGGGCAAACTCTGCTAGGTGTTTACAAAAACTTCTAACTCTATCGATTAGTGATTAAAGATAAGTTACAATTTGAATAAGGCTAAGATTTACACATTAAGTTGAGGGATGTCAATTTGTTTAAAAGCAGGTTTTGTGACATTTAATTGATTGATCTTCTTCTATTATAATAATCCTTGGAATATCTAATGAGATTTTCACTTTTGGACAAATTTGGACCTCAAAATAGTGTGTGTATTAGATGATGAATTCTGAACACAACAATGGACATCGTGTTTCACACCTATCAATCCACTAGCAACTGCCTTCACAATGAAATTCATAATTCATGATGCTTATGACAGAAAAAAAAATGTGGGTTGACATGTGTGATACACAATTGGGCATTATTGTGTTCTGAATTATGTGACAAATTTGTCCCAAAGTGAAAATCTCATTAAATATTCAAAAGATTATTTACAAGAATAAATAAATAAAAAGATGAAATGTGATCAAACCTGTTTCTAAAATGACACCCTTTGACTTTATGTTCTTTCAATTTCAGTTTCATTTGAGTAGTGACTTTTTCCAAATTACTTTTTTAAAATGTGAAAAAGTTGATTTAACACCTTGTATTTATGTCGTGAAACAGTTTTAATCATAAAGATAACTAGATGGGAACAAGGAATATGTACAAATGGTCTTTATGTACAGATTACTTTCATACAGGTTTTAATGAGAAACATTGATTCAGGGAAATGGAAATGTTGTCTTAATAGAGAGGTCGTTCATAGAGCAAGTGTGACTGTATTTTTAATGTCTGTGCCTTTACATTTTGCTTTGCTTCGGATTGTTGGTTGAATATCAGGTGCTTGAATGGTTATACATGTGTACAAAATAATAGAAGAGAGATTTTATCATATATTCAAGAGAAAAGCAGAAAAGAGATACAATCCAACAACAAGATTTGTGGGGTGTTTTTATTACTGCACCTTCTTCATGAGTGTTGTTAATACATCTACTCAAAGGCATTATATATGTACAAGGAAAAGTGTTTGGTACTTTCTCTTTCCATCTGATTTCTGTATGTTTGTGCTGTGTGTGTATGTATGTATGTATGGTTGTTTGAGAGAGTATGTGTGTATGTGTTTATACTAGTTGTTGAAAACTTCTGAGAATTTATTACAAAAATGTTACAACTCAAATTAAACTGAAATGTTCACATCTTAAGGCCAAAGAATGTCAATCTATTAAGAAGCATTTTTAGTGACATTTTATTACCGGTAAGTATTTTTCTTGTAATAATCCTTTGAATATTTGATAAGATGTTCATTTTAGGACAATCAGATCCAAATTTGTCCAAAAGTTAAATGAGTACCTGTACTGTTTGCCTGGATCAGCAGACGCTGGACTAGCAATGTTCACAGTCTTCTGTGTAGAGAGCAGGACAGGTATGAATCAAGTGTTAATATCCTCTATCTCCCCCCAAGTCTTTGGCACGGTGAGAAGCAATGAAGCGTGTCGAAGATGAAAGTTGTGTCCAAAAAAAAAGGTCAAATATCCAAAGAACGGGTAACTCGAGGAAAACGTCCAATATCCAAATAACAGGCAACGTTGTAAAACACTAAAACTCGTCGAACAGGAACTCCAAAACAAGAACACAAGGAAAATGTCGTCCGTAACTTAGGGCGACATGTCATAATCTGAGTGCCATGCAGGTCTGCCGGCCCGACGAAGAGAACGCCTAGGTGGAGGGGCTGGGTCGGCAGCAGGAGCGATGACGCTGTCCTCAGGAGGAGGAGGAAGGGGTGGAGGAGCAGCTGCTGAAGGTGCAGCGGCAGAGGGAACCACAGCAGGAGTAGCACGACCCGCCGCGGTTGACGGGGTATCAACAAAAGGTGGCGATATGCGGGAGTCATCAGCGATATCAACCACCGGTGGTAGGAAGGCATCAGCAATGGGCTCGGGCCGCTGTCTGGTAGGTTCAACGGGACGTGAAGGGGGTGATGGTGGGCCTTCAGGCATGGTAGTGGGATGCTTGGGAGAGTAAGGGTACACTGGTCGACTTGAGGCACGAACATCATCCTCCATCGTCTTCGGCGGCAAGGGCCGATGGACAGGGGTGTATTGTCTCAGAAACTTCCTGTTCCGCAGCGTCACCCGGCCGGAGCCATCTACACGGACCATGTATTGGTCATATTGCCGTACTTCAATGACGATGCCGGTCTTGTCCCATTTCAGAGGATGTGGCCCGGTTTGGTTCTGGATGCGGACATGATTGCCGACAACAAGAGGTGGAAGCCGTTTGGTGTGCTCCGACCAGCGTTCCGCCCCCTTCATGTGACGGTTGCGAAGGGCCTCTTCTCTTGCCTGCAAGGTTTCACACCAGGTGTTGTGTGGCTTGTATTTGCCAGGGGCAATTGGGATGAAATCCTGGATCGGGTGGCCAAAGACGCACATGGCTGGAGAGAGCTTCGTGTCCCTGTCTGGGGTATTGCGATACTGAAGTATGGCCCGCTGAAAGTTGTCTGTATCCAGGGATCCAGTAGCGCTAGTGTTGTCCATAATGAGTCGTTTAATGGTCTTCACAGCAACCTCAGCTCGACAGTTGCTGTGGGGAAAGGCAACAGAGGCTAGGCGATGATGGATACCCCAGTTGGCGAGGAAAATGCGTGTAGCTACTGCCGTGAATTCAGGGCCACCATCAGAGGTCAGCTCATCAGGAATGCCGAAAGTGGCAAAGATGCGACGTAGGCACGTGATTAGGCCATCCGCCCCATTCGCAGACCGTTCAACGATTGGCCAGTTCGAGTACCTGTCCACTATGACCAAATAGTTGCATCCTTTGTAATGAAAGTAGTCCGCGCAGATACACTGGAAGGGGTAGACTGGCGAGAGCAGTGGAACTGGTGGCGCACTGGGATTGGAGGGTGCTATACGGTTACACTGAGTGCATCCCGCACGTAGAGCAGCAATCGCCGGAGTGATGCCAGGCCAGAAGACAGATGCTTCAGCACGAGCGGTCATTGACGTAATCCCCTGGTGGGCAGCATGAAGGTGGCTCAAGACTTCATCCCTGAGTGAAGGAGGAATAAGCACACGATCATTGTACAGGATAACTCCATCAACTGAAGAGAGTCCATCTCGAAACTGGGAATATTCACGAAGAGGTTGGGGAAACGCATGGCGATGATCAGGCAGGCCAGACTCAATAAGGTCAAGGAGTGCCTGCGTGGTGTCATCACTTGCGGTGGCGGAACGTACTCGGTCCCATGTAACTGACTTGAGGTGAATAGAGTCCAGAGCACACATGGCAGTTGAGAGTGTGCAGACGTCAACAGCATCCGTGGACGGGTCTAAGGTTCGAAGGCCCCCCATGAGGGTTGGTGAGTGGAGGAGCGATGGTGGTACCATATCGACCACCGCTACGTCATCCGGGAGGTGTAACTTCTCAGGCTCACCTGTTGGGTGACGAGAGAGGCAGTCTGTAGCACGGTGACGGATGCCTGGGACATGGACCATCTTGAACTTGTATCGCAATGTCTTCTCCTTAAGATTCCGCAAGCGGGGATTAGGGATTCCCTCCAAGGCCCTATCACCAAAGATCTTGAGTAGTGGCTTGTGGTCGACGGCAACGATGAGATCCTCGCACCCCAAGACGAAGTATCGTGCCTTGTCAAGGGCGTCTGCAACTGCAAGCGCCTCGCCTTCTACTGGGGCATAGCGAGATTCAGCAGCATGAGTAAATCGACTGCCTACAAGAGTTATTTTCCAACCAGAGACACAGCAGAAAGGGGTAGTGCCACTGCAATCGCAATGTTTCTGTAAAAGCCAAAAACCAATACCATCCTTGGACCAGTCCGTAGCCAGGCAGGTAGGCTTGGTGGGGTCAAAGATCCGTACGCCATCTTCAATCTCGCTGGCGATGAAGGCCTTGGACTCTTCAAAGGCAAGCTGGAGGGCGTTGGTCCACACGAATGGCGTACTAGGCTTCAGGAGCTGACGAAACGGTAGCATCTTCTCTGTCATGCTGAAGGCATATGACACCTGGTTGACGAGCCCGAACCATGATCGTACATCAGTGATGGTAGTGGGTGTCGGGAAGTCGAGGATCGCCTGCAGGTATTTCCGGCATGGCCGGACACTGTCAGTAGTGATTTCGAAGCCTGCAAATTCAACGACGTCTGCACCGAATGTGAATTTGCTAGGGTTGAGAACGATCCCGTTCCGGCCGCAGACATCCAGCCACTGGATAGCTTGGAAGAAGCTGTCAGCTAACGTGTCAGCCCAAAGTAAGACGTCATCAACACATTTTGTCTTGCACGGGATGGCCGACACAATCTCATCATATCGCCTGGTGTAGCCATCGCCAGAGGCAATGTACCCCTGCGGGGCGGTCTTGTAGCGGTATCGTCCCCAGGGCGTTATGAAAGTTGTGAGATGGCGGTCTTCCTGGCAGATGGGTACACTGTGATAGCCGTTCCAAGCATCACAGACAGTCTTCTTCTTGCCATGTGGAACCGACCGAGCTTGAAGGAAAGGAGATTGGGTGTGGTGTGTCTCACGGGTGGCATGTGCATTTAGGGCCTGGAAGTCAACAGTCCTTCTTGGCTCACCAGTCTTCTTAGCACACACGACCATCCTGTGGCACCAGGTTACAGGCTCCCCAACTGGGACAGGTTCAAGCACGCCCAGCTGAACATCGTGATCCAACCCGGCCTTGACAGCATCCCGCCAGTGGAGTGGGA
The DNA here is from genome assembly GCA_963669155.1 of Arbacia lixula. Lineage (NCBI taxonomy): Eukaryota > Metazoa > Echinodermata > Echinoidea > Arbacioida > Arbaciidae > Arbacia > Arbacia lixula. Next base: position 5,085,555 of record OZ022593.1, read on the forward strand.
CAGGCACAGGGGTGTGATGTGCGATAGGCTCTGCATCTGGATCCACCATCAGTTTCATAGGAGGGCCATCCATCAGGGGCAGGGGCTGGTGTTCACAAGTGTTGAATGTGCTGCTCTTGTAATAGTCCAGGAGGTATCGCTGGAGTTTTTCACGATTTTCCTCAGTCGCTGGGAAAGGCAGTGAGGTAGGGGGTGGCGGTGGCCTTTGGCGCTTGGGGCATTGGCAAGTTTTCCCAGCAGGGGTCCCCTCAAGGGCTGCAGTCGTATCCATCAGGGGCCGCTCCTGTGTCACACCCAGTTGTGGAAAACTGTCCGAGATGATTCCCAAGCCAACGCACGCTTCCCGGCTGAGGAAGAGCTGATCAGAGCTGTTGGTGACGTAAGTCAGCTGTTTCGTCCTGACTGTATGACCTGAGGGAGCCCTGCCAGACAAACACAGTGGAACGGCCCCAAGAATCCTGACACCCCCCTTCGTGGCAGTGCGCATTTTCATGCTGACAGGGATGAGGTCCTGTTGACGTAATCCAAGACGTCGAACGATCTTCATGCCGGCTAAGCAGCTCTGGCACCCAGTGTCAGCCATAGCAGGGGTAGAGTGAGGCATCGTGGGGGAGGAGAGGCGAAACCCAAGAGCTTCATAGTCATCAGGAACAACCTGAGCAGTGACATCTATGAAGGGTTGCGGGGAAGATTTCCTTCTGATCCATGCCTGGTTAAGGCTATCATATACATGATGATCAAGGGGAATGCCGTGGCCACCACATGAGCGATCGTAGCCATGGACAGAACAAAAGGAGTCAAAGGCTGCATTCTCAAGTCCCTCTGGTTTTGCTGGAGGGGGACGTCGTGGATTGTCCCTACTGCGACATACATTCTCCATGTGGTGGAGCCTGTCACAGTGCCTGCATTTGTGTCCATATGCGTCGCACTGTGTCTTACGGATGCGAGCAGGGGCACCCCGACCATGTCCCTTTTTTCCACAGTAGTCACACAAGTCTTGGCTCTCCTTGAGGTGCGTTTGCTTGGTCCTCCGGTATGAGCTGCTGGCAGAGTTCACGGCATGAGAGTCAAGGAGAGAAGATGCGGAACGCTTCCCGGCTTCCTTTGCCTCGATGAACTGGAAGACATCTTCTAGATCCATGGTCTGGTTCTTGTCTCCCAAAAGGTCGAGCTGGATCTCGGGGTCAGCAATTCCCCTGGTCAGGGCATCCCGCAGTATCTCATCAGTGTAGTTGACATCGATGGAGCAGCCTGGGCACTTGATGACAAATTTACAGATGCCGGCTTGACCTCGTAAGCGGGCTCCGAAGCTGCGAATTGTCTCTTCCCGATCCTGACGCATGTTATGCAGTGTCACACGAGCAACCATGGTGTTTTCCTCACGTACAGCGAGTCTCTTGATGGCTGCGAGCACCTCCTTTTCAGACTTGACGGTGAGGCTGCCACCAGAGGATCTTGTAAGGTCCTTGCGAAGGGGCTCCTCGCAGCATTCAAGGAGTTGCATGACCCTGTCCTTGCCAGAGACCCTTGTGGCCTCCACATAATCTGACCATCGGGAGGTGAAGTAAGCCCAGTCTTCACTAGTACCAGCTGCAGCTATGGTAGGCCTCTTGACTTTCTCTATCTTGGCAGTTGGCCCTGTCCCAGAGGCGTGAATTGTGCAGTGGGTTGTGAGTAGGGCAGCGACAATAGAGGCATCAAGCTCTGGCGTAGTGTAGTCACAGCCTGGGATTGGGCAGGATACGACAGGCATGGTGGTAGCTAGGCCAGTACTCTAGACTGTGAACATAAATGAGTACCTGTACTGTTTGCCTGGATCAGCAGACGCTGGACTAGCAATGTTCACAGTCTTCTGTGTAGAGAGCAGGACAGGTATGAATCAAGTGTTAATATCCTCTAAAAGTGAAAATCTCATCACACATTCACAAAATTATTATAAGAAAAGTAATTGATAAAAATGTCTCAAAACCTGCTTTAAATGAAAAATGTCATCCCTTGACCTATTGATGTATAAATTTCAGCCTGATTCGAGTTTTGATTTTTTTTTTTAAAGTAGGGCCTATAGTGCTAGGTGTTAATCCAAACTTTTATCACTTGTGAAAAAAATAATTTAAAATCAGTTACAATTCGAATAAAACTGAAATTGACACATTAAAGTCAAAGGATGTCAGCTTTTTAGAAGCAAGTTTTGTGACATTTCATCAAGTATTTATCCTGTAATTATCCTTTGAGGAATTATTCAATGAGATTTTCACTTTCGGACAAAGTTGGACCTAAACGCGTTTGTATCAGATAATTCACTGTGCATCACACCTGTAAATTCACTCATAACTGCCTTCAGTGTCATTTATGATATACATTGATTCTGGCAGAAAAGACGATGTTGGTTGACATGTGTGCTGCACGATGTGAATTGTGATGATCTGAATTGATTATCTGATAAACAAGTTCCGAATTTGACCGTTAGTAACAATCTCTTGAAATATTCACAGGATTATAATCATGACTGATGAAATGTCACAAAACCTGCTTCTAAAGAAATTGACATCCGTTGACATTATGTTGTTGCATTATGAGTTGTAATATTTATTGAACTATTTTTCAAAATTGTCAAAATTGTTTTTAACACCTAGATATGTTACATGTGTGAATGTGTGGGTGGGAGTGTGTGTGTATGTGTGTACGTTTGTCCAAACGTAGAATCACTCACTAAGTATTCAATGAATTATTTCAAGAATGATTTAAGAAATGTCAAGAAACTTGCTTCAAAACAATTTAACATCCTTGACTTTATGTGTAAATTTCAGCTTGATTCAATTTCTAGCTTTTTCAAAATCATTGTTCAGAATTATCAAAAGTTTCTTGAACACGTAGTTTAAACAGAGGGGTGAATATGAAGGAGAAACAACTCGAGCGTGACTCAAACGTTTATCTATGGAAACTGGAGCGTGCTAAATAATGTTAAATGCATTCAATAATCGTGATGTTTTAATGTCCCGTGCTCGATCAGCACCGACATTTAGCGAATGTCAACCTGTAAAGAAATATCTTTTATTGTCCATTTTGTCTCTCGAAGCCGTGTTTATTATCAAGTTATAAGTTATATCAGAAATAAGGCAAGGGGAAATGAGCGGGGACGGAGGGTGGGGATGGGGGGGGGGGGGCAGGGTGGTTGGCGATATGAGATTATGTGTGGTTATTTAGGAACACGACCGGATTGATTGATTGACTGGATAATCGAAATGATCGAGACCCTACATTTCTTTTGTTCTCCCTGAGAAGCCGCTTATCCGTGAGTTCTGGTAAAGGCATCAATGCTTCCGAGAGCATAACGGGTATCCTCCTACAACCAAAAAATAAATAAATGAATAAAATGAAATAAAATATATCGGCTAGCTGCACGTAAACGAACGCAAATAGTAGCCTATATAGCGGAAGATATCATTTTGACAATAATTGAATCCCATTGATCGCATGTCGGGAAGTAAACAAATTAGTCAATTTTGTAAGTCGTACACATGTCCGCTTTGTAAATTTGTCCTTATTATCTTTTAGAGATAAAAAAAAAAATACAGAATCTTTCATAGTGTTATATCTTCCTTGAAATTTGCACGTTTTTGTATAGATAAAAATCAAAGCTTCTGAGACAAAATAATGAGCAATTAAAGATGTTTCTTTTCAAGTTGACATCAGCTTTATGTCGGTGCTGAGCAAGGGACATCAAAGCATTGTCCGATTGTTGCTTTTGGCATTCATCAGCACATAGTTTCCATACAGATATGTTATTAATTGCGCTCGAGTTCCTACTCCTACACGCCTCCCTGCATCATGCACACGACACTGCATCCCAGGGCCTGTTGCCGCGGGTTCCGTGTATTACTAGTACAGTGTAATGCACGTACGACCCGGAATCAATATAAGTCAAGGTTTGAAGGCAATCCGTCAAAGGATGAGAACATTATGATGTTAACTGTTTCTTTCATATGTTTCTGCTTTTATTGAAACCAAGTTCAGGGTGAACTATATATCCCTTTCATCAAATACTGAAATGTTCCAAGGTACAAGTACTCGACAGAAGTACAGAAAAAGACCCCCACCCGGGCCCACCCATCCCACCCCACCCCACACCAACCACCACCAACAACAACAACCCCATCATGCACTGATCGATCCATTCATATCCTATCTTTCTAAATTTCAACAAATTCGATTTTCATTTTTGTTTGTCTGCCCTATATAAAACCAAAATTCTGGCAAACTTCAAAGCCTTTTTCTCTATCTTTTCAGGCGTGACGTGTTTACAACCCAGCCCACGGAAGCTACCAGGGTTGGACCCCCACATGCAGGCAGCATGAGTAATCTGGGGTAATCTATCACATGTATGCAGGTGTTTCTCACATGAGAATCATATGACGTCGCCCGACGTAAGGTCATCATGAATAATTCATTGTGACCAAATTATATTGTTTCAAACCAGACAGTGAAAGATGTAAGCAGTGGAGTAGTTTCACATTTTATTGTCATTATACCTCATTGACCATAAGGTGGAGATATTTTTGCAATTTACACGGGTTTGGAGGTATTTTTATCGTTCCATTTCTGGCGGAAGTATTCCGCTGTGAGTTATGAATATTTATAGTGAAGTCTACCAATCCCCATTTATGTAAATAAGTGCTAGAACTCGATCATAATTAACAACATGGCTGACATGCAGGACAGCGCGAGCGCTAGTGAGATAGAAAGTGACACGGATAGCACGAAAATGTCTATCCCGTCGCGAAAAGAACAGTTGGCGAACAGAATAGCAAGTCTGGAGCAAGAAAATAAGGTTTTGAAGATGGAACTCGAGACGTATAAGATGAAATGCAAGTCTTTGGTCTGTGAAAATCGCGAGCTTCGGAAGGCCAGTGTCAACATCGTAAGTATGAACGAAACATGCACACACATGTACGGCAGGCTCAGCTCAGCTCGTCCAGCCAGATCGGCCAGCGCGCAGTGCAGCGCCAGGCCCGTTACTAGGGCTAGTTCATGGGAGTTGGAGCGAGCTGCAGCTGTTGTTTTTGGCTGCAAACAAATATTTCACTTCATCTGACAATCATTTTGATAGTTTCTTGGATGATTTTCAACTTATACTCTTTAAAACTATGTTGGGTTAGGATCTGTGCTAGATTAATTTTATAGGCATGTTAGGTCAAGGATGTTTGTAAATTTTAATGTTTTGTGACCCAATCATCACCAAAAAAAGGGACGCCCACAAAATATTAAAACAACTTCAAAATACAAATGCTCACCATATATGCTTGTTTGAACTATTGATAAACAATAGAAATCATTAATTTTGGCAAAAGAACAAGAAAAGTATTTATTTAAACAAGATAGCATCGTCTCAGAGTCACAGATAATGCCGCTACACTGTACACAAAATTCACGTATTTGCTAATATTAATTAACGCTCTACTAGTACTCGCTTAGCGTATATTCCGGTGGGTTGCTGAATCTGCACGGGATCAGCCAGCCTATTGTTACGTCAGGCATACATGCATATTGGCAATTGGACTTAACTGCGAGCGTGCCGTGGGCGCATGTGAACGGCGCGGAGCCGCAGTTTTAAACCGCGGTGTATTTTTGTCCAGTTCAGCATGAAACATGATGCTTTTTAGGCTAATGCATCGAGTTTCATGCTGAACTGGACAAAATATACCACAGTTCAAAACTGCGGCTCCTTCCCTTTCCCTCTGCCAATTCCTTTGAGCTGTTGTGTACATGTACATTGATAAAAGTCATTCCATGCACACACACATCTTTCTTTGGAAGAAGGTACTTTATCAGAACTTCCCTCCCCAAAACAGAACTGGCAACTGACTTTTAAAAAGTAAAATTATAGCGATCGCTTAGATTTTGAGGATTTGGGCAGGTCGTCTGAAATCTATAGCCTAGAGACCAGAGACCATTGTGCGCTATGCCTTGGCCCGCGCTTGTCTGCATGCATTCAATGTGAGCAATGCCTGCATTGTTCGATGAATGTAGAGATTGGTGCGTTTCCTGCTGCTGATTCCTGCAGAGTTTCATGATTTCTGCAAATGGGACACCCTGTCTTCAATCACCCTGAACCTCTATATAATCATTATCACTACAGTATAGTGTTTACTTTTTTTTAATTAAATTTTTTCATGTGTGTGTTGTCCTGCAGCAAGCCCAGGCGGAGCAGGAAGAAGAGTTTATCAGCAACACATTGATGAAGAAGATTCAGGCCCTCAAGAAAGAGAAGGAGAAACTGGCCGTCAACTACGAGCAAGAAGAGGAGTTCCTCACCAATGACCTGTCCAGGAAACTCACCCAGGTTAGTGTTCACGACAGTCCATAGTATACAAATTTTTCATGATCGTGTAAGATCTTGTGAAATTGTATGCATGAGCTCTTAAGGTGAAATGGAGGGCGTGGGGCACAACACCCTCAAATTCACCAAATGGAACAATAGATTCCATAAAGATCCTGAAAAAGATCTTGGGACTGTTATCAGATCCTGTGGTACTGTCCATGCTCTTACCTCTACAACGTTAGTTATGAATTCTTGCGGAGCCATCCATTTGTTTTTGATTGCCTGCGGCTTAAGCAAACAAGCAGAAATTCAAGTTGTGCCTCGGCCACAACAGCGCGGAATTTCCCCAAGCTCTAAAAACTTTTAAAAAGCAGCAAGAAATAAATTTATCCCTTAACTCGCTCATTACTAATGACATGACAATGTGGGGGAGTCAAGGCTGGATACTGTTGGGTTACAAGTAAAATGATATTATATTCCTTATTAATACTTTACTTTACTTTAATCCAACGATGATTGTAGGACTTCGCCTATTCATCGATTGTAGATTGAAACAGTTTCCTTGACTTATCACGTTAACATGTATATGCATCAGGACAGTGTGTAAAATACATACAGCCTATACAAGCTCATAAAGAAGATCATGATTATTAATCGAATATTTGTCAAGCCTATTTTTGAAGGAGTTCACAGAAGTTGCTGAGACAACACCTTACAATCATATCACCCCTCCTACGCCTATGAGCAAGAGTTGGCAGTTTGAGCTTCATGAGGCGCTCTCGATAAGTCAAATGACTAAACCCCGGAATAATTTTAGTTGCACGCCTCTGTACACTCTCCAACTTCCTCTGCTCTCCTATTCTATAGGGTGACTATGCTGCCTGACCATACTCTAAGATGGGTCTGACAAGACCCTTAAACAAAAACAACATTGTAGCAGCATCAAGATTCACAAACGTCCTTCTTACGATACCTAAAACTCCTAATACCTAATGCTAGTTTATTGATTTTCTTACTAAAAGTGTGTCACATGACTATAGATAGTTCAACTATTTGCAAGACAGAAAGAGCGAAAGAAGCTTAGAGGGAAGAAAAAGACTATTTTGTGACAGATAATATTTTGTGACGTCATTACAAAAATAGTTGCCCTTTTCCCTCTCTCTCAGTTCATCCTGTGTAAAAGCGCGAAACGCAAAATCTATACGATATATTTCTTTCCAGCTGCCTTTTTGCGTTTTAGCGGAAAATCATTGGACGCTTTCAGGGAACTCCCACAGTGTTGCGACCGAGGCGCAACTTGAATTTCCGTTGGTTTGCTCAAGCCGCAGGAAATAAAAAAAAATGTATTGGGCTCCTTCATATTTGTTATATCTAACGTTCAGAGCGTGGCACTACTACATGGTTCATGGTAAGGATCCAGATAGTGAACAAAGAATATATTAATGAAGGATATAAAACAAATATTTTGTCCTCCACTTCACCTTGGGAGCAAATAGATTCCACAAGATTCCTCATGATCATGAAATATTTGTATAACGTCACAAAGTAGTATTTTTCTTCCCTCTGAGCTCCTTTTGCTCCCTCTATAGCACATAGTTGAAATGTATATATTTGTGGTCATGTAACACATTTATAACCAAACAATTAACTGGCATATATTAATGAGAGATATCCTTTTACTTGTAGCCCCTACAGTACAGTACCTAGCCTTGACTACCTCACTGCACATTGTCATGTCATTAGTAATGAGAGATTTAAAGGGAATGTAGAGTCAACATTCATTGCGTAGTGTGCACATGAGACAAGTGCATCGATAAGAACCTCTGCATTGTCCCAATCCATGCGGCTGCGTCTCATGAGTTCGGGCAAACTTCAGAGTATTGCATATCTACACAATCCTGCGACCTACAACATAAAACTTCATCTGTTTTACAGAATGGGCCCCCAAAGCTGGGTAAAATTCCACTAATCCTAATCAGACGGAAGGAGGAGGGGGGGGGGAATAATCCCCCCTCAACATTTTGAGCCACCTTTCTGAAACGTGTAGATATTGCATGATTAATGCTAATTGATTTTCATGAAAATTGAAAATCTATGTAGGAAAACAGAGATGATGTCACAAGTGACCTATATGCTAGAGTTTGTGGTTGTTGTACGTTGGGTTGCTGAGGGCTCAGGGGGAAGGGGGGGGGGGGTGGGTCATAGTGGCCTTTTTGTATGGTTGAAACACTTTGCAATTCATAACAATGGGAGGATTACCACGAGAACCAGGCCTTCCATTCCAATAACATTCCACAAAAGCCTATACATGGTACATGTACCATATATCGTCCTGTATGCATGGCCGTAATGGGGATTACCCTTTTATTAATCAGCGGCAGACATCCACATTTGATGACTAATGCCATTTGAATTCAACAATGAGTAATGCTTGTGTGTCATATGTTTTAGGTCCCCCTAGTGTTGTTTGCTCAGTACCGTAACCACACCCACTTTCGACTGGTTACACTTGCTATCCGCAATCATTCTTCTGCAATGATTCGTTATTCGCACATTATCAGCTTATTCTCAATAGTATCTGGTGTGTACATTGTTCAAGCACTTGCAAAGGTCAGATTGGGTAAATCGAACTTGAAGTGGTCTCTATTTTCCAGTGTTAAATTTGTCATGTACAAGGTGTGGATTATTGCTGTTCATTACAATACTGAAATGTTCAGCAAAAGTTACCCATGTGGCGGTTTACCTAACATTTCCCAATCAATTGTGTGGAATCATTATTCTGTAGGCTTTGAAAAGACAAACTTAACTTCATGTTGTATATTTTGCATATTATGGTAATGTTGGTGTTTAAACTTATTTTGCAAAATTATTTATGAGTGCAAGAAGATGTGCACAAAAACCCAGAAACCAATGTAAATAACACATCTTGAAGTTCTCAAACACAAAATGAATGTTTGTTTTTCGAAAGGAAAGTATTATAATAATTACATTTAAATTGAGCATTATTGTGCCTTGACATATCCCTTTGAACATGGTCTTTTGTTATGCAGACAAAAATTTCAAAAGGTCCCTTTTAAATGTTGTCTGTGTAATAAATGGTCATGTTCATAGTGTGTTACACATGCACACATCAAAGAAACTTGTACATAGTGAACATAGTTCATGTGTCGTCTATACATCTATAGACACGTAAGTATGCATGTATCTATGGTACATGTATAATGGGGAATTACGCAGCATGCCAAAGATCGTACACCATGACCTCTTGAGCCAAGACAAGATGCATAGTGGGGCATGGACAGAAGGTAACTGTTGCCAGAGGAAGATTCCTGAGGCCTGGTGATGCCAGTGTACATAAACATTGCCATGTCTTGCATGCCACAGTAGAAAACAAGAAAAGACAATGAACTAAGAGTATCTCTGAAGGTGAGTGTGTGTGTGTGTGTGGGGGGGGGGGGGGGGGTTCAGGGTAGAAAATAGAGATATCATTTAAAGGTAATGTGTCCCCTTGTAAAAAGTCATGAAACTCAGCAAGGATCAGAAGTATTTACCCTAGTGATAATGTGTGTGAAATCTCACAGTCATAGCCTAGCTAACCTATCTAGGAAAAGCGATAAGCTATCCTTGCTTACGTTTGTTATCATTTTGAAGTGACTATCTACAATTATTTAAATGAAATAAATCTTGCTTCCACACTTTTTTTTTAATTCATTCTCCTCTGAGTAACTACATTGTGCATCTGTCACACTGTTTATAGGCCTTGGATGTTTCCGCTAGTACTCTGATAATTTTAACCTGTTGATCACTTGATCACACCTGCATTGCAAGCTTTTCGTTGATGATCCATATTAGGAATATCAGGGTGGTAGCCACTTGACCTATAGACTCTGTGCAGTCCTTGCCACTAATGACTACCAGTCCATACTCTCAAAGTATTAGTCAGAGAAATACCTCATGAATTTAAAGGTATGACATGACTGGTGTCTTCATTTGAGGATTTGTATCAAGGTTGTAGATATTTTGGATGAAATACAGAGTTTTCAAATTTGTGTCCATACATGGTGATGATAAAAATAACAATATAATTTTTCAATATCGACTATACCAAAGTATTCAGATTTTCAACCTCATAATGTAGCATGATAAGGTTTGGGATGATTAGGTGTACACATGTCTGACCATTTGTTCAACTCATGGAATTAGTTGCAGGCAAATGGATGTGTGTGAAATGTCAAATATACAAGTTGTACATGTACATGCACCACAAGCAACTTGAAAGCTGCATAGCTACAAACCATACACCAGCACTCAGAGCCCTTTATACACAGAGTTTAGCCAACTTGGTTTCAATTGGAAGCAACATGGTGCACATTCTTTTTGTTATCTGCCTGCCCAACAAAGCAACATATGCCTTGTTGTCATCTTGTTGAAAAACCGAGTTGGCCAAACTCTGTGCATATAAACACAACAAAAATGGTATGTCCCCCCCCCCCCCCCCCCACACCCAAGTAAAATAGCATAACTTTTTATCGAAGAGGTTTTGGGCAAAATAATTTGGCAGGATTACTCCTTAACTTATTGATTAACTTCTGTGTGAAAATCACATTAATCCAATTATTCATGCATGAGTGAGCAAATTTTAAAGGCAGAAATGTCACTTTTCAACAGTCACAAGGGTAATCGTTTAATGCCATTTCAACAATACATTTTGGCATTTCTTGTGCAATTTTAAAAGTGTTTTCACTCAACCATGATACAAAAATGACTTCATATGTTGACATAACAGGTCATGTTTAACATCTTTTTTCCAAATATCGAGAATTTTATTTTTTCACCAAAATAAAGGGGTTTTAAAAGTTTCAAGCTCAAGAGGTATGAGTATTTGGTAAACAGTGCTCACTCAACCAGAACAATGGGTTAAGTGTCGGGATTGGTGTTAGTGCATCGAGAGATGGATGATAAACATTGAAAGGACATAAATTATGCACCAGAAATGGAATTTATCAAAAATTCATATGACAGGATCCCAAAATTACCCTTGTGACTTTTGAAAAGTGACATTTTTTTTCCTTTAAAATTTGCCCACTCATGCATGACTGATTGGATTCATGTGATTTTCACACATAAGTTAGTCAAAAAGTTAAGGGACAATCCTGCCAAATTATTTTGCCCAAAACCTCTTCGATAAAAAGTTTATGCTATTTTGCTTAGGGGGGACTTACTTTTTTTGTTGCGTTTAGATGGCTTAGCTGTTACTAAGTACTATATACAGGCTACCTTATATAAAGGCTACCTTGTATGTATAGTATATATAAGCACTGATGTGCATGAAGATAAAGTAGGGTAGCATGTTGCTCTACATATACATAGTATAGAATTCAATAGTTGCAGTGGACCCGTAAAGGTCATGTTCACAAGTGAAGAATTTTGTTTTGATCACACCCCTGTGCAGGTATTAAGGTAGACTTCCTGATGTCACACTCATGATTGCTAAAACATGCCCCGAACACTCTCAGGCCCAAATCTTTTCCTCGTAAGCTGCTAATTGCTAATTAAAGTCTCTTTAGCCAGGGATGTTTATGATGAGTTGCAGCTTACGGTTGGTGCAACCTGATCACATTGGCTTGGGGGAGATTCCTGGGCTGGGCTGGAAAGGGGAGAGGTATGAACTTGATTTGATCTGTATGGGGCTGCTCACACAATCTTCAAGAGTAATCTGGACTGATATCCATTATCATTGGGGCCTTCGCCTGCGTTGATATCGCATGGTGTGAAGTTATGAGCACCCATGTGTACAGTTTAATAGCAGCAGACATTTGACTGTAAATATGACACCATAGTGCTCGTATGTGTACATGAAAATGAATCCTTTCAGTGCTGAGTTCTGAGCCTATGCATGTGTCCACACACACAAAAATTATCATAGCTTTACCAAAACTGAATGGCAGCTTGTTCACATTTGCCCGCAATGATCATGAATAAGACATCAATTGTACTCACTTGTTCCTACTGTTCCAAGCAATATGACTTTTTTCTGATTTTATTGTAATTTTGCAAAATTAAAAAAAGAAACACCTTGTAATATTTTATACAATGTAACTACAGTACATCAAACAATATGATCTTGGCAGAGGGCAAACCAGTAGTTAGATCAAGTGTGCAATATGTGAACTTGACTTGAACTGTAGTTGTTCACACTGTCTCTGCATTACATGTAATTTCTCATTGTGAACTATGCCTGATAAGCATTTCAGGACATGTGCACAAGCTTGTTCATACTCTCCCAGCCTACAATCAGTATGTTACCATCAGTGTTAACTATACTGAATCTAAGTCTTGGAACTGTCAGTGTGAACATCTATGTGCATGTATGTACATGTGCATCATCAGTGTGTTCACACTGTTCTGTAAAGTTATGCTAATGTGAATGGGCTCTGCCTGCAGAACACAATCACAAGCCAGGTCTTGTCAATACAGAGATCATGTTTGTTGTTATTGCTATTTTTTCCAGCATTGTCTGTTTTTATTATAATAGTTCTTGAAAATCATATGACTTGTGCGTGGGAGCTCATACAGAACTGTGGTTTGATCATTTGATAGTAAGCCTTTTCCGGTGGCAGAAATCAATATGAGTGAAAACATGTCATTTTTTTTTACATACTACATGTTTACATGTTGTTGATCATGTGCCGCTGTTCATTGCCTTTGCAATTTGCAGAAAGAATGGTGGCTAACAACTAGGGCCAAAGTTTAGTAGCTACATATGTAAACTTGACAAGTGAGCATGCCTAAGTGGCAGAAAAGCACAGAATGTTTTATATCCATGCTGATAGCGTTGTGTATAACTATGGATTTATGGTGCCAAGAAAGCCAAAATTGTTTCATTATGTGAAAGTATGCTTAAATTGCAAATGTCAAAATGCTTTCTTAAAGGGAAAGTCCACTCTGAAGTTAAGTTGGTTTTAATGAAAGAAACATATTATAAAAAGTATGACAATAATCTGTCAAAGGATAAGAAAGTACTGATTTTTTTAAATTTTGATTTTGTGGCGTCACGACATGCTCTCCATATGATGTGTACTAATTTTTTTGAAAATGTCACATTTTTCAAAATGTTACCTACGGTGCATTTGATATCCAGTGTATCATTAGACACATGTTTTTACACACATACCTCCAAGAACAAGATTTATTCCTTAATCAAAATCATTAACAGAAAAAGTGGAATTTATGGAATATACAGCACACAGCATACATGTACATGTATGGGAGAGCACTTAGCTAGTAACATGACAAAATTAAACATTTAATGGTTTGTAACTCTTCTCCTTTGGCAAGTCTTCCATCAAACCTTCATTCATGTACTGCTTTTATTTGTTATGCTTTGATGACAGCGAATTTGACATCAGGGTGGACTCTCCCTTTAATACTTATTTTTATTGTATATTATTATGCTATAGATCTGTGTTACTTCAATCATGTTCACTTCCTTGTTTTTTAGTGGTTTTCCTGTTATCTGCCACTGGAAGATTTGTAAAATACTAGCACATGATTGTTTTGACACTTTGCCTCTCTTCATCTCTCTTCCTCATTTCCTTGTTTCTGGTTGGAGGATGTGGTGAAGTACTCACTAATTTGCATGTGTTTTTTTTTTTGTCTGGTTTGCCTAAACGAAAGTATGGTAATAGATCTCAGGGCATTATTATTGTTACAATTTTGTCCTTTTCATCAGGAAGAGCAATATTTCTATTTTTAAGTCATAAAGGTAATGGTGAACTTGTGACTTGCTTGTTATGTATAGATCTGTGGTCCATGTCTTTGAAATGTACACTCCAGCTCAAAGGAATCGGCATGGGAAAAGGAAAGGGAAGAAAGGGAAGGACCCGCAGTTTTAAACCGCGGTATTCTCTGTCCACTTTAGCATGAAACATGATGCTTTTTAGGCTAAAGCATCATGTTTCATGCTGAACTGGACAAAATATACAGCGTTTCGAAACTGCGGGTCCTTCCCTTTCTTCCCTTTCCCTTTCCCTATGCCAATTCCTTTGAGCTGGAGTGTAGATGGACAAGAAATAAGGCTGCATATCAAAATAAGTGTTATGTGTTTTTTTTTTACAGAGATTGATGACTGAGAGTGTTATTAATATTACAAACTTTGCTAAATAGACCATCTTGTCTATGAAGACCACTTGTTTTTCATCTTGTTTTTACCTTGTAGCTGAGACATGAGAAACTCCAGCTAGAGAGAACGCTGGAGCAGGAGCAGGAGTATCAGGTCAACAAACTTATGAGGAAGATTGAGAGGCTGGAGAATGACACTGGTGGCCAGTCACGCAAACTGGAAGAGGTGAGCCAACACTACCCTGTTGACAGCACAAACATTCATGACAGGGTAGCCCTTTTGCAGGTCATAAAAATGAAATTTTGTGAAAACCACACAAAATAGAAGAAAATACTGTTTAAGAACTTCCCTCACAATATTAGAGCTGGAAGCTGACTTTGAGCTGAATTATATTAATTTTAAGATTTTGAGTAGGTTTTGGACAGGTCATTCGAAACCTCCACAGTTCCCGTCGCCTAGAAACTGAGACTGTAATCAGCAAACCTGGTGGTTCTCTACCAGTACATTGTAATTTATTATTCATGAAGCCTCCACCTTGTGGATTGTGTGGTGCACAATGGCATTGTTGTGTTATGAAGTAATATCCGGTTCACACAAATTGTGAGGTCCAAATTTGTCCAAACTTGAAAATCTCAACAAATTTTCCAAAGATTATTACACAAATAATAATTGATAAAATGTCACAAAACCTGCTTTGAAAAAAATAGAAATCATTCAACTTGATGATATGTAAATTTCAGCGTGATTCAAGTGGTAACTTATTTTTTAATCATTTTTAAACAGTGTCAAAAGTTTTTTTATCACCTTGTATTTCATGCCAGTGTTAGTATTTTGTTTTTGATTCACTCTTTATCATCTTCTATCCTTTTTCATACTCCTTTCTTTGTACAGTTAAAAAGGGAAAAAATTGACCTGGAAAATGCTTTGGAGCAAGAACAAGAAGCTCTTGTCAACAAGCTGTGGAAAAGGATGGAGAAATTGGAAGCAGAGAAGAGGTATGGAAGTATTCCACTTATCCAATTTTAAGTGTATTGTTTATGTGCTGTAAGTCATTCCTGTAAACCTAGGAATGTTGATTAATCCTCTCAGTGCCAAGCTCAAAATGTCATTTAGTTCTTACACACTATTGTGCCCATTGTAATGAAAGGTTAAGTTTTGGAATTTTCATGAAAACCTTTTTTATGAATTTCCCAGAATACTTCAGGAGAAGCTTGATGAGCCAGTCTCTGCTCCTCCGTCTCCCCGAGAAATCAAGAATGGAGAGACGACAGAAACGCTGTCCCGCTACGTGGAGCAGCTCAGGAACGAGGTCCGCAAACTCAAGAACCAGCTCCTTGCCACAACCATGGAACGTAAGTCATGCATATAAAAAAAGAGGGGGGGGGGTAGGGTTAAAGGCAATTGTGCCCCTCTACCCAGATTGCAATGGCTGCTATAACAGCCTGGAATGGGGTGATATATGAAGTATATTCAAATGACTGTCATAGAATATTAAAATACATTATCCTCATTTCTACTCTCAAAACCAGATAGCACGGTTTTTTATATGCCCATCATAGTTGATGCTGAAAGAGGAGCATAATTTTAGCCCCCAAATGCTGTTAATTTAACCCCCTCCCCCATCCACTTGCAAGAATTGTTACCCTTTCTCTCTTGATTATTCTTTGTTTATTTATTCTTTGTTTATTTGTTCTTTAATTATTTGGTGTATGATATGACATGATATGATATGAAATGTTATGAAATATATGATATGTGACATAGATATGATATATGATATGATACACATGTATGATATGATATATGCTATGATATGGTATGACATGATATGATATATGATATATGTTATATGTAAGATATGATATGATATTAATGAATTAAAGAATTATCGCCCTATTGCAAATCTTATGTTTCTTGCTAAAATCCTGGAACGTATTGTAGCTGATCAATTAAAAGTGTATCTGGAGGAAAATTGTCTGTTCTCGGATATGCAGTCAGCTTACCGACAGTTTCACTCTACTGAAAGAGTTGTAATCAATAACGATGTATCTGATCCTTTCCCACTTTTGTATGGTGTGCCCCAGGGTTCCGTCCTCGGGCCGCTAGAGTTCATTTTGTATACAAGTCCACTCAGTGATGTAGTGAATGCTCATAGAAAATACATCACGTAACTTACGCTGATGATACGCAGTTGTATGTGATTCTTGAACCCCTTAACAGGTCGGTTAGCTTGAAAAATCTTGAAGAGTGTGTAAGTAGTGTAAAATGCTGGGCCCAGAAGAACTATCTTAAGCTCAATGGTGACAAATCAGAAGTACTTCACATCACATCTCAGTTTCGTAAATCCTTGCCCTTGCCAGATTTTATTGTGGATGACAAGGCGTTAAAGACCTCTGAATCTGCAAAAAACCTGGGTGTTACCATAGACTCTGCTCTTAATATGAAGAATCACATAAAGAAAGTGTGTAAGGCTGCATGGTATGGTATACACAGAATTGGTAAAATTAGGAAATTTCTAGATAAACCCACTACGGAACGACTCATGCATGCTTTTGTCACTTCCCATTTAGACTACTGCAACAGACTCCTTGTTAATCTACCACCCTCCCATCTTGTTCCTCTTCAGCGCATCCAAAATGCTGCAGCTCGTATAGTCACCCGCTCTAAGCCTTATGAACATATCACTCCAATTCTCTCCAATCTCCACTGGCTTCCAATAATTCAACGTATTCAGTTCAAAATTCTTCTCCTTGCCTTCAAAATTCGTAATGGTGATTGCCCCATGTATCTTTCTAGTCTTGTAAAATCCAAACCCCCCTCCTCCAGGTTGAGAGCTTCAACTTCCTCTCACTTTCAGTTAATGCCTGGTCCCCGTGTGAAAACAAGATACGGCGATAGAGCTCTTTCTGTCGCTGCTCCCCAATTGTGGAATAGCCTTCCTGCCTTCATTCAAAACGCCCCATCGCTACGTACTTTCAAAACAGTGTTAAAGTCCCACTTATTTAAATCTGTAT
The DNA here is from genome assembly GCA_963669155.1 of Arbacia lixula. Taxonomy (NCBI): domain Eukaryota; kingdom Metazoa; phylum Echinodermata; class Echinoidea; order Arbacioida; family Arbaciidae; genus Arbacia; species Arbacia lixula. The sequence continues at coordinate 5,103,010 of OZ022593.1, forward strand.
AGGTCGAATTGATTTGCCTCTCGTAATTTAAATTTAATCGTGGTGCTGCTGTCCCAGCTTTCCATTTGGTATAAGGATAGAACTTCACTTAATGACTGCGGGGACAGCAGCAACACAGCGCCTAGAAACATAGTATTAGGCGCGTTATAAATGTGCTCTATTATTATTATTAATGTTGGATATGCCTGCTTGCCCACCTGCTGCTACAGACCAGGAGCGGATGAGCCACATCCAGCATGATGAGAGGGAGACCAGGGAGGAGAACGTGCGGCTCCAGCGCAAGCTCCTGCTGGAGCAGGAGCGGCGGGAGGCCCTCAGTAGACACCTGTCGGAGAGCGAGTCGAGTCTGGAGATGGACGACGAGAGGCAGTTCAACGAGATGGCCATGGGGCTCAGGCCCAGGACCATCTCCTCACCTATCCCCTACTCACCAAATCCTGCCAGGCCCATCTCACCAGGTACAGACAGACAGACAGACAGACAGACAGACACATACATACACGTATCAAAGGTCTTGGGCCTACATGTAGGACCACCTCCTCACCTATCCCCTACTTGCCAAATCCTGCCAGGCCCATCTCACCAGACACACACACTCAGACAGATACACAGACAGACACACACACACACACACACAGACACATGTACACATACACGTATCAAGGGTCGCTTTCCCACATGTAGGATTGTTTCTTCTCCTATCCCCTACTTGCCAAATCCTGCCAGACCCATCTCACTAGGTACACACACACACAAACACACACACACACACACACACACACACACACACACATACATGTATCGTGTTCCTTCATGTAGGAATATCTCGCCCATCCCCTTTTCACCAAATCCTGCCAGGCCCATCTCACTAGGTACACAGACACACAAACACAGACACACAAACACACAATATATACGTACAAAGGGTCTTGGGCCTACTACATGTAAGACCATCTCCTCTTCTATTCCCTTCTCACTAAATCCTGCCAAGCCCTTCTCGCCAGCTTCACACACAGACAGACACACCAAGGATCTTCTGTCTATATAGGACCCTGTCCTCACCTCAGTTCAACACTAGATTGTATAAAAAAAAGTTAATCTTTAACACCCTTCTGGCTCTCAACAGACAATAGGTTGTATTGATCCCAGAAGAACAAACATCAATGTATTTGTAGGGGGCACTTTTGAAACCTGATGTCAGGAAACAAACTAACAATATATTGCTAAATAATCTTGATTACTAAGAGCATGCACCTCACGCCTGCGTACATGTACCAGTGCTGTCAGTCGCACAATGGGGTACAGGTACTGTATACTAGTGTAGTACAAGCTTTGTATGTGGTCACGCATTGCAATAACAAGTGCAAGTCGAGCTTGTTTTCTCCCATTGCGTGTATGTGTGCACATCATAGCAGGCCTAGGAGCAGTGCATGCATTCTATAGCACAAACGTCAATCGCGAAAACTGCAACCTTCAAAAATGTCTGCAACCCTTCATTCATGAAAAGATGCGTACGCGAAAATGTAGGCTTTTAAAGTAGTACATGTATTATGCTCTATGTCAAATAGAACGTCAACAGGGATCTTTTCTTATTTTCTAAGTCTCTGTCTTGCATTGTTGAGTGTTACTTGCCCTGAGGCTATGTGTTATATCATTACTGGATTATTCATGTACATGTTTTGATGACTTGTTTTTACCCAGCATACCCTGCCCTGACCCCGCCCTCCCCAGCCAGTCGTGGTGCATCGTTTGCCAGCTCCTCCACCAGCCATCCGTCTCCCATCAGCCCCTTTGGCACCTCCCCGCCCGTCGGACCAGCACACCTGGTGAGTCTAAAGATGGCAGAGTTGCCAAGTCTCCCTGATTTCACAGGAGACTCCCTGAAAATGGACCAATATTACTGCATTAGATTTCATCACATCAAATCTTCATGATTATTGATAGATTGTTGTCATTAGGTTCTATGCATTTGATAGACATCTCCCTGATTTCTGATGAAATTTTCCCAAATCTTCCTGATTGTTGAATTTCAATGATGGTAGCTCTGAGATGGTGATCATAGGGATAGTGATAGTGATGAAGATGATGTCAGTGATGATAGTAGTGATAATGATAACGAGCGTGATGGTGGGAAAGATGATGATTATAGTGACAATAATGATGTTGAAAATGAGAATAATGATAGTGATGGGGATAGTGATGACAGTAGTGATGGTAATAATGATGATAGTGATGGTGGGAAAGATGATGATTATAGTGACAATAATGATGTTGAAAATGAGAATAATGATAGTGATGGGGATAGTGATGACAGTAGTGATGGTAATAATGATGATAGTGATGGTGGGAAAGCTGATGATTATAGTTGTGATGATAGTGATAATAATGAAAATGATAGTGATACTAAGGAAAGTGATTATGATAATGATAATAGCTTCTCCACCTCTATGGAACCTCTCTATCTATCAGGGGATCTTTTAATGGACTTTTTAACTTCTTCTTTCCACCTACTGCAGAGAATGAGACCGCAGGGACCGTTGCCACCCGACCACCACGGCCGTTTCATCAAACCCACCAACCCCACATGCCACAGCACCCCCACCTCCAACACGTAGTCCCGGCCCGTCCAGTCCTCATCACTGTTACGCCCTTAGCAGGGAGAGACAGTATGGAGAGAGGGGACAACCTCCTGTTGTCCATCAAAGGTTTTTTTTACTTGTGGCCAACTTGCATTGACACTAGAGTTCAGCATCATGTTGAAAGGTATCATTGCCAAATTTAGAAAGGAGTGGGGCAGCTGCCCTGTGTTGGTTGTTGTCAAGGCGATGGATAGTACGGGGTTTCAGCCACACCCCCTCTCAATCTCCTGTTGTCCATCAAAGAGATTTTACTTGTGGTCAATCAGTGAACTTGCATTGACACTTGAGGTCAGCATCATGTTGAAAGGTATCATTGCCAAATTAAGGGAGGGGGGGGCAGTTCCCCTCTCATTTTTGTCTCGCCCACCGGAGGTGAAGGCGAGACTAAGGGATCCAAATGTCGTCCGTCCGTCGTCCGTCCGTCGTCCGTCCGTCGTCCGTCCGTCGTCCGTCACAAATGTTAAAGTTTACCTGCAAGACTCTCTTATGATCCATAACTTCACATGGGTTGCTTGGATTACAACCTAACTTGGGTCATAGATGCACTGGGGGTACCTTCATGTTATGGTGGCGTTGGAGGTCACAGGATAAGGTCAAAGGTCATTTGAGGTCATACGTTAAAGTTTACCTGCAAGACTCTCTTTTGACAAATAACTTCACATAGGTTGCTTGGATTACAACCTAACTTGGGTCATAGATGCACTGGGGGTACCTTCATGTTATGGTGCTGTTGGAGGTCACAGGATAAGGTCAAAGGTCATTTGAGGTCATACGTTAAAGTTTACCTGCAAGACTCTCTTTTGACAAATAACTTCACATGGGTTGCTTGGATTACAACCTAACTTGGGTCATAGATGCACTAGGGGTACCTTCATGTTATGGTGGCGTTGGAGGTCACAGGATAAGGTCAAAGGTCATTTGAGGTCATACGTTAAAGTTTACCTGCAAGACTCTCTTTTGACAAATAACTTCACATGGGTTGCTTGGATTACAACCTAACTTGGGTCATAGATGCACTGGGGGTACCTACATGTTATGGTGCTGTTGGAGGTCACAGGATAAGGTCAAAGGTCATTTGAGGTCATACGTTAAAGTTTACCTGCAAGACTCTCTTTTGACAAATAACTTCACATAGGTTGCTTGGATTACAACCTAACTTGGGTCAAAGATGCACTGGGGGTACCTTCATGTTATGGTACCGTTGGAGGTCACAGGATACGGTCAAAGGTCATTTGAGGTCATACGTTAAAGTTTACTTGCAAGACTCTCTTATCACACATAACTCATCACATGTTGCTACAATGGCAATCAAACTTGGATGATGGATGCACTGGGGGCACCTGCATGTTATTGTGCTGTAAGAGGTCACATGATAAGGTCAAAGGTCTTTTGAGGTCATATATTAAAGTTTACTTGCAAGACTCTTGGTGAAGGCTTCCTAACTTGTGCACAGAATTGTGTGAGCATGTGTGAGCATTACTGATGTAGATTTAGGCAAACATTACTCATTCACATTTATGCAAATTTATTCAAAGTCACTATTTTGCACCTGATTTTGATGTTGTCTGTTTAAAGTTGCTTATTTGTTTGTTTCAGTTTTCTTTTGCGTAGCAACGGAGATCGCGATATTTCTGGTTATTTTCGCAAGTGGGCGAGACACAATATTGCTAATGCCTTGTTTATTCTCTTGGTTGTTGTCAGGGCAGTTTTTGCAAGGGATAGTTTCTACTTGTGGTAAATCTATCAATGTGTGTTGGAGGAGAGATCAGCTCAGCTAGAGCTCAGTCGATTTTAGAAATGACAGAACTAGTTATTGCCCAATGGAGGAGTTGAGTTGGGCAGCTGTTTTCTCCGCTTGTTTTTTTCTTGGTTCTTGTCAGGGCAGTATTTGCCATTTGGGGGCGTTTCATAATTGCGACCTCATCTAGCCGAGTATGAGAGAGGGATGGTAGACCGCTAAGCTCCTTTTCTTCTACAGATGGCCTGTTTTATCATCTTTTTGGCCCTGTTCATTATCATGTATGGAACAGCCTTCATCTGTTTGTGAGTTTCTCACAATTGGGTTTTAACAAGCACTTTGCACTTCACAAAGTAAATGGCCATTTTTATTTTTGAAGGGGTTATTAAAAGCATGTTACCCCCCTTGTGATAACAGAAAATAGAAATGCAAGTGTAGTTATTTCATTGAGGTTTGAATAACAGCACTGGAGCTTATATAGAAATTAAATGGGGATCTGTATAATATTGATAATTATCCAACACATCAGGATTAAAATATATCCGCTCTGTAAACCCCTCAAATTATGTTGCATGATTGCTCCACAGATGTAATGGTCCTGGACTGTGATGCTAAGTGAAATTAGAGTTGACAAAGTCATATATATGTGTTGTACATAGACTTTGCTGTTCAAGTTGAATGAACCGATATATGCTTGAAATGTTTTATGAAGAGGGAATATTGTATGCTTGACAATTACATTTGCTTGCCTGCTATTTATCATCTGTACCATCATAGTCAAATAGATATTCTTACTTCTTAAGTACAACCTTTGTCCGTCTGCACATATACAGCTGTGTGTACAAACAATATGAGTTATGATAGGTCTCAGATATTATGCCCTAGATACTCTCATCTGGGTAATATATTTTGTGATGTCATAGTCAATTTGAAGAATCTTTCTTACAGTGGATTCGTCATCACAAATAGCCATGCACAGGATCGCTGTCTTCTCATATCTGTGTCGACTTTCAAAGACGTCGATTCAAAGCCTGATTCAGATCAGTAGATCTTTTTTGTTGCAATGTATGTCAACAATAGAATCAACTAATGAGGTCTGAGCTATGGAGGGCGCCATTAACTGGAAGTTACAATTATTGCAGGGCTAAATAGTGCATTTATACACGTCACTACACATCCCTATTTGATATCTTGTGATGAAAACAAGGACCATGCATCTTCTAATAATATCAAGAATATCTGCTTGTCATGATTCAACTTATCATAACTACAGGTACCATGTCTGAAAATAGTACTGGTATTGGCATCAGATTCGTTCTGTGAAAGCTGCCCTGAATAAATTTGCCTTTCACACAGTATGTTGACCTCCTTAACGTGTATATATATTCACTGTTTTGTATGAAGTGGTCACATATAAAGTCACTGTGCACTTACAAATATACATACACACGTTCCATATATAGTTTCTATGTACAGAGCACATGATCAAAGTTTGATCAAGGTTTCAATATTTTGGTGCATGCACTTGTATTGACATACTGTAGTTAACCGTGTTGTTGTTGCTTCACTATCACAAGTGTTTGATTTTAACAGTGAATGTATGAAAGATGAAGCTTATAGGATTGTGTCCAGGGCCCCATTGCATAAATGATACCATTAATTGTAACTCTGCCATTAATGGTAACTACCATGATAACACCGCTCAATAGCCAATCAAATTCAAGGTTTCCATAGAAGTTGCCATTGGAAGTAAAGTTACCATCAATGGTAAGTTTTATGCAACAGGGCCCATAACTCACATGGTGCGGCTTCCAGGCTGTTGGACATTTCTAATGCACATTCTTCAATAAACAGGGCCTTGTTGCACTACACCTGCCATTAATAGTAACTTTGCTTCCAATAGCAACTCAGATGGGAACCTTGAATTTGATTGGCTGTTGAGCAATGTTACCATGGTAGTTACCATTGATTGCAGAGTTACTATGAGCTGCAATAGCCTAATCACTCTCTAGTTTTTCGCTGGTGACTTCAGATGGGTAAAGATTAGAATGGAAAATAGAATACCATAGTTTTTTCTTCATTGCCCGTAGTGGACAGTAAGGTTTAAATGTCGTTTTGAATCGATGTTCACTGAAAATTATCATTCATAGGCCAAGAGCGTATTCTAAATTCAGATTGTACTTAATTTCAGCTGGTCTGCAAGTTTGTGTAAAGGTTAAAGTTTCAATGTCTGGAATGGACACTTCAAACATCTAAGTTAGTTCCATACAAATTAAGTGCCACCGTCAATCTCTCTGCCCGGGAGACTAGTTTGTGACTTGTTGGCAACTCAGTTTCCGCTCAGTCGCAGCAACGTCACAGTTACACCTCCTGGAGACTAGGCGGGTCTTCGGAGAGTTGCGGGAACTTTAAACATGTTAAATATTTTGTTAGACTCTGCTCGAGACCAAGAAGAATAAGGAGAAAAGCCTATAATGGATAACATGTATATCTAGGTATATATAGACAGGAAAAATTCTAGTGACATCGCCTTAGTGAGAGCACAAGGTATTTTCCAGTCTCATGAGCCGCCACGACTGATTAGTCTCGGCATTCGCGACGTTGTCTCCGTCAGTGAGATAGGCTTTTTGAGTTGCCGCATATTTTCCAATATGTGATCTTCTGACCTATAATTTCTGTTCAGTTTTTAAAGCGCAGTATATTTTTTCATAAGGGCACTGGCAGGGGATAAATCCCTCCAGGCCCAGTGTAATTTCTTCTGTGTACCAAGTTGGGACATTATCACAATAGGCCTTCTCCATAATTATTAAAGACAAAGGACACTGAAGCAACTCCGCATATTAGTTTGCCCTTTGAAGCAAGAGCTGTACATAGTGTAAATTTCAGATGAGAGAAATAAGATATGGAATCATTTTTTAAGTCTGTGTATGGCGTGTGTGTAAATATATGTTTTTGCTATTGAAGCTGTATGACATACTCTTTGTTTGATGTTGATTAATGGCCCGTTTAAAGATTTCTAAGAGTGAATTCTTTTTTATACCAACATTTTTTCGAAAATGGGGAAAAAGGTGGGAATAGAATCTCGTATGAAAGTGAATTTTGTTCATCTTAGTCTCACATATGCTATTGTTGCTAGAGCTCCACAGTTCGTACATATACATTTACAATTCATTTTGTTACGATGGCTACCAAGTCATAGCTGTGCAGAATATGAAAGTGCAAGTCCAATTTTAGTGCAAAAATTATCATTTGCTTCTTTAGAACAATTACTACTTAGTGGAAATGTACATGAATGGTAAACATCGTGACTATCAAGAACATGTATGTATCAGATAACGCTCTTAAATTTGTGTGGCAATAGGTATGATACATGGTGCATTTGCATGTACTTATTTTGCCGTATTCTTCAATGTATTCCATACAAACTGTGTTGCAAGAAAGAACAGTGTACAAGTATGGCTTCATAGAAAGTTAAATTGTGTGTATCGGCACATCCAAATATATTTGATCTAGAGCAGTGGACTGCTTGAAACAAATTATTGCATGCTTCCATTATATAAATTAATCATTAATTCTATGAAAAGGAGTTCAAAATGTGTTCAAGGTTGAACTTATATTGTTTTGAGAGAGAGGTAATAAATGTATGGTACATGAAAAGAATAGCATGAATTGTGTTATGTTTCGACAACATTAAATGTATCATTCATGCCATGGGGGAAAATATTCCAAATGTATGTTTCAATAACATAAAGTGTATCATTAATTCTATTACGGAAAATGTTACAAATGTGAGCAATATGTTGTCAACTTATATATTGACTCACACAATTTTCTTAAGCAAGAAATGAAACAAATAGTAACTGCTATTGTAAATCCTTCAGAACTTTGTCACAAAGTGACTAGGGGAATTGTTTCTTTGCTGTCTGTACGTGTCTCACGAAAAAAATAGTGTTGGTAGGCAGAGTTTTGTTTACAACATAAATATAGTCATATTCATTCACTGTTTCCTAATTTGAAAGTAGCATGTTCAGATCAGAAAACATGATATGATTGTGGCATATGAACTTGTTCATCGTACAGTGTAATGCAAAAAAAAAAAAAAAAAAAATATTGTCAAGGTGAATGGATAGACCCATTGCCGTGCCAGCACATTTTCATATTGACTGTATAATTTGATTTGAAGAATGTTTTTTTATTGTCACATAGCAATCAATTTGCATTTCATAAGGAAAGACTAGGAATGATGGGCAGAACTGTGCAACATGCTGGCATACATTAGCAAGAAAACCCTGTCTATCAAGAGATTTATTACTTGCTTCTTAATTGTTTACAGCTGTACATTCGTTCTATGCCAAGATATAATTTTGGTCCACAGGAATTGTTGCCTTTGTAGTTCCCAAGGGCATGTTACAGTTGAGATATCCTCGAGTAACTTAAAAACTGGAAATAAATTTGATCTTCAGGTGCTCTGTACCACGTCATTCAGGCTAACCAACCTTGAAGAAAAAAAGAGTAAAGGTTTAATACACAGTTCAAAATCTATACCTTCAGAGGCACTTCTGTGGTATGAATAGACCATTTTCATTATGTATTCTGTTATGCACATCGTTCAAACATTGTTGGTAACCCCCAAGCTTGAGCGAGCTTTGTCTGAGTTAACTTGCAACAACTAATAGATTCAGTGTTTGTTCCACCAATTGAAACTGAATCACAAAATGCAAGTGAATATAACGCTGCGTGAAGTGTGCAGTTTGGGGGAAAGTGAGCATTAGTAAGGTCTGAATAGATAGAGGGACAACATTTCTTAAGACCTTCCTCTGTGTGACATAGGACAACTATAATTTGTGTGTTGGATGTTTACAGCAAAATGTATTTAGAGTGAGTTTAGTACATGTATACTGTATGTGTTAAATTTGTTTGCATCTTTTGTGTGAAAAGTCCACAATTCACATCATTATGTTATAGATATTTTGCAATGAATTCCCTAGTGTGAGGGAGTGTGTAGTTTTCTGTGCACCGAAAATTACTTGCCATTTATTATTTTTTACGTAATTCCAGAAAACTATTCTGTGAGTTTGACTATTGCGTGTAAAACTAAAAAAAGAGAAGAAAAAAGGAAGAAATGAAGGAGAGTAGGCATTATCATTGTAAGTTCGAAATGTTTGTCAGCAGCGAGTTAAAAACCATTAAAACATCAAAGAGATACACTGTACAAGCAAAAGTGTTGTCTGTTATGTTGTGTATACACTTAATTAGCTCACTCTCATTATTCGTCTCTCTTTTGTTCTTCTTACATTCACCAGTGCATCTCTTCTACTGTGGTTTTCCTCTTTCCCTCTCTATCCCAACCTTTTGTTGGTTCCTTCTCTTTCTTCTTGACCTTCATCCACGAAACACTAAGCACATTTCAGGGACCCATTTAAAGTCGCAGGGATCAAAGAGAAACAGCCAAATTGGCCCATTAGACGACTTGCCTGCTTTCCACCCTGAACATCCACACTAGAACGTCCACCCTAAAAAAATCTATCAAAGGATAGGATTTTTTTTTTTTTTTTTGAAGTTTTGATTTTGTGACGTCAAGTGTGAGATGCTCATTCATATGTTATGTATTATTTTCCCTAAATTTCCCTTTGTCTCTTTTTTGATGAAGGAATAAATCTTTTTCATAGAGGTATGTGTGTAAAAACATGTGTCTAATGAGATGTCAAATTCACAAATATGGTTTATATCCTTTTGTAAAAATTAACGTTTAAAAAAAAATCATACACATGTCAGAGAGCATCCTACACATGACGTCACAAAATCAAAACTTAAAACAAATCACATCTTTCTTATCCTTTGACAGATTTTTGTCAAACCTTCAACAATGTTTCATTCATGTTTCTGTTTTTATTGAAGCCAGCTTAACTTTAGACTTTTTCTTTGCATCCTATAATGAAATCACAACCATTCACTGCAGGAAAAAACATTCGGAAACAAAGTCCCCACAGGATTCCAAAGACTGATTTCATCTGAATAAGATTCTGATTTTATTTCATCATCCCATAATTGGACAGAAGATATGGATGAACACGGACATTAAGTGAAAAGCACATGAAGACTGGAACAATTCCAAAAAGAAGAGCAGTAAGGAAGAGATTATATTTCATGATGTCCTGAATTCTTCTCAGTGTTTATTGGTCCGCAGAAAAGAACCAGTGTTTCTTTTTTATAGATCTCTTCTCTGTGTCAGCATTGTCTCTATTTAAGTGACATGAACTTCTCAAATTACCATTCATATGTTCATGGGACTATTAAATTACACCAGTACACTAATATCTGGTCACTTTCACATACCCTTTGACCTTCAACTATACCTTGACATTTTCTTGTACTTAATCTTCAATAAATTTTGTCTAATTGAATAATACCTCAACCAGAAAGGCTAAAGTGCTGTAAATACAGCTGAACTTAAGCTTGTTTTGCATAGAGTTGATTTATACCTTTAACAAAATGATTTGTTGTACTGTATGTTTTGTACATGCTGCAATACTCAAATCTTGATTCTTTTCATATAATTGAGTTTTAAAAAGAGCTCTCTGCAACGGTATCATTTTTTGTGCAGTTTACCAGTAATGATTGAATACATCATTTTATACCAAATAAATGTTAGACGTCACATAGGACACCCAACGCACTCTGCAGTTATGCATTTGTCTTCACCACTACACTAAGCAGAATTATACAATGTCTGTTATTAATTCATACCCCAGAACTGCCAGGTCAAGTCTCCAAAGCAAATAACTGTTTAATAACATCCTGCAAAGTGCATGTAATTTTGCAAAGTACTGTGTATTTGCAATTTTGTAAGACAAACATGCTTTGGTGTTTATCATGCACCAGTCTCTCAGTTTCAACATAAAACAAATGGTAGCATTCCAAAGCAACACAATGCTCTTTTACCCCAACTGACTTAGCAATTCTGTTCACAATGTTGAGACATCATTTATTAGAATCCAAGTTACACAAGTCTAGGACTTTTCTTATTTGTCAACTTTTGATGCATAAATTCACATCCATTCAGTTATCCTTATTACAGGTAACCACTATTAGTTAATAAATCCATGTAGAAATAAGTTACTTTTTTGTAGTTTCAGCAATATCTTATTATCCATAAATGAATACCATAAATCAGCCATGACTTGGTCTTACGCACGCATACATATCTCCACAATTGAGCTCGTGTACATAATCTGCAAATAAGTCAATTCATGAGTTCATGCAAGTGTCCTGTGAGAATTTTTTGTTCATTTGCTCAACTTGCAATTTTGAAGAACTCTAAATTCAAATTTTCTCCTAATTCATGACTTTCTCCTGTGACGGAACTAAAAGACACAATTTCAGTGATTCTCATGATAAAATAGGGGAGCTTAGTAGCGTACATAGCCTTGTCCCACTCATCTACCATGACGTGCGTGGACCATTTTTTTTTTAAGGCTAATGTAAAAACATTGCAAAAAAAACCAAAACCGGTCATAAACTTTCACTAACTGCACATGTCAATTACAGTGTCCTATTTCGCTCCACAAAACACTTACGGTATAGGGTTACATGTCCCATTGTTGTCCATAGACTAAATTATGTGAGATGTTACAATTGTAGCCATGGTATGGTGTGAGGATACTCCCTGGGGATAATTTTATGCCCATGCACAATTACCAGCACTTAATCAAGATCATTTAACCGGTACATAATTGTTCACCTCTTACATGTAACCCCAATACTCCTGGGTGGGGAGCAGCAAAGCAGATTAACCGTTGCTCACTGTTAGGTTCTCCAGATTCGGGAACCCTGGTCCAGTGAGGGCTTAAAATTTGCCACGGAACTCCAGTTACCAAAGGGGGTTTGGCTCAGTTGCGCCCTATATGGCCTTTCAGGTTCATTCATAACCTGTGGGCTATTGTCCATAAAGCAGATTGCATGGGAGTCGTGCTGCTCAGTATTTGAGTGGAGAAAAGCCAGCCTGCATATATGTGGAATCAGAAAAGAACACGTAAAATATCTTTCAGAGGATCCCAAGTGTTAAGTCCCGGATTTGAACCGGCAACCTTGTCAAGTTCTCAGCCACAGTTTACAACGTCAACCACTGAACCTCCACATCTTACATGTAACACATTCATACTCCTGGGTGGAGAGCAGCAAAGTGGATTGAGTATCTTTCCGAGGATCCCAAGTCTTAAGTTAAGGTTTGAACCGGCAACCTTGTTATTAGTTCTCAGCACAGTTTACAACCACTGAACCTCCACATCTTACATGTAACACATTCATACTCCTGGGTGGAGAGCGGCAAAGTAGATTGAGTATCTTTCCCAAGTGTTAAGTCCCTGGTTTGAGCCGGCAACCTTGTCAAGTTCTCAGCCACAGCATACAACCATTGAACCTCCACATCATCTCCTATCACTCCTGGGTGGAAAGCAGCAAAGGAGATGAAGTATCTTTCTGAGGGACCCAAGTGTTCAGTACGGGTTTGAACCGGCAGCCTTGTTACATTCTCAGCCACAGTTTAGAACCACTGACCCAAAACACCTCCACATCATCTTCTATCAGAGCACATCACTCCTTCCTTCTTCTTCACAGATGCAGTGCCTGAATCTGTACCACTGTTATGATTCACTGCAGTAGATGGTGGGGGCGATCATAAGGCAGAAGCTTCTATGCCGTCAGCACTGGGTTCCATCTAAAATAAATAAACAGAAATCAGTTCAGTTCAGTTCAGTTTATCTCATTCTTCATAAAAAAACATACATAAATACAGCCCTACTTTGACAAAAGGAAGAAAGTGACAAATTGCACACATTTCATAGTTTTCTAATTAAAATACAGGAAATACTATTCCACATACTATGGGCACTTTAGGACTGTAAGACATGGTTAGGACTTCCTATTGAAATACTCACTAATCTATAATATCAAAATTTCTTCTGTTATGTAGGTTTTCTCCTTAATTTTGAGTAAATATTTTAAAATATTTCTTGCTTCCCTTTTGTCAAAATAGGGCAGAATAGTAAGAGAAGATTTCAGAAAACCACATTAATACAAATAAATAGAAAGTATCCAATTACACAAGTTTATGAGAATGTGATAGAGAGGGCAATAAAAAGAGCACTTAGCCTTATAAGCATATGAGGTTTATCTCTCATACAACAATCTTTGATGAAGAACATAATGAGATCATACATTCATACCACAGCGTTAGCAGGGCTTTAAGGGTAAACAAAGTTATTTTAATTGACACTTTCCTCTACAACAGTACACAAAATTACAGACCATTTTCCCAGCTATATTTTGTTCCATTGTTTAAAAGAGGCCCTCATGTATTGATAATAATACATTTTTACGCCACCCCCACAGAGTGGTCAGGGGAATTAAGGTCCGTTTCTTTTGAACGCACTGCTGGAACCACCCATGAACTAAGCACCCTTCCTTTGTGGTGAAGACAGAGACAGAAGGAAAGATAGTCTGTGAGTCCAGGGCCACGTTTCATAAAGCTGTTTGCAAGTTACACACAACTATATAGTGACCTGTTCCTAGGTGCCAAATCAGATTCTCAGTCATTTTGATTCCCATCAACTTAAGCTGAAAACTGATCTATGTAGAATAAAATTCTTGCCGTGAATAAGCATCTGAATACAAAATTCATAATTTGTTTGATTAGGATTGTACGTAATTCACTTCCACTAAGCGAAACTGTAACATATTGGGGAATTTTATTTAGCACAAGAACAGGTCACCAGTCGTGCGTAAAATTGAGCCAAACTTATGAACAGCTTTATGAAACAGGGCCCTGACTAAATTGTGATGATAGCTGAGAAGAAATAAGCAGCCAACAGCTTAGAACTTTACCTTGACTTGTCAAAGCCACAATCTAGGGCTTCAGGTGAATCTGAAAACGGTTCAGTCACACTAACCTGCGTGCTCGGTGTGCTTGCAGTAATCATGATGACGGGCGAAATTCTCTTCATCAGGAAAGTTTGATGGCATTTCGGGAAACACCTAGCCAGGCAGAAAAAAGAAAGTATAATCAAATCAATATTTGTTTGTGAAAGATGATCAGAAAAGGGATTACCCCCCAGAGAAAACACTGTACAAGCCTACTGATGGGGCTAACCTGTATAAAGAAGACTGAATAAATAAATGAATAAATAAATAAATGAATAAATAAATGAATAAATAAATGAATAAATAAATGAATGAATAAATAAACATATAAATGCTCATACACAAAGGTTGTTACAAGGGTACAAGTAAATTAATATTCACTTCTAATTGAAATATCAGTGCCTTATATTCTCTTAAACTGAACTACATTTCATCTTCAGCAGACCAAAATTATGCTTCAGAATAAAGTTATGTTAAAGTCATGTCTTAAATTGTAAGGTCTTGTCATATGTGTAGGCTTTGCAATCAAGAGTCAGGAAAAAATGAACAGAAAATATGTATCCTGCCATGAACAAAAAGAAGAACGTTTTACAGAATGTACCAGAGTAACAAAAAACATGGACATTTTACTCCACAAGCTCCACACTATTCATTACTTACCTGCAATCGTTTTTAGAATCTTCTTTTACTTTTGTCTGTGTCAAAGTCAAGGTCTTGAGTCCTCACAGGGCCAGTACTCATGAAGTCAAATTTAGTTCAGCTGCGATACTTAGTCATCATAAGTTAGTATGACATGTAGTGGAGCACTGGGTTTGTGAAAACTGCTCACATGGTGCTGTGCACATACCAAGGTTTTGTATCCAGGATGTGGAGCGGTTATAGTAAGGTTAGCAATTATACCACACTGTCGTCAGATAGATTGTTACATGTAGATGTAGATCATTGTATTGCATCTCTGGTCAGTAAGTTACCGTTCCTCCCTCACAATATATACAAATCATTCCGGACCAAGTACCACAAGTATGTTGTTGACTGCTGTAAATTTTGATAACTCTTCAAAATGATAACAGATGCATCACATGAAAGAGCATTTATTTCTGCACAGGATGAATCTATTTTGGGCAATCTAGATACCTTCAAAATGATTTCTCACAGCAAAATAAGGGTCAAATTGTCACTAAACCTTTAAATTGGCAATGCACTGAAAAGGTTGAAATCCCACTTTTGGTCAATTTGGCATGATTATTGCTCTCACTTGAATGATTTTTAGATTTTGTTAATTTATCATGGAATTTTCAATCTGTTTCCTCATAAAAATTCCATTAAAAAAAAAATGTTGGCAATTTAAAAATAGTGATCTGAAAAGGCCTCCGTCCTGACTGAGATAATTAATGCAGCACAACAATATTTGCAGAAATATCCATCAAATATACTGCATTATCACTGATTACTACTTTCACAGTTACATAACAGTTCGTGTTATTACTCATAGAATGTTACATGATCACTCCACGTCACATACCAAAGATATAACCTGTGTCAACATCCAACAGCTTTTTATTCCACCAGATAATGATTTCTTACAATCACATCATCACATTGATCCAAAGTAAGGTACAGTATCTAAAAACTAAGAGACACGTGAAAGTCTCCCACATAGCACAAACTGACGAAACATCAACCTATCAGCCAGATACAGTTTCACATACGGGCCCTCATCTTGAGTTCAATACTGACTGCCTACACAAAATAATATGTTTTGAAAATGGAATAGTCAGACCATTTGCACACAAATTCACCACAAGTACATTCATTATGCAAATGTGTACTTACAAACTAGTATCTTATACAATGACAAATCCTAGCCTTAAATATTTCTAAAACTGAACTAAAACCTAGTGAATAGATCATATAAAGTGCACATTAATTAAAAACATGTGGGATGACAAATAAGAAAAAAATTGAAATGAAGCGAAACACACAGAGCTTGGCAATTACTTGTTTCCAGAATATTTGTTTTGTAAAAAGTTGATATTTAGATTTTATTTGCACCGCAACCCTATCAATCATAACGAAAATGGATGTAAATTGGGAGCATGCAATCCCTGACATTCACTAAAATTGTTGGTATGCCAAACCCAACGACTAATAATCCATGTTTTCCAGCAAACTCTCACATGTACATGTAGCACATTACTTTTTAAAAAAATGTTTTTACTTTTACAATACACCTGACAATGTCAATAACATTCACATCACATTCAATCAACTTTGTAAAACTAACAATTAACAGGAATTTACATTGAGTCCAGGAATTTACATTTTGACTCAATAAATAACCAATCTCCTTTACTATGATATAGCACTTTCCCGACATACCAATGGGCATTCTGTCCTAAGTATCTGGGTTTATTTACATTTCTCAATCATTGCCCTGTCATGAATGTATGTGGCCCAGTGGTCCTGCACATTTCTTACATTACAGAAGCACATATGTCATTACGTCAGGATACTCTTCGTCAAAAAGAATACATGAAGGTGAGAAATGTTCTTTTTATAGCACACCAGGTATGGACTGGTAAGAAGGTTAAACATTTCAAAGGATAAATGTTTTCAATGCATAGAAAAAAAAAGTAGCGTAAATATATGCACAATAATATATTCTAGTAACAAAACGGACCTTCAGATTAAATTTTAAGTTCTTATGTTAAGTTTGCGGTTAACATCCTGTCTGTACAAATGGGTAAGGGATTGGAGTGAGACAGATTGTGGGATTCATAATCTGTTGTTGTCACAGATCCAGATTTTGCTTCATTCTTGATATCATAAAAAAATGAAAAAATAACACCGCGCATGGCGCTGTAATACTATTCGGATTTGGGGCTTGTAATGTGGAAATCGAGGCACTTCCGCTTATATTAGTACGTCAGCACAAACGACAGCACTACCATCAACACTCTCCCGGGAACCAACTTTCCCACAGAAATTTGTCCTTTATTTACTACTATACTGTAAGATGGAGGGTTTGTGTGAGATGTTTCGGAAGATGACTGTAGTAGAACTGAGAACTTTCTTGACTTAAAGAGGGGTTCCTTGCACCGATGCAAAGCACGATGTGCCGGATAACAAGACCAGAAGTCAACAGCAGGGAAAAAATTAATTCTTAATAAATAAATTTTTGGGGGGAGGAGAGGCTACTCTTTCAGCACATTGGCTACTTGGCTACAATTTTACATTGTGTCTATGGGAATTTAGGTGGCTCTTTTAAGCATTTCGGGGGAAAAATTGCCCCGAGCCCCCATGTATTTTTACCCCTGGTAAACAGGTCAACAAATTTGGCTGAAAAACTGATATTTCATACTTGTTTGAGATATCGAGAATTTAAACCATTCTTTAATCCTGAAATACTACAGGAATGGACCCTAGTGTCATGGCAAAAAGACTAGATGCAAAGATTACAGGTCTCATCGTCTGTACCACTACAATCCCATACCTTTACAGAAACTTCAGGCAAGTTTAATGGTGTAAGTCTAGTCACTTCAGGTCAAACATTCAACAAAGGTCAAGAGAGATTCTGGTACAGTAACTCATGTCTGGTAAAATTGTTGGGACAATGTAACAATCAATTGATCAATTGTAGTCCAGTGGCCACCTATTCAGTATAGGAAAAAAACAAGTTCCGCCAACGTTGATTACAGTGGAATGATGCAAAAGGTCGCTTGATTCATCTGTAATGTCAGTTTGTCTGTTACTCTGGTTGACTTCTTGGCGTGTTCAAGTTAAAATGGATGAGTGAATAGTGGCTGTGTCTGTCTCCAGTCTCCTGTCGTCTTTGTGGTCATCTTCAGGTCTTCATGTTGAGATCATTGCGTGGCAGTCACAGAGCTATATGGTCAAGTGCCCGTCTTTGGCATTGCCAGGTAAAGTCAATCCGGTTCTCGCTGCGACGTGATGTACACATTGCATTTGACCCATCATCGTCAGAGACGGAAATCTTGTGAGGTCTCATGGTCGTGAGGATGCCAAGGGTTCGTAGTAGTTTGTAGTATGTTCAGGTTTGTTTCTGTTGGTAACAGTGAGGGTGATGCTTGCTCGTTAGTCTGTCTGCTTGTCTTGGTATTGTCGTCTTGGGGGGTAGGTCCTGTAGTCAATGGAGATAGGTGGAGAGGGTTAGAGCATGTCATTCATAATCAGCACAGGGCCCCGTTGCATAAAACCTACCATTAATGGTAACTCTGCCATCAATGGTAACTACCACAGTAATCTCACTTTAAGGCCGATCAAATTCAAGGTTTCCATTTAAGTTGCCATTGGGAGCAAAGTAACCGTCAATGATAAGTTTTATGCAACAGGGCTCAGATGCACTGGGCAAGCAGAAGAGTTTTCTCCACGCACATATTGCCATTCTCTCATTTGCAGTAGTGTATGTCATAAACCCAGGCCCTCACCATGGCCATGTTAGATACAGGTTTCCAATCATTGTAACTTGATATGAATGGTAAGTACCATGGCAACATGTGCAACAATGAGAGCTCATTGGCTGTTGCCATGGTAGTTACAATTGATGGCAAGGTACAATAATTGAAAACCTATATATGCGACATGAACCAGGATTGGTTTTGAGTGCAGTAAAAAGACTTGCGGCATCAAAAATAACCTACGTGTATTTGCCCGCACTTTTGTAAGTTTAGGAGAGGAAAGCGATTGCATTAAGTAATTTTTGGCCAGAAAAGTTTGCACACGGTGTTCGTACAACATGAAATCACTACTGCCGAGAGCTCTGGCCATAGCAGCCTTACAAGTATAAGTGTAAGATGTCACAAAAGCATACTGTCAGAAATGGTTCCCATCGGTTAAAGGTAAACACAGCTGAAGTGATCACATAACATGACTGTCTAGGTATCTCGGGTAATTCAACTGTCCTGTCAAGTGTACTGTACAAAGAATGCAAAATTGGTTTTGAAATATGCCGCCATTCACACTGTTTACAGTAGAAAGTCCAATTTGCTTGTTTTCTGGTTATCACTTAAAAGTCAAGAACTTCAGTAAGTTTTAAATAAACACAGCTGAAGAGTTCGTAAAACATGTCTAGGTTTCTTGGGTGATTCAATTGTCCCGTCAACTGTACTGTGTAAAGAATGCAAAACTGGTATTGAAATTTGCCGCCAGTCTCACTATTTACAGTAGAAAGTCAAGTAGAAGGGAAGTGTTCGATATTCACCGAGTCAGAGCAGAGAAGCCCTGTGAGTGACCGAATAGGGGGTTAGGAGTATCATGACGCCAAGCTCTTGCAATCACTTCTAATTGGACGGTATTAAACTCTTAAAGCATTTGTGCATTGGTAATACACACAATTCTCATAGGGCAGTACGGAGTCTGGCAGAAAAGGAGTTAACATGTTATGCGCCATTGAAGCATTTGTGCATTGCTAATACAACCATCAATACCAACCATAGTGGATAAGAGGAATATGTGCATGAGTTTGCATAATCAATAATTAATTGATATTAATAAAATTGAAAATCTCTTTATGTACAAGTAACATATGTGCCAAATTTTGTGGATGTTATGCTTTGAGTTCCGAGATGGGGGGTGGGGGGCACATGATTCCCCCCCCCCCCCCCCCTGTTAATAGGTAGATTCCAAATACCCCTGCCTGATTAGGGTTAACCCTTTCTAGGTCAGAATACAAAACAGAGATGTTTCTCTAGGGGATCTGTGTGTATCAAAAAACACATGTGAGTACAAGGGGCTGTATCGGTATTACTTGTGTGATGTGTAGCATGCCCCGCATACACTATGCAGCCCTACCCACCGCTTGGAATGCTCATGAGCATATCCGGATTGCGGGCACAATTCTTCAGATCAGCCTCCCTCTTTCTCTGTGAGCATCAAAAAATCATAGCACTGTTCTTTTTCTCCATGAATGATGACTACACGTATGATCTTTACATCATCTCTTACTAACCTGATTCAGCTGGGCGAAAAGATTACAGCTCAGGTCGTGCGAGGGCGCTTTCTATCCTCAGGCTCTGGGTCAGCGACGATAACTTTCAGCTTCTCTCCCGCCACGGTCTGCCCGTGGAGCGTGCTCAGACACAGCTCTGCAGACTCCTTCTCTGTAGGTCAGACAGGGAAGGTCACAGCAGGCATCAACGCATTGGGTATTAAAAAAAAACTTCTGACACTTGAAAAATTTTAAGAAATAAGTTACAACTCTAATCAAGCTGAAATTGACACATCGTAATGTCAAATGATGTTAAATTTGGTTGAAGCAGGTTTCGTGCTATTTCATCTATAATTATACTTGCAATAAACCCTGGAATATTTAACAAGGTTTTCACTTTGGGACAAATTTGGATGTAAAAATTGTGAGCATCAGATAATTACATTAGGACACAGGAGAGCCCATTGTGATTACCACCTGTCAATCCACACAGCAACTGCCATCACAGTGTCATTAATAACGCATGATGCTTCTGGCAGAAAAGAAGTTGTGGGTTGACATGTATGATACACAATTGCCATTGTTGTTTTCCAAATCAATTTAACTGATACAAACAAACTTTTAGATCCAAATTTGTCAAAATTTGTCTCATTAAATATTCCATGGAATATTACAGGAAAAGTACTTAATGAAATGTCACAAATGATGTTGCCATCATTGCAATACCATATGATAATGTATTGCATCTATATAAAAGATTTTTGTTGCAAGTGGGGCATGCTTAGTAAGACCAAAAAGCATCAAGACCTCAATTTTTAGTAATTTATCAGTTGCTTCCTGATACCAAAGTAAGGTAGTATTGTTCTGATCTGTAAAGCTGATGAATGGATTGATGGATGATTTTATTTCAGTTACATCCCAAATTGTACTTCGACTAAATTGCACACTCAACAACTTACTTGCGAAGCGGGCGTAGCCATAATTGCGGCCATGGACGTTCTTGTAGCTGATGAAGTTGCCAAATCGCCTGAAGACATCACACATAAGTGCCTCCACCACTGGGCGGGTACAAATCACAAACAGACGCTCTTCCACCGGACTGTTAACAAAAAAATAAAAGTATGGTGGAATGAAAATTACACTTGTAATGGTTTTCTCCCAAAAATGTCTGCATTCGATAACCTCATGATCCATTCTCTCATTCTACAGGGTTCCAAAGCAAAAAACAAATGGGTCACATGAACTACTTTCATTAGTTTCTGCATTCTTTCCTTATATCACTCATTCAAAAACAAGCACAACTAACCTCAGACTAAAATAATTCTACATTTTCTACATTCCTTACTTCCATCACTTACTTCACATTGTGCATTTCAAAATTCACACAGAAGTCCATCCATCCATCCATCCATCCATCCATCCATCCATCCACCCAGCCAGCCATCCATCCACCCACCCACCCACCCATCCATCCATCCATCCACCCACACACCCACCCACCCATCCCTCCATCCACCCACACACCCACCCACCCATCCCTCCATCCACCCATCCATCCATCCATCCACTCATCCACCCACCCATCCATCCATCCATCCACCCACACACCCACCCACCCATCCCTCCATCCACCCATCCATCCATCCATCCATCCATCCATCCATCCATCCACCCAGCCAGCCATCCATCCACCCACCCACCCACCCATCCATTCATCCATCCACCCACCCACCCATCCCTCCATCCACCCATACATCCATCCATCCATCCATCCATCCATCCATCCATCCATCCATCCATCCATCCATCCATCCATCCATCCATCCACCCATCCATCCATCCATCTATCCATCCATCCGTCCATCCATCCATCCATCCATTCATCCATCCATCCATCCATCCATCCATCCATCCATTCCATCATTCATTCCTACCTGTCAGGATCTGAGAGTGGTTGGATTGGTGGTAAAGGAACAGAGCAGGCTGGCTGTTCCCTCAGCTGTGGCTGAGCAGCAAACCCACCAAGAACAGCCCTTTGGGATAGGAGATATATAATCGTGTTCTTCATTATTGCTTTAATAGTACAGAGGGACATCTTCATGATTCATAATGGGCAGAAGATTATGTAGATACATACAGAGCACTTGCAGGATCCTTCTTCAATTCATCAATTACTAGTGTTGTAATAATCCTGTAATAATATGTACTGACTTTTTTTTTACTTTGGGACAAATTTGGACCTCAAAATTTGTGTGAATCAGATAATCATAATTACTTCAGTATACATTAATGACCAATGTGCATTACACCTGTCAATCAACATAGCAACTGCAATAAGCGTCATTAATGATGTACAATGATTCTTGCAGAAAATACATCGTAGGTTCACATGCATTCTACACAATGGCCAATGTTATGGTCTGAATAAATTATCTGATACACACAAATATTCAAATCCAAATTTGTCTACAAGTGAAAATCTTGAAAATCTTTTTATTCCACATATCATTACAAGAAAAGTCATTGCTGACATGTCACAAAATCAACTAAAAAAGTTGACATCCATTGACTTTATGACATGTCAATTTCAACTTTATTTGAGTTGTAAGTTATTTCTAATTATTTCAACAACAAATAGTGCCTAGTATTTCTTGTTTGTGACAACTCACCCGGTTGTGAGCGTATTGGTTGAAGAGTTATCTTCCACAAACTTGACTTGCATGGGGCAGCCAGGTGGGTACTCAAAGCTGTCCAACTTCTGCTTCGCATAGGTGGCCTGGGTGGCTGTGCTGTACCTCACATAGGCAGTACCTGGACAGAGAGATTACAATATCCCAACACAAAGAGGTTTCAGAATATACTCCAGGATGGAAATGGAAATTTTCAAAAAAAATAAGTACACAACTTACAGCAGAGTACCTCGCAAGTGACGTCACAAAATTAAGAATTTTTAATTCATAACTCTGTTATCCTTTAGCAGACCTTTGACAAACCTTCACTAATTTGATTCTGTCATGTTTTTTTGCACTATTAAAACCAACTTAACATCAGGGTGGACTTTCTCTTTAAAAGCTCCATTGGCCCCAAAGGCTCAACCCATTCACTGCGGGAACCTGGTATTCCCAGTTCATAAATCTCCCACTGAGAAACGGGATCCTCTTCCCAGAAACATACCAGCCTCAGCTTGTTTTAAGTCCATTTTAAGATCTTTTTCAATATAGTTGAATCTTCTTGATATGTGTAATTTGTAGTTCAATTGTCTAGCTACAGTTCACAATCATATCTGTGGGACTTCCTCTGAAGGTCTCTGTAGGAGGTCTTTATACCACAGTACACATTGCATGCACTAGGGGCATGTTTTTTTGTAAAAATGCAAAATATCCAGTGGACACAATAGCAGTGCAATTGTGATCGATATTCACCCTTTGTTTATCAATAGTATGTACACGAACTGTACAAAGGTAAAGTGGCTGGGTAGCCCAAAATAATCTTGTTTCTGACTGTGAGCACTGGTCTGAAATTGTCGTACTATACCGGTCAAGTGGACTGACCTTTGTGTCCCCAGCTGACCTGCTCCTCCCGGTAGTCGCAGTACTCCATGCCAGGGATGATGCTGAACAGCCCCTTGACCTGGTTCTCCGTCAGCGGCCCCACGATGTCAGCAACCAGGCGGGGAGACTTGTTCACTGGCACGCCTGCCACAGTCGACAACAAATGCAATTTTAAAGACTGGGTAGCACAGTGGTCACCAGAGACTCTCTTACACATGGCTCGAAAGGGCAGAATGTCACTTTTTATCAGATATCTGTGCTGGACATGTGGTACACAACTATGGAACGTGTGGCTCAAAGAAAGTAAAGACAATAAGACAGATACTGATTTTACGTATGGCTCACAATCACTTTCTGGGTTTTTCATGGTTTTGCACAGCACGTTTTCTACACTGGGGACCACCCTGCTGGTTAGCTCTTTTACAAAATTCATGAAACTCAGAATGGATGAGCAGTATACCCTAATGACAATATGAGGAAATTTCACAGTCATAGCTTCACAAATATTTTCAGGAAGAGCGAATAACTATTCTTGTTACCGTTTGGATCGCAGCATCCATAGTCTACATTCAAATAGTCTATTGCAGTGTGCAGTCACAGCACGGTTCTCGCATTGTACACGCTTGCTTGCATTACCATGGACATTCACTGACCTCTGTGCTGACCAGAGCCAAGAACCGTGCTGTGCGGTCTCTGGGCTTCAGGAACCGCAGAGGTTTTGGACACCCATCCAAAACCTACTCGATATCTAATGATTAATATAAATTCTGCTGAAGGTCAGTTTCCCCCTCTCATATCGTGAGGTATCAAGTTTGGAGAAATCATTTATACCATTTTTAAGATATTACGTAAATGGATTCGGGACAGGCGGACAACCTGAACACATAATGCCTCCAGCCACTTTGTGGCGGAGGCATAAAATAGGCAGGAAGAGGGGAAAAGTAAACACACGCCTACAGTCTTACTTCTAGATCACCAATTCTCGACTTCAACGATGAAGGAAATAGGGTGAGAAGATGGAGGGAGAAGAGCAGGAAGGAGAACACAACGAAATATGGATCAGGCAGAAAGAGAGAAAACAACATACCCGGTGCTCCCTGGAAAAACATCCCATCATTGACATCAAAGCTTGGGACAGGAGGCGCCGATGACCGAGGCAGATCCTGGAAGATGGCAGTGGGTGAAGTGTACTCTCCTCTCTGGGATGCGTAATCTCCGTCCACCCTCCCGTGGCTGAAACGTCCGTAGTCCGGCGTCCTTCCGACGTCAGGGGGGCCGCGCCCATAGTCCTTCCTCCCATGATCATAACGTCCGTAGTCTACCCGGCCGTACTCCATGCGATCATGGTCTGACGAGGAGCGCGAGTAATCGCGGTCGAAGCCCTCATCACGACTGCGCTTCTCTGATCGCCGAGGCTCTGCCATGACTGCTTTGAAGTCTGATGATGGTGACATAGTACAAAACTTAAAGTTAGAATATTACCATCAATTGATCACAAGCGTCAATCACGACGAGCTGAACTCTTGATGTATGTTGCACAGTGCATCATACTAGTAATTCATACAACAAAATCATGCATGGTAAATATAAGCTCTGCATTTTCATATCCAAGGTTATCATTATGATTATTATTTCAACAGTTATTCTCTTATGGTTTTCATGCATTAATGAACACATTCCTTCAATGACACTTAATTTGATTTCTTTATTTGAACATGCTTAGATATATTCCTTTAATTCAATAACAAAATGATCAATGCAAAAGTGAACAATTGGTCACACAATGTTCCAAACCTCCAAGGAACAGATTCTTTTCAAATTTCAATCTGCAGATCCATGTTGATAAAACTACTGAGACAAAATCAGAACATGGTATCATTCCATTGTCAACAACATTAACAACCAAGTTCACACTGCGACACACATGAATGTCAGTAGATATAAAGGACTTACTTCTGTCACAGTTTTCCAATGCATTTGCTGCTCCAGATACCCTCCTGAACTTGACATAACCAAAGCCTTTGTTCTGCCCCGTCTTCTTGTCTGTAATGATGGTCACATGATCAATCTCTCCATATTCTGTCAAAACAAAATGAAAATACATGTTCTGTCAAAAGAAAATGATCATAAAAACTATGCTGATATTACAATATGATGCACGTACCAATATGCCATGTAAAGCTTTAGTAAAAATCAAAATCAAATTATTTTTTTTTACATCATTTTAATGATCTTCCATAAATTCTTTTTTAAAAACAGTTATTAGACTCCTTCACAACTTTATAAATGGTCTATTTTTACCCTCCATGGTTGTATTAACAGCAGAAGAGGTACAAAATGGCCATTCCACCTCTATTCCCGTGATATTTGAAGAAAAAAAAACACTTTAAATCTCATACATACATACATAAATCTCATATCTCGATCAACTCCATATACCATATTCACTTAAGGGATCAATATCAATCTCAAACCTTTTGGATTTACATGTACACTCCAGCTCAAAGGAATTTGCATTGGGAATGGGAAAGGGAAGAATGGGAAGGAGCCACAATTTTAAATCGTGGTATATTTTGTCCAGTTCAGCATGAAACATCATGCTTTTTAGGCTAAAGCATCTTTTTAGGCTAAAGCGTTTTATGTGGACAAAATATACCATAGTTAGGTACAACCACTGGCGCTAGATGGCGCTGTCGCGCATGTGTACCGAAAGTCAATGTGTGTTGTGCGTCACCGTATCCCCATAGGAATACGTGTTGTAGCCGCTGCTATCGTTTTGCAATCGCTAGTGCTTGTGTCATGGCAAGTGGAAGGATATTAGTTTTCAACTTGTGTTATAGGTCTCATACACAATGTACATCGTAGTATCGTGAACGTACGATATGTATACTTACTATCGCAGACGAGATCTGCCATCCATAAATCTCAGAATCATCACCAGTCACCGCGAATTGTGCCGGTATGCACCAAATTAACAGCTAAATTCCGTAAAGTCTTTGTTCGTTTTTATTTTTATCCACATGTATATCAAACTCATTGATTTTTTGTGACATTTTTGGAAAGCTTAGACTGTGTACATTTTTTTCGACACGCAAGCTAAGCTCCCCAAAGCTCCCCAAAGTGTCTGTGGTGGCTGGAAGTCGGCTACCGTGAGGCCGACTTCGACAGATTTCGAGTAAAATTTCGGATTTCTCCGCGCATGCGGGTTTCTTCCCGCGCGTGCGTCTATGGAGTTATGTATGTTAAAGCGTATACAATTGACATGTAGTTTTATTTATTATTTTTATTTTTTAAGTTGTAGATTCTAGACGTAATAAATTTGATTTACATTGTTAGTAATTAAATATTCTTGTCATGTAACATATTGAGGGGAACCACATTAGAATCAATCGGACATTCACAGAAAAATCTGCCAGATATTCCTTCCGATTCTGTGTAGCTATGACTGAGCATTGACACAAACACATGTCACGCGGTTTCCATTCGATTTGCATGCTGCACGCCGCCTCGCCTCGCCTCGCGCATACGAGCGAGTGCAGCGTGATCTACTCGCCGTTACTTCAGGGGCGCGTATTGTGCGAAACGGTAGCTTCCTTGCAGCAAGCATGGGCAGTCCGCTCGCCACAGCCACGGTATGGGTAATGCAGCTAGCGGTTCCCATTCGATTTGCATGCTTCATGCCGCGCCTCGCAACTCGCATACTAGCGAGTACAGCGTGATCTACCCGCCGCTACTTCAGGGGATGCGTATTGTGTGAAACGGTGACTTTCCTGCGGCGTGCATTGGCAGTCCGCTCACGCCATGGTAGCAGACGCCACGGTAGCAGAGCGCGCATTTAAAATACGGACACGCATAAATTCCGATCATAGCTATCGTGCGATATCGCTAATGATGTAGGGCTTCAAAATTTACACGTAGATTTTGACATATTATTATCAAATTTCGAGCCGAGATTTTTACTATTTCTCGCATGTTTTTTTAAATTCCAAGGTACAGGGTAAGATTTTGTGACATTTCACTTACCAATGAGTGTTATTATGAAAAATCTAGAGCAAGTTTCACTTTCTTTTGCATGACCCTACCATAGTTTTAAACTGCGGCTCCTTCCCTTTCTTCTCTTTCCCTATGCCAATTCCTTTGAGCTGTAGTGTACAATGTAGATCATTTGAATTACCCTTTTGCCGAATATAATTTTACATTATATATCTCGCTTCTAAATTTGGGGGCAGATGTTGACACTTATGCTGAAATGGATTTGACTTACCATCAAACTTTTTGAACAACTCATCGTCATCATACGAGCTTGGAACCACAACAAAGAGCCGGGTGAGTTCAAGCTTCTCATCAATGTCTTTTGAACTGTGCGAGCCTCTGGAATTGGCGATGATCACCTTCAAAAAAAAAAGTTGTAAATCACAGTTGTTTGAAACCGTATCAATTTCTGTTTTTATTCACACAGTCATAGTGCGCAAATTCAATCGGATTTGAGGAGGGGAAATAAAATTTGAGGAGGGGAAATAAAATAAGGTGGGAGGGGGGGGGGAAGGGCTGCCAACTCTGCATTCTCACATTCTCACTCTGATGTAAGAGTTCTCATGCTCAAAAAAATATCTATTCAAAAAATTGATCTCTCTCTCAGTGTCAGACTCAACTTGAACTTACAACTTCAAACTGCCAACTTCATCTTACTTAGACTCTTTTTATGCTCTATTTTGTAGATAATTTTTCCTTTAATTCCATAGGTCAGGACATGCAAAAAGCATCACCATCCATATGTGATGGATCACAGCGCAGCAAGTCCAAATGAAATGTTACCTTGATAGGCTTGGTCATGTTCATTACGCGTTTGCCATCCGAGTCTTCCATCGCACGGGCTGCCTGCGAGAATTTGGAGAACTTCACGTACGCAACTCCCTTTGGCTCGCGCGTCATTTTGTCTTTCACGAGAAACACATCTTCCACTTCCCCAAACTGACCAAAATAATCCTTCAAATCAGACTCTGTTTGATTTTTTGAGCAGATTATGAACAGCCGACTATTTGGGGGCTTGTCGGCACTGCTATGAGGACCCTGCTGGCTTCTTCCCGAGCGATTTCGGTCCCGATCTGATGAAGACATGATAGTTTTTTCTTTCACAAAGCTGGATTACAGAGGCTGCGCTGCACGCACAAATGAGGGAGTGCAAGTTGGGACAAGAGACACGCCTCGGACTGTGTAATTATCAACTATTCAGTCTGTACAGATCTAGTCAATGTAGCATTAAAAGCGAAATAACGAACAGTGCAAATGATATCGGGCGGTGTAACTCATTTGCAGGTCAAACAAAACATCCTAAATTCAAAGGATGACAATCTTTTTTGAACAGATTTTAAAGATATTTCATCAATTACTATTCTTAATAGATTAGCCTTTGATTAGACTATTCAATTCGATTTTTAAGCAAATAATTTTGTGTAGGCCTAATTTGATAGACAAGAACTATATTTTTTCTTTATTTACGTTTTTATTACAAATACATGTATAAAGAAGCACAAGATATACAAATTATTTACATGACTACCATATAAAATTTAATACTAGAAATTTACAGTACACCATGTGAGAAAGGGAGGAATTCAATTATAGAATTACCAATATAGAATTTGTAACCCAGTCTTTTTTTACGGCTGATCTTTGCTTCAGTACATGCACTTGTTGTGCAAACACATTTATAATGGTACTGCGCTGCGGAGTGCACATGGTTTGGGCCAGGCGGGTTTATATATCAGCATATATCGTGACATGGTCATAAAAATGTATACTTAGTCATACATGTGCGATCCATTGAAAGTATCCCTTGTCCAACATGAAGGACACATGATTATTACCAAGAAAAGTTAATTTGTAGCCTGCATACTTGAAGCAACATTCCAAAGTAGATAAACAAGATTATTTTGGTGATATTTAGTTACTGAAGGGCTTATTGGATTCACCAATCCGCACCGGCCCTACAAGCTCCGATTGTGATATGATAAATATATGAGTTGTCATGGTTATGATAATTTTTAAAGATAGAATTCCAATTTGAAAGAAACACTAAGAAACTATGTTGCGAGCAAAATTCCGCCCCAAGAGACTCTAGATTTTGAATACATGTGCTTTCGGAGACAGTCAACAGTCCTTTTAAGTAGTTGTAAGATTCATGTGGACTTCCATGTATTATCTCTGCATGTGAGGGCTATAAAATGTAGATTACTGGTTATTTGTATGAAATTTATGTGTGATCGTCGTCAAGTAATTAAAGAGAAATGAGATGAGCGCCCCCCCTTAAAAAACTTTTGTCCAATCACAACGCTATACGAAAATGTTCAACACGAAGGTAGGACGAAGCACGCGCGCGTAGTGCATCCGGCGGATGCTCCCGCCTAGTGTATAGTCTAGCCAGCCTCGACACCTAAAAATAGTCAACAGTCAATGAATTACAAGGATGACAGCGTCATTACATCCCATTACATGGACTTTGTGATTATCCTTGCTTTCCTTTCACGTCATTGATACTCCCAACTGCCAACAAGTTCAACCCATATTCATACACATCAATGTAAAACCGTTGTTGAGTTACAAATAAGTTGGTTTGTGGGTCATTTTCACCGCGATCCAACGCGATAAGATCATCAGCGTTTCAGCTGCGACCCCCGCACTTGCGGCGCGGCTCACCCGGAGCGTTGGCAGAGCCACTCACAGCCCGTCAAGATTGTCTTCATGCTGAAGCCGAGGCCGAGGCGGTGATCGTGATGATGGAAAGTACATGGTGAGTTTAGCAGAGCAGGAACGTGTTAGAGTGGATATTACGAGATGCAATAAAAAGCTAGGTCGGATCCGATTAGACTTGGCTTGGACTAGACCAATTCTGTCATCATGCCATGATCTGGTCTAGACAGGAATAACCGTCTCATTCGGGGCATTCTTTAGTCGAAATTACATTTTTGGACATACGGCGTTCAGAGGAGCCAGATGCAATCTCAGCGGATCCAACGTCCTACAGAGACTGATTTTTCGGTCTTGCCATAGTCATGATGGTCTTACTATCCCGTATAATGTTTGGATTAGATAATAATGATAATACATTAATCATGGGTTTTAGGGGCATTAATTATATGCAAATGATTTATGCCCCTAAATTAAATTATAATGCAAATAATTTATGCCCCTAAAACCCAGGATTACCGATAATACTATGGTCTATGTTTTGTTGATTTGGGGGCTTGTCTGTTTGGTGTTTGTTTGTTTGTTTGTTTTTGGGGGTGGGTGGGGATGGAGGTGGGGAAGGGGATATAGACTAAATTGCAATTAAAACCATCCTCTTTTCTTATACTCGAGAGATATTATATCGAATGTGGCAAAATCTCTATCATAATTACAACTTGATAAAGCTATAATCTAAAAGGCAAAACTTAAAAGCAATGATTATGTTTGGCCTGCTTATAAACATGGTCATAAAAAGGTGATTTTAAATCAGTTGTAAATTGTGTTTACTAAGATTTGTGAATAAATTGCCGGTGTTAAGGATCCAAATGAATGCAGTGTTAGGATATCGGATTGCTATCACTATCAGCCTCTTGTTAATCTCACCGCTGGTGTTAGAGCTCAGTTTGCCAGGTTTGACACTATAACACAACACTTAACCCAAACTTGAAATTACTCAAAATTGTTCTTTCCCCTTTTCTCTGTTTCACCCCATCTTCCTTCCTCTCACTCTCCCACTCTCTCTCTCTCTCTCTCTCTCTCTCTCTGCCTCTTTCCCTTTTTCACCCTTATTGCTTCTTTCCCGTATTCTCTCCCTTTCTCCCTCTCTCTTTCTCTCCCTCTCATTCTTTCTCCAATTCACTCATCCCCTACCTTTCTCTACCTGCCATTGTCTCCCTTTTGTATGTCTGTCTCCCTGTCTGTCTGTCTCTCTCTCTCTCTCTCTCTGACCGCCCCCTCCCCTTCTTTCTCTTTGTTTCTTTCTCTCCCTCCTTTTACCAACCTCTGTTATATCTACTCCCAATCCCTATCCCTCTATCCATCAACATGTCATGCATTCCTTCTAGCACAGGGAAGATTGCTGGCTTTGGTATACCGCTGCTGGACTTCATTGCAGAAGTTGACACAGAATTTCTTACTAAGTAAGTGAAGTATTACCGGTATGTTGATTTTTTTACCACAGGGAGCAAAACTGTAAATGTGAAAGCAGAATGTTAAAAAACTCTGTGACTTAGATATGCAGACTGTTTTGATGATGTAGGCATGCATATAATATTATGTAAATGGCATTTGTATGTATACCGGTTGATCGTCAAAGTCAAAAGTCCATAGTTTCCTTGATGGCTCTCCTCTATACTGTCCTGTCATTTGGGTCAATGTGGGTAATGTGGGTTTCCCACATAGATTCCTCCCAACAACTGTGAAATTTAGTATTTATTATACTTGTATTTTATATTCATCTACATTTCTGGACATAACTGTTTATTATTTGTTGGGTAGATATGATCTGGAAAGCAACGGTTCTAACCAAGCAAGCGCTGACCAAAGGAAGGTGTATGAGGAGCTTGCCAGCATGGATGGGGTTAAGATCATCCCTGGCGGAGCAGTGCCTAACACTCTAAGGGTCGCTCAGGTCAGTTTCTTACAAGAGTAGTTAACTCATTCAGGACGAAGGCCTTTTTAGAGCAAAACTGATCACTATTTGGGTTTTAATTTGGCAACACTCATTTTTTCAAATGAAATTCTTATGAAAGAAGGTGATGTAAATTCCATTATAAATTAGTAAAACGTCAGTCATTCAATTTAGAGCAAAAATCATGCCAATTTGAAGAGCAAAGGAGAGATTTCAACCTATTCAACGAGTTGCCACTTTGAAGATTTAGTGCCCATTTGCCCCTATTTTGCTTTGAAAAATCATTATGAAGGTAATTACTAAATGCCCCAAATGGATATTGTGCAGCAAGTTATGCTCTTTCATGATATGCATCTTTAATATTTTTCAACAGTTGATATCAATAGTTACAGCCCCAAACCACATATTTGTGGTACTTGATCCCAAATGGGTTAAAGGGAAAGTCCACCCTGAAGTTAAGTTGGTGTTAATTAAAGCAGAAACATGACAGAAACATATCAGTGAAGATAAGAAATTATGATCTTTCAAAATTTCAATTTTGTGATGTCACGTGCAAGGTGCTCTCACATGTGTTGTGTGCTGTATGATTCCATAAATTGCTCTTTTTCTGATTTTCATGAAGAAATTAATTTTTTTTTGAGGTATGTGTGCAAAAACATGTGTCTAATGACTTATCAAATGCCCAAGGAAAATTGTGTGTTTATCCTTTGAAATTTGTATTCTATTTTTAACAAAAAATAGTACACAATATTTGGAAGAGCACAAAACTAAAACTTAAAACAACAATAACTTTAACTTTGTTATCTTTTGACCACTTTTCGTCAAACCGTCACTAATATGTTTATCACTTTTCATTTAGGTATTTGTATACAAACATGCATCTAACAATACATCAAATCCACAAGTAAAATGATGCATGTATCCTTTTGAGAAATTTGACATTTAAAAAAAAAATTAGGACACAACATTTGGGAGAGCACCTCCACCTGATGTCACAAAAAACTTTTAAACAATCGTAACTCTTACAATTTTGACAGTTTTTCATCAAACCTTCACTGACATATTTCTTTCATGTTTCTGCTTTTATTAAATAATATAATACCAGGGTGGACTATCACTTCAATTTTTTTTGAATGTTTCCATGGTGAAAGTGGATTAAAAAGTACTCTTTAGAAAACAGTAAAACTTATGTTAACATCATGTGGTTGTATTCTTTCAGGATATTTGATCCACGTATAGGATGAAGAAAGGAAAAGAGGAAAGATGATTTTATTATTTTTATAACACTAAGACAAGACAAGTTTTTATCTTAAGTTTTCATTGTTTTAAGACAGGGTATCCCATTTTTAAAAGTCATAAAACTCGGCAGGAATCAGCAGTATAGCCTACCAATAACGTGTTTGGAGTCTCACAGTTAAAAGCTTCACAAAACATTTTCAGGAGAAGTGAAAAGTTATCCTTGTTAGCGTTTGAACAGCAGCAACATAATCTACGTTCCTAATCATGTTGTCCCTCTCAGCGTATGATGCAAGCATTACTCCAGTGAATGCATGCACAGGGAAGGGGACAGATGCAGACCATATAGCGCAAAGCGGTCTACATTGCACAAATCTTGCCATTAATGGTAACTCTGCCATCAATGGTAACTACCATGGTAACAATGCTCAACTGCCAATGAAATCCAAGGCTTCCATAGAAGTTGCCATAGAAGCTACCACCAGCAAGGGCATCTCGAAGGGCATCCCTCAGAAATAGCCACAAACTCACTGAAATAAAATGCAGAACAGAACGCTACCGAAAAAGCTCGATACCTTACCTTGTTAGAGTGTTAAATGAATCCCTGTAACTTAAGTTAGAAATTGAAAGTTTGGTACAACTGATAAGTTAGAAATTGAAAGTTTGGTACAACTGATACACTCACTATTCAGTTTACATAATTATTTTGTAGACATGTATATATTTTATCTACCACCATTAATAAGAAACCAGTCATTACAATTGTTTGCTTTTCCCAATGAATTTTATATAGCTCAAATGAAAATCAATTAATACCCTACTTTACAACCAAACACTTGCTTCTTACTGATGTTATCACAATACTTTCATGATTTTTAATGCTGATGTGACTTAGCTGCAATTACGATAATTTTTTACCTTACATTGATTTTATTATTCGTTTTAGGGACGTTCATTACATTTACTATTGTTTCTAATATTTATGGGGGGTTCATATTATTGATGAAAATGTTGTTTTTACCTAAACCACAGTACTTTGCATTAGTTTTGCAATATATCCTTAACTTATGTTTTTGACATGTTGTAATGCTGACATAAAGTGGTTACGGTTATTATCTTATTGTCGTACAGTAAATTTACAATGCATTTTAAAGAAACTTACAATCTGTTTAATGTATAATTATCTTTTATAGTTTTCATACCATTTATAAGAATTTTTTTAAATATTTATACTTGCAGAGGATATTCGTCTTATTTCATATGTTGTATTTATATTTGTTTTTAAATTGTCGCAATTCAGCTGCATGGCTGCGAAGATGATTTTTAATAAACCTTGAATTGAATTGAATTGAATTGGTAGCAAAGTTACCATCAATGGTAAGTTATATGAAACATGGTCTCTAGTCTATAGGTTTCAGACGACCCACCCAAAACCTCCTCACAATCTATTGATCACACCTAACGTCAGTTTCCAGTTGTATTATTGGTAGGGAAGCTGTAATACATTATCTTCTTCCCTCTGCTGTGTTTTTTTACAAAATTGTATTATTTTGACCTGTAAAAGGGACACCCTGTTTTTAAATTTCCTGTCTCATCTTGTGTCCGTTTCATGGTACATTGTTGTATAGCCCTTTTAAGCATTCCCAATCAAATTTTATAAATAGGAAAGCTATCACTATCTAGGCTAATAGGCTATTTAACAATTAAACTCTCAGACTGGGTTATCTATGGTGACACTGTCCCTGACCCTTTAAACTGTGATATCAGTCTACAAACAATGCTCTCTGTGGAGTTATCGGAGGAAGCCTCCTGGATTCATCATTGAAAATGATGTCCTTTCCTGTCTTATCAACATCTACACACATGTGTATGGGCTGGTGTGCAGGCACAAACCTTTCTCATGGCCATGTTGCATAGGTTTCAGTTATTGTAACTTTCCATCAGTGGTAACTACCATGGCAACATGTGCACATATTTCTCATTTATTTGACACATTTTTGTATCATTTATCAGTCCATTAGTTAATATCCTCCCCTGTATAAAAGATAACACCAGTTTTGTGACAATCGGTTGCTCCATGGTGGAGTACCTCCCCTTTGTTTGCAGATTGGCCTCAATCAGAATATGCCAAATTGACCAGTATCTGTACAGTACCTGTAGAACTGTTGATCCTGTCCTGATGCTTTGTTATTAAAAAAATATCTCTGGTGTGGTAAACAACTTATTCATTCATTCACTCATTCATTGATACTGTACATCCTATCGCAATATAATCAATAGGATTGGCACAGATGCTGGTCAAATTGTTTTCCTAACAGTATTGATGAGTAAACTCAATATAATGTTGTAATTTTCTAGTGGCTGCTCGGGGTGGCTGGTAGAACGGTATCCTTTGGCTGCATTGGTGACGATGACTTTGGCCGACATCTGACTTTCAAGCTGCAGTCGGAGGGAGTCTGTGCTCAGTATGAGGTCCATGATTCGAAGCCAACAGGAACGTGTGCAGTGCTTGTCACCGGTCACAACAGGTACTATAGCATAGAAACCAGGGGCTGACACTCAGGATTTGTTTTATTTCTCTCTTTCTTTTATTTGAATAGTTTTTTTTTCTGCTTGATAAAATGTCCAATACATCAAATGATGATACAATAGTAGATATTTGTGTCAATTCATGCATAGATATTCTAGAACATTGCAAAAAATGAGTGAAATACAAATAAAAACAGGCTATTCAGAATGAGCCGCAGCTTGGCTCTGATCTTTATTGAGCTATCAAATTGGCAACACTATCTTTTTTAAGTCATATTTTTTAGTGTAAAACAAATCGTTCATTCTTTTGCAAATCAACATACCGTCAAAATGTACAATATACAAATAAAAACAGGCTATTCAAAATGAGCGGAAGCTTGGCTCTGATCTTTATTGAGCTATCAAATTGGCAACACTATCTTTTTTAAGTCATATTTTTTAGTGTAAAACAAATCGTTCATTCTTTTGCAAATCAACATACCGTCAAAATATACAATTTCGAGCAATGATTGTGAAAAGCAAAAGAGCGATTGACCTTTTTAGCGAGTTGCTAATTTGAAGATTTGGTGATTATTCCACTTTCAGTTTGCTTGAAGAATCTGAAAATGTTGAGTTGCGTTGAAAAAGTTTGTGATAAATATTATAGCAATATCTTTTTTCCAGGTGCTTGCTAGCAAACTTTGGTGCAGCCAGACATCTCTCAGCCGATTTCCTTAAACAGCCTGACTCACAGAGACAGATCCAGAGCGCATCTCATCTCTATCTAGCGGTAAGTTATCTTTTCATGTGATGAGGGATTGGTGATGGAGAGAGAGATTAATCTTCTGGGCATTGCAGTACACTGCGAGCAAGCAAATGAGAGAGAGAGAGAGAGAGAGAGAGAGAGAGCTGTGGTTATTGGTGTTTTTTTCATAACATTACCTGGGATAGGCCCACGATACACTCCTACCCAGTGAGGTGATAGCGTACTGCACTCCATGGCCATGTTGAATATAGATTTTCAATTATTGTAACTTACCATGAATGGTTACCACCATGGCAACAGGTGCAATAATGAAAGCTTATTGGCTTTTGCCATGATACCATTGATGGAAAGTTACAATAATTGAAAACCTATATGCAACATGGCCCTGGTGAGGAGACTGATGTATTAGCGTAATGCACTCTCTGAAACCAGAAACCAGTATTTTAGAAGGAAAACCAAAGTATGGGACATAGTGCAGGAAATTAAATCGAAGAAATGGAGGTGGGCTGGTCATCTGGCCAGGAGGAAAGATGATCAATGGACACATAAATTAACTGTCTGGACACCCAGAGCTAACACCAGAGGAAGAGGCAGGCAAAGTAGGAGGTGGATGGATGATATTAGTGAATATGGTCGTGTGACGTGGAAACGAACGGCACAAGATAGATCAAAATGGAAAAATGATAAGGAGGCCTTCTTTCAGCAGTGGAGAGAAATACGCATAAATAGATAAGATAGATAGATAGAAAGATAGACTCGTAGATGACTCCTAGATGACTCTTATTCAGCTAGAGTGCTATAATACAATGCAACATATATTGAGCTCTGACATGCTTTAGAATACCGTAAAGATGTATCATTTAGTGTTTAACCCTTCCTGTTCCAGATAAAATGCTGTTATAAAATATTTCAGTATAGAACTGCTGAAAATATACACATATTACACGTAAGGAGTAAAAAGCATTTCATTTATGTACAATGACATTGCAATGATATCATAGGAACTTTTCTGATCTTTGTCATTTCTATACAATATTCTTCAATATTTGTATACATTTATGTATTTTGCATTTTGCTTCCAGGCCTATTTTGTCCACACCTATCCATCCTTCTCAAAGCAGGTGGCAGAGAGAGCGAGCAGAGAGGATAAAGTACTCATTTTGAATCTGTCGGCAGTTTACGTCTGCCAGGAGTCAACCAATCATATTCTTGATGTAATAGAGCATGCACAATTCATCTTTGGGAATGAATCCGTAAGATATGTTTCATACTTTGTAACTGTACACACTTTTACTACCTGTTTTATTTTTGAGACAGCGTGTCCCTTTTGCAGGTTGAAAAATACAATGTTGTAAAACCGCGGAAAATGGAAGAAGAAACTGTATCAGAACTTCCCTCCTAGTGAAAGAACTAGAAACTGACTTTTAGCTAAATGATAGCGATCAGTAAAGTTTGAGGTTTTGGGCAGGTCGTCTGAAACCTCAAGCCTAGAGACCACAGGCCGCTGTGTGCTATAGACCGCATAGGTGTTCTACGGTGCATGCATTCAATGGGAGCAATGCCTGCATTGTGCGTTGACAGGGACATACGATGAGGCGTGAAGACTATGCTCAATGCATGATAGTTTTTCACATTTCCTGAAAATTTTTGTGAAGCTATGACTGAGATTTCATACCCGTTATTGTTAGGATATACTGATTCCTGCCGAGTTTCAGGACTTTTACAAAAAGGCATCCTGTCTTTATGAGAAATCTTTAAGTAGCCTACTGAAAAAGTAAATCCATGTATACAAGTATTGTGGTAATAGTATTTTAATAGGATTTAGTGGAAGGGCTTTCTGCAGATTATGTTTCATTCATGTTCAGGATCGATCATGCTATTCCTCCTACTTGGTGTGTCCCTAAAATGTATTTCCTTAGTGTGATATTGTTAACTATTTGATGTGAGACTTTAAAGAAGCGAAAAGTACAATATCCGTAAACCTTGTCTTCTAGGTACAAAACAGGGGATTTAAACAAGAAAATAAATAGTATTCACTGTTCAGTATGATAAAATGTGCACAATCATCGGTTCATTTATCGCTCTCACACAATTACCTACTAAGTTCAGATAGCAATTCCTTGTGATAGCGCTTAAAGATAGTGATAGCGCTTAAAGACACAAAAAATAGTTTTTCAAAGGGTAAATTGGAAATGCACAGAATCAGGGACAGGTTTTGTGGATTACAAAAATTTTCCTTGATTATGCAGCTTGGATCCATTAAGCTTTACATTGAATTTAATCTAGAAATTATTTAATCTTGTGAATGATAGTGTTCTAATACTACTCTTGCTTGTTTTGTTGTAGGAACTTAAAGCTCTTGCTGGTGCTTTACACTTCAAAGTAAGTTAACAGGAATTTGTTTGATTTGTTGTGCGTCTGACATTTACAGGGATAGTCCACTCAGAAATTATGTTGCTTTTGATAAAAGCAGAGACATGAAAAAAACATTTGCAAAAATTTGAAGAAAATTGAATTTTGTCTGTGTACCAAAGGACTATGTTCATAGTGGTACGTTCCATTTGACAAAATGATGTTGCCAATTTGAAAGGCATGATGATAAAATGGCCTTTGTCATGAATGTAACTATGTGTATGAATAAATGAATTCAGCTTATTTGTTGCATCGTATTAAATCGGTCCTGCAATAAGAATCTGTTTTATATGAATTAAGATGATTTTTGTCAAAAATCTTTCTGGCAGGAGACTGATTTCATGGATATAATGATGAGACTGAGCACACATACATCAGATCAGGAGAGGAGTAGATGTCATGTCATTATCACAAATGGCCCTGATCCAAGCTGGTGGTGTAATGGTGAGTAACACCAAGGGGGTGTTTCACCAAGCTGTTCATAAGCTACAAAGACTTTACACACAACTGGTGAACTATTCTTGTGCTAAATCAGATTCTCTATGAATTTGGTTCCCATTAGTTGAAATCTTACTTTTGT
This sequence comes from Arbacia lixula, assembly GCA_963669155.1. Taxonomy (NCBI): domain Eukaryota; kingdom Metazoa; phylum Echinodermata; class Echinoidea; order Arbacioida; family Arbaciidae; genus Arbacia; species Arbacia lixula. Next base: position 5,142,943 of record OZ022593.1, read on the forward strand.
AAATTAAAATTCTTGTTGCTAACAATCGTCTGAATACATAGTTTATGACTAATTTTGTCAAATTTGATTAGGATTGTTGGAAATTAAATCCCACTATGTTAAAACAGGAAGAAATTGGGGTAGACTCTGCCTGATTTAGCACAAGAACAGGTCATCAGTCGTGTGTAAAGTCGTTCATAGCTTACAAACAATTTGGTTAAACACCCCCTAGAGAGATACTGTTATGGAAGGATATACATCAATCTTCTTTCTTTGATCCCAATCTTGGCACTGGCGAAAAGTGATGTATTTTTTTCAGGTGTTTCAACAATTACGAACATGACTGTGTGGCAATGGCTACTCAGAGGAAACAAAAGAAATGTAGAGTCTCATTTCGCTTGTCCAGTTCTGTTAATGGCATCTTTACATTTGTGAGCATAACATTAACAGATATCAGCAAACAAAAATAAGCAAGTTTCTCAAGTGAAATATCTTAGCTACACACACTGTAATACACAGCTTAACCCTAATCAGGCAACATTTCGCGCAATCATTATGAAATGCGAAAAAAAGATATTGCTGCGAGATTGCATGACTTTCTCATGACAATCGTGACGTCACGACTTCTGATGATTTTTGCCAGATGATGTCATCCCAAATAAGGCTCATTTTGTGATTTTGTGTACAAACCTAATGCATGGAAAATGTCTGCTTTTACATTATTCACAAGAACCCAACTATTTTTCATTGTGATCATTTTGATTAATTGATTATGGCCTTTTCATAGCTCTATAATAGTATGAGTTCCCCCCCCCCCCAAAAAAAAAAAAAAAACCTTAGAAGAACAATGGAGATAATGTCACTTTTGCAATTTTCTTGTATTTCAAACTTATCAGTTGAATCTTCAAGAAGCTGCATGCCTGAACTAACTACTTTCTATCCATCACATAGCGTGAATTGTAGGGGGAAACAAGAAATATGTACATAAATGTGCATATTAATTAGAGATAATAAACAGATTTTATCAAAATCGAAAATCTGCTTATGCAAACTTGGAGATTACGTCACAAATGACATATGTGCCAAATCTTGTGGCTGTCGCATGTTCTGTTGCCGAGATCAGAGGGGGGACTATAATGCCCCCCCCCCCCCCCCCCCCGGTAATAGGCAGACTCCAAATACCCCAGCAATATTTTCTCTAAAATCTAAGTAAGCATTCACTTCTTGATGTAGAGCTGGGGATAACCTGGTAGAATAGACAGACAGCCTAATCAACTGATGAAATAATTGAACCTTTTTTTTTTTTTACTGCAGGAACAACTGTCAGAAAGTTCAACATTCCTTCCATTGATGAGGATAAGATTGTAGACACATGCGGAGCTGGTGACGCATTTGTTGGTGGTAAGCTATCATTCATTATCTATCAACCCAATTTCAGGACAATCCGTATTCAAAGAACAATTATTTTTTCCTTAAATTGGCACCGGAAAAATAACGTGCAATGTTTCATTTCAAAAACATAAACATTGATATTGAAAACAAAGAAAAGAATATCAATTTAAGTCGAGAAAATGTGACTTCAATAATTTAAGGTAGTAGACCTACATAATGTGACTACCAGACCTTAGTCACTATATAACAATGGTGGCAGGTGATTATTATTTGAGTTCAGATACTCTCCTGTACAAAATCGCATTGGATGTATTCTTAGATGAATTTTCCATAAGTTTAACACTCCTAACGTTGATGAGAATAAGATGATAGACACGTGCGGATATGGTGAGAGTTTTATCACAAGTACATGTCCCTGTATTAAAGAAGATATGTGCCATTGAAGTTTGACTGCTCCTTAAATTGGCAACACCTTTGTGATCTCATATGTGAGCTCAGAATGCACGGCACCCCATTGGCCTCTAACCTCCCGAATCAAATACATATCAAGGTCACAATTTTTTACATGAGAATGCTACTATTAATGTAGAAAGAGTATTTTCCTACAATCAGAGAAAATATTGTATTATTTTGCTTCATTCGTATGTGAATTTTTTTTTTTTTAACTCACTAAGCATAAAGAGCACTGCTGACCCACAAAATCACAGCCTTGTGCCATGTTTCCCAATTTAGTGAATTTAAACTAAAAGTATAACTATTTCTTCTTGTCTGATTGTTCAAAACTTTTCGTCTCTGTAATGTTCTTTTAATCTTTCCATGGTGAATGAACTATTGAATACTATTTAGACAAAAGTAACACTTTTGGTAACACCATGTGATTGTATTCTTTCAGCTCTTTGTTTTTCTGCCTTTATTAACAACATCTTTATTGGGGTTGACCTTTGGGTACACACCAAATGTTAGTCTGAATCTGTCTCTATTTCTGGCAACAGGATTCTTGTCACAGCTGATCCAAACCAAACCCATAGAGGAATGCATCCGATGTGATCACTACGCGGCCGGACTGTCCATTCAGCAGCGCGGGATGACCATAGCAGGTTCCCCAAATTTTAGATAATGTCCACTCACTTTTCTCTCTCGTATGCCATTGATGTTGAGCATCTTTAATGGAATATTCCACCTTAAAGTTAAATTGGTTTTAATAAAAGCAGAAATATGAAAGAACATATAAGTGAAGGTTTGACGAAAATCCATCAAAGGATAAGAAAGTTATGATCTTTTTTAAATTTCAATTTTTGTGACGTCACATGTGAGGTGCTCTCCCACATGTTGTGTGCTGTATGATTCCATAATTTGCTCTTTCTCTGTTTTTGATAAAGAATTGTTTTTCACATAGGTTTGTGTGCAAAAACGCGTTTCTAATGATGTATCAAATGCACAGGTATAATGATGAATATCCTTTTGAGAAAAAAAATTGTACACAACATATAGGAGAGCACCTCGCACGTTACATCACAAAATCAAAATTTTAAAAGATAACTTTCTTATCCTTTGACAGATTTTCATCAAACATTCACTATATTTATATTTCATGATTCTGCTTTTATTAAAATAAACTTTATGGTGGACTGTCTCTTTGACATATTTCTTGTCTGTCAGTAATGTCTTTTCCCAAAACAAAGAGTCTTCCGAGGGTCAATCTCTTCTTCCCATCTCTTGACTTTTTTTCACATCCGCCTTCCTTATATAGCCATGATTATAATGTTCTGTCTTCCATGAAAATTGAAAAGAATTCAATCAGCTCATTATGTTTAAAAAAAAACATATTTAGATAACACAGAAGTTGACCTTGTGACTGATTGTTTGTAACAAAACATCTCAAAATGTGCAACTCTGGTCACATGACTGTGATGTCATACAAGAGGACTGTTAGACTACCTCATGTGTTATGTGTAATGTTTGAAGCAAGTGTATAATATACAAACCAATGTTCTGCTATGATCTGGTAAATCTAGTAACGAGGTGGGGCGAAATGACCATTACCCGAGGCCCCAACGAGGTAATAGATTTACCAGTTCATAACAGCACATTGGTTACCGGTAGTTGTTTTAAATCACTCGTCAAAAATGACAAAATTTAAAGATATTTTATTGAAAATTAAGCGAAAGTGGCCCAGTTTCATTATGTTTCAATTTTCATGTTCATGAACATACAAACACACAAATTTTGTTGATATTGCGTACTAGTGCATACGTGTGTGCATGCAGCCAGCTGTCTCGCATAGTACTGTACTGTAGATACGTATTGGCTGTGCGGTATTTACATGGTTGCCTATCATATAGGTAGATAACGTTTTATTTTAAATGAGCCTCAGAGATAAAATGTTTATGCAAATGAGGTAAATTGGTATTCTGAAACGCACTCACTCAAAAAGTTAGGATGAAAAATCAAACTACTCCCAAGCAATTTTATCTCAAGACGCAGGCGCCTATGCCCATTCGTTTCTGTTGCATTACGTGCAAAAATAATTTGCGCATTCAACTTTTTGTATATAAGCCCATGTTGCATGTACTAGCTGCATGCTTTCAGCAACATTGCAAGATATTCAGTGGACACAATGGCAGTACTCGCGACCAGCCATTTACGATTGATATGCACCCTTCGTTTATCAAAGTGTGTACACGCACAGGTAAACAGGTACAGTGGCAGGGTATCCCCAAAACAATGTTGGTCATGGCTCTGGTCTAAAATAAGCGAGTTCATAGTTGCAATGTGCGCATGAGGAGATTATTACTGGTATGAATGACCTCGGGCCAATTGTACCACTCGCAGAGTAAAATGGAAATTCCATAGATAGTGGACCACGTTTATACCCATTGTAATGCAGATATGATATCAGCGATTCAGCTCTGAGAAGGTAGTGAAGGTACATTGTACCATGTGCACCTGCTTCTATTGTTGTCATGGACACGCTGTAAAATAACACACCTACACAGCTTCATGATCAAATCCTCAGTCGTTCTTGATTCAGTGGAGTGTCCGACCATGATGTAACTATGAACTGGCTTATTGTTGTAGTAGATGGGTTAAGGGTAGGGTAAAAGGAAGGGGTGGACATGGAAATGACAGCAGGAACATAAATCAATGCAGTGCCATTCTTCCTTGACTGTGGGTCACATTCTTGTTTGAAAACAGGATACAAAGGAATCATCTTAAAATCATTGTTGAAATTTAACGAAATCTAGACCTGATAATAATAATTGTAATCATGATTGGCTTTTATATAGAGCTTTCCTAGTAGGAAGGAATTTGATTAGATCTGGGCCCCGTTGCGTAAAACTTACCATTAATGTTAACTCTGCCATCATTGGTAAATACCATGGTAACACTGCTAAACAGCCAATCAAATTCAAGGTTACCATAGAAGTTGCCATTGGTGGCAAAGTTACCATCAGTGGTAAGTTTTATGCAACAGGGCCCAGGAATACTACATTCCAGCCAGGTACCCATTTAGTACACCTTGGTTGAGAGGGATAAACATAAGCAACACCTTGTCCAAGGATGTACGCACCAGGCTGGGCTTGAACCCAGGATCTCTCTGCAAGAGTCTAGAGCTCTCACCACTATACCACAGTACCCTGACAGGAGAATGGTTCAGCCATGATTATATGCCTGTTTGCAATGTCACTACTCCTTGATACCTTTAAACAGTACTGTATTTAGATATTCTTAATTACCATCAAAGATATGACCCTCAGGTTATCTAATATGAATTTTTGTCATTCCTTTATGGGCATTTGAATATATTTGGATTAAAAGTATTGCATTGTTTTGAGAGATTTATCAAGTTTATTATCATAATAAAGCCATTGGCACATATTTCTGTAAAACTTCATGCTTGCGACTGCTTCATGTTTATTGTGTTAACCTTGTAAGTACCAAGCACTGATAATCCCATGTCAATTACAACACAGTTTATTGCCTATGGGACTGAAATGGTAAAAGGATGCACACAGCAAGCATTCATGGAGTATGTACACAGTGTGCTGTACCGCCAGCATTTTATCTTGTAACTGATGAGATACGGGATTCTGTGAGATACGAGCTTCACCTGACAGTATGGCCTTCACATTGATGTTAGGTGAAGTCAAACTCTGTTTCATCTTTATTTACTCTCTGGCCTCATTCGTTTTCAGAACTGATTTATGCATGCGTGTCGGTTCTCAACTACCGGTAGTTGAATTTCTAAAATCAAAGAATGCAGATAACGCACAAGACCAAACAGGCATCCAAGAATACAACAGGCAAATAAGCTCTTAATGATGTTTATTTCTCTCTATAGTACTGATGCATGATGTGTGTACAATGAATTGTAGACTGATTTTTCTAATATTTCCTTCCAAGATACAAATCACATTTGGGAAAACGCATATCAAATAGAAAATGTATTGAAAGATTCCTTCAAATCGCATAGCATATTTTTCTGTGTTCTATATCAGTGTCTAAAGACTAGCTCTAATTGTAATTGCAGAAGGCATGGCAATATTTCTTGAACGATATTCCCTAAAATAATGCCCCTTTCCTTTGGCTTGATTACAGTTTATTGTGCTGATTTTGTACCATGCACATTTGATATTATATGATTTGTAAATCAATTCAAATATCACAATTGGCAATTTTGGCTATAAAGGCATATTTCAGTAGTGTAAGCAATGATGCGAAAGTTCTTAACTGCTATAAACGTGCATACATAAGCTTAATACATTTATAGAAGACAAGCAACAGGAGAACAAGCAAAAAATAATGAAAATTCCTACCAATAATGCCCAGTTTATGATCCTACCACTTAACATGGAGAAGTCTTGCTAATCAAGTTAAGACACAATTTAAATCTAAACCCCTCAAAAAAAGTTCTACGACTCAAGTTTAAGAGGTAATATATCGCTTTTCATTTCATCATCGCACGTACAAAATATGCCTGCGCCTAGATGTAGCTGTCCTTGCTTTTGATGTTCTATGCGCAAATCATACGTAGGAAAAACAATGATAAAACTCATCTATCAATTGCAATCTGGCAAAGGTCTTTGACTCTTGATACAAGATGATATCTTACAGTTTTGATGATTTTGTGGTGCAACTCATCATGTGTACCAGCAATGTTTGGTGAAATTTGGCTTATTACATTTTAAGTAATCGAGCAAATGTGTACCCATTTAGTACACCTTGGTTGAGAGGGATAAACATAAGCAACACCTTGTCCAAGGATGTACGCACCAGGCTGGGCTTGAACCCAGGATCTCTCTGCAAGAGTCTAGAGCTCTCACCACTATACCACAGTACCCTGACAGGAGAATGGTTCAGCCATGATTATATGCCTGTTTGCAATGTCACTACTCCTTGATACCTTTAAACAGTACTGTATTTAGATATTCTTAATTACCATCAAAGATATGACCCTCAGGTTATCTAATATGAATTTTTGTCATTCCTTTATGGGCATTTGAATATATTTGGATTAAAAGTATTGCATTGTTTTGAGAGATTTATCAAGTTTATTATCATAATAAAGCCATTGGCACATATTTCTGTAAAACTTCATGCTTGCGACTGCTTCATGTTTATTGTGTTAACCTTGTAAGTACCAAGCACTGATAATCCCATGTCAATTACAACACAGTTTATTGCCTATGGGACTGAAATGGTAAAAGGATGCACACAGCAAGCATTCATGGAGTATGTACACAGTGTGCTGTACCGCCAGCATTTTATCTTGTAACTGATGAGATACGGGATTCTGTGAGATACGAGCTTCACCTGACAGTATGGCCTTCACATTGATGTTAGGTGAAGTCAAACTCTGTTTCATCTTTATTTACTCTCTGGCCTCATTCGTTTTCAGAACTGATTTATGCATGCGTGTCGGTTCTCAACTACCGGTAGTTGAATTTCTAAAATCAAAGAATGCAGATAACGCACAAGACCAAACAGGCATCCAAGAATACAACAGGCAAATAAGCTCTTAATGATGTTTATTTCTCTCTATAGTACTGATGCATGATGTGTGTACAATGAATTGTAGACTGATTTTTCTAATATTTCCTTCCAAGATACAAATCACATTTGGGAAAACGCATATCAAATAGAAAATGTATTGAAAGATTCCTTCAAATCGCATAGCATATTTTTCTGTGTTCTATATCAGTGTCTAAAGACTAGCTCTAATTGTAATTGCAGAAGGCATGGCAATATTTCTTGAACGATATTCCCTAAAATAATGCCCCTTTCCTTTGGCTTGATTACAGTTTATTGTGCTGATTTTGCACCATGCACATTTGATATTATATGATTTGTAAATCAATTCAAATATCACAATTGGCAATTTTGGCTATAAAGGCATATTTCAGTAGTGTAAGCAATGATGCGAAAGTTCTTAACTGCTATAAACGTGCATACATAAGCTTAATACATTTATAGAAGACAAGCAACAGGAGAACAAGCAAAAAATAATGAAAATTCCTACCAATAATGCCCAGTTTATGATCCTACCACTTAACATGGAGAAGTCTTGCTAATCAAGTTAAGACACAATTTAAATCTAAACCCCTCAAAAAAAGTTCTACGACTCAAGTTTAAGAGGTAATATATCGCTTTTCATTTCATCATCGCACGTACAAAATATGCCTGCGCCTAGATGTAGCTGTCCTTGCTTTTGATGTTCTATGCGCAAATCATACGTAGGAAAAACAATGATAAAACTCATCTATCAATTGCAATCTGGCAAAGGTCTTTGACTCTTGATACAAGATGATATCTTACAGTTTTGATGATTTTGTGGTGCAACTCATCATGTGTACCAGCAATGTTTGGTGAAATTTGGCTTATTACATTTTAAGTAATCGAGCAAATGTGTGGCCTTTGATCTGTGAATGATTTGACCCCAAGCTTCCTTTAGAAGTGATTTCCCTCCAATTCTACATACAGTGAGGAAACAAATGCAAGATACATAACTGTACGTGAAATATTCATGAGTATGTCACAAGATATTTTCTTTTAAATTTAACATCCTACCTCCCCTTGTCCTATTGCTTGTTATTTTTTTTTTAGTTTCTGTTTAACCGTTTGCTCTATATGTCTATTGCTGCTCCTTAGGATGTGTGCATAGTGCAGAGATGTGACGGTGGAACAAAAGTTAGAGGGATAGTCCACCCTGAAATTAAGTTATTCTTAAAGACTTAATAAAAGAGAAAACATGAAAGAAATGTTAGTGAAAGTTTCATGAAAATCAGTCAGAGGATAAGAAAGTTACAGGAGTTTAAAGTTTTGGTTTTGAGATGCTCTCCTATATGGTGTGTACTAATTTTTTTTTGAAAATGTCCATTTTCTCAAAAGGATATGCATCACTTTACCTGTGCATTTGAGACATGATTAGAAATGCATTTTTATTCACATACCTCTATGAACCTTGCATGTGATGTCACAAAATAAACTATTTAAAGGATTAACTTTCTTATCCTTTGAAGAATCCTTCACTTATATGTTTCTTTCATGCCTCTTGCTTTTATTAAAACCAACTTAATTTTAGGGTGGACTATCCCTTTAACTCCTTCTGTACCAGACAAAAGTTCTATTGACTTTGTGCTCTGGTGAAAGAGTGCCAGAGGGACCTGTTACAAGCAGCCCAGGAGTTACAGGCTAGAGATGCCCATGGATAGGTCTGGATCACTCTTTACGTTCTCGTAGGCTGGATTATCATGAGCGACCATGTTACTCGGCTCAGAGTACTCGTTAGGGATTGCGTCATCAGCCCCGTAGTTCTCCACGCCATCAAAATCTGAAGAGGGAACAAGGAAATCATCAATGGAGATAAGCACCTCAAAGATATGTACTTACTTTGACATCACAATGTTAAAGGGATAGCTAAACCCTGAAGATAAGTTGGTTTCAATAAAGGCAGATACATGAAAGAAACATTTGTGAAGGTTTGACGAAAATCCGTCAAAGTATAAGAAAGTTATGACCTTTCGAAATTTAAATTTTGTGACGTCACGTGCGAGATGCTCTCCCATATGTTGTGTATATAATTCCATAAAAAAAAATCTTTTTCTGTTTTAGAAAACATAATTATTTTTTTCATGCAGGTATATGTGTAAAAACATCTTCTAATGATGTATCAAATGCACAGGTAATAGGATGCATATCTTTTTGTGAAAATGCACATATTAAAAAAAAATTGTACACAACATATAACAGAGCGGATCTTTAAAAAGATCATAATTTTTTTATCCTTTGACAGATTTTCATTGAACCTTCACTAATATGTTTCTTTCCTGTGTCTGCTTTTATTGAAACAAACATACATGTAATTCAGGGTGGACTATCCCTTTAAGGGAATGATTAGGGGCCTTGATCACTTGAATCTACCAATATGTGTCACTATATCATGGTGCAGCTATGAGTTATGCTGCTGCAATCAAGATTTTTTTATATTTTTATAACACTTACACAAGACTATTTTTAGCTTTAGATTTTAGTGTTTTAAACCAGAAATAAATGGGATGAAATGGACGTAGAAGAAGAGGGTGGTTAGGAGAGTTATGAACTAGTCACAAAGTAGTTTTACATAGAAAAGAAAAGAAAGAAATGAGGTCATTACCTGATGGTCTGGGATGTCCACCATATTCGCTGGACGTCACACTGGCTGACTCCCAGAACTCGTTGTGCTGACCGCAGCAGATCAGCTTGACCTTGGGGACGACGAGGATGAAGAGGAGGAGCGAGGCCTGGATGATGGCGCTGGTGCTGGACGCGAGCTCCATGTAGGCTCTGTCGACGACCACCACGGCAACGATCCATGCTAGCATCACTGCCACACAGACTAGGAGTGACCAAGAAGATAAACATTTTTAGTCATCCTTCAATCAATTGCTCAAAATGCCACTCTTTTCACCCATCCTTCAAGATCCATCCATCCAATAGTCAGTTGATCATCTATTGAATCTCTCATCTATTCAAGTTTAACTTCAAGTTCAAGTTTGATTAGTATTTATCTGAATACAATTTAAAACATTAACAACTCATGACAGAGCAAATAAGAGGAACATTTAAAAAGAAAAAGGTTGAGTGTTGCATCAGAGTGGAGATAGAAAGATGAGGAGATGAAAGTATAGCTTCTTACAGTCGGGTCCCTCGTGACAATATCACGAACAACTAACCAGTCTGATTTAATAGTACAAACATGAACTGGACTATCATTTTTTTAAATGCTTGAGTAAACCGTTTACGTGGTTGTCAATAATAACAAATATTTTCCAGGGTCTGTGCATACTATGTAAGGAACATACTTGCATGTATGTTACATAATTTGTACCAGAAGCATATAAAAGTTTGCTCCAAATAAGCTCTGTTTACTTATAAACGGATAACTGAGTAACATATATTTCCATGCACTGGAAATCATTTTCTTTATTTCCAATAAGCCTAGTTAACTTATGAAAGGATACTTGTGTAAAATATATTTCCATGCGCAGGAAATAATCATCTTTGTTTCCAATAGTATAGGTCTGGGACCCGTAATATAAAAGTTTGCAATCAAACGCAAAATGGCAATGGCCAATCAACACCATTGCTACATGCGCTTTTTGTTAAATAGACTGACCAGTAACCAATCAGGATTCGTCTTTCAAATTTGCAATTGATCCTTGATGTTACGGGGTCCTGGTTAACTTACACAGCATTGTGAGGATGAATATAGAGAACTCCCTTGCAAACACCACCTTGACTGAGCACCAGGCTTGCACCGAGACAAAGAGCGCCATCAGCATGAGAAGATAAACGTACATCAGAGCCAGAGCCGCGTCCAGCCCACTATACCCACAATACATCCTAGTCGTGGGTAGGGCGCTCCCAGTGTTTGATACTATGTAGACGAAGTCCGTCGGGGACTGCTGCACCAACAACTGCACCAGAAAGACGACTTCAATGAGGAAGAAGATGGAAAAGAGTACGGCCTGGCTGGAGTTATTGATAAGCGGTGCACGCTTGCCAGTGATGCGTCTTTCCCTGATCCCAACTCGGTAGAGGCGCGTAACGAGGAGGAAGACGGAGACGTAGCAGATGGCATAGGCGAGACCGGACCCAGCCTGCTGCAGCCCGCAGATGGACGCGGAGACCGGAGCGGAGAAAATCGGGACAAGCAAGTAGAGGAGGAGGATGCCGAGGAGAAGAGTGAGGTGAAGGAATGGCGAGATCTTTTGCGTAGAGGGCGTGCTCCATCGCGCTATCACCATGATGATGATGACGATGGTGAATAATGCACCGATGACCGCTAGGGTGATGAGGATGTAGAAGCGCGTGGTGGAGATGTCGGAGAAGGGTATTGCATTAGCGTGGTCTGTTGGAGAGTTGGTTGGAGGAAAGGCGCTGGTTGCCTGGGCGGAGCAGACCTCCTCGCAGTGTGTGCCTGGGGTACACTGGGACTTCACGGACCCGGTAATGGAGGCGGAGTCTAGCAGCTGAATATCTGCCTGGTTGAGACTTAGGCCATTCACCTCCCAGCTACCAACCTGAATGCAGGCAAAGAAGTCATTGGAGAGAATATGTTATTTTATATTTGATAAAAATTGGTTTAAAAATCTCTGCAAAATGATTAGATGAGAGCTGTTCATGAACCATGTCATCATTTTTCTGAGCAGACAACAGTTATCACAAATATCAAATAATCGCTACTGATTTTGCAATCTTACAATGTTTGCACGTTCCTTGGATTTGGCAGAATTTGTACAGACTGACTGTAATTAAATTCATTTATTCTAGCAGTAAATGTACATACCATTAATTTTACCATTTTTCATCTAAAATATAGTAATGTTGGGACTTTCATAGTTCACCAAAAGTGCACCAGACTCATTGATACTAGGACCTCACGGTGGGTATCACCTTTCAAACATTTTGTTTTGAAGGAAGGTCAGTTCCAATTAAGACATTTTTGTTTGTAAACATAAATGTTCAGTTCTAGGCTTATGCATTCCACTTATAAGTGGTTACATAAAATACCTCCTTTTTCATTCTAACACAAATGAAATAAAATTGCAAAATAGAAAATTTCAATGATAAATTTCGCTAGCTTTTGAGCAGGTAGTTGGACTTTGTCTTGAATAAATTTGCATTAACATGATTGAATAGTGGCAACCAGCTTGTGTGATGACATTTGAATGGTTAATGATAGCAGGGATACGATTGCCATTGCATCATGAATTTGTAATACTCTTGTCTGCATGCCTTTTGGACGCGAACAGTTCTGACAAGAGTGTGCGCGGTACAAATATGGTGCATATGCAATCTCAAATCAGCAATATTCATTGATAAAAATATAATGAAGTTTATTCTGGGAATATAATGTTTAAGGTTTGTGGGCTCAAAGTATTTTTGTTATTGATCATTAATTAGCCAATTTGGGATATAAAACTGGATATTAAGGGCTGCAGTGATCTAAAAAAATGCTATAATCCCTCAACTGTCGTCTTGTGACAATAGCATGGATTAGAGATCATCTTAGTTTTAGCCATGCCCCTCAGAGCAGTCCATTTTTTTGTATAAATACATCCATACCTTAACAAAACTAGCACTATTCCCAGTCTGCTGCCCGTTCCAGACGTCAAACTGAGGCACTCTTTCTCCGTTGGCAAAGCTTACAGCTTTCCCTCCACTTCCCGTAAACGTGACACCAGCGATGGCGCTCTGCAGTTCTTGAGGGGATCCGCTTGCCTGCACAAACTCATCACATAAGCCATTGTACGAGTTTCCACATAACTCTTGTAAGAGGGCGTGCGTCCCTCGAGCGATGGCATAAACAGAGTTGATAACATCTACAACGGCACTGCCATAAGCTATGACATCGCTGCTGGGTGCGCGCACGGTTCCAGAGCACGGGTTGCCATGGTTACCATCGTTGTCCACCTCACAGTCAAATTTTTCTTCAATGTAGTTGAGGAACCACGGACTGGATTCTTCCGTGGGGGCAAGGGAGGTGAAGTAATCCTGGAAATCCGCAGGAGCGGGCTGCGTAAAGAGGGCGAGAACCCCCTCAAAACTAGCTGTCACGTCGCTGGTCAGGTACTCCTGAGGGAATGCTAAAATAAAGGTGAGTCTCCGGTCAGACAAACTGCTGCTTGCTTCAATCAGCAACTTGCTGAGGGCCGAGTTAGCAAAGACGACCACGACATTCAGATCGGCGTCGCTATGAAATGTTTGAAGCGTTGCTGCAAGGTTGGTCGATGTAAACTGGACGGCTGCGCCGATGCATGTGCTCTGCTGGCTTGCCATTTCTTTGAAGGCGTTAAACACTACAAGAATAGGAACAAACAGAAAACAATCAACTGAGCAGTGTAAATTAAGCATGCCACAAGTTTTGGTTATCCATAATCAATGATTTAAAATAAAAATCATTATCAAAATAACTGTTGTACACGATGGTGTGGAATTAATGAATAATGGATGAGGATATATTTGTGATGGTTTACAGGGCTACTAAATTAGGAAAATAAGTTCCCACTAATCTATGTAAAATTATCCACTAAAAACGAATTTCACATTCGTTTGACGCAATAAAGTCTCATTTTGACGAAACTTTGAAAAAACGTCTCCAGTGACGGCAGAGAAGTAAAAATGCCATAAATGCCAATGGCGTGAATAAAATATTTCATTCACGCCATTCAAATAATACGTTACCAATGGGAACCCCAAAGCTTATCCGAGTTTGTCGAGTAGCAACAACTAATAGATTCAAAGTGCATTCCATCCGATTGACAATTTAAGATACATATGAATGCAATAACGAGTTACTACGCAGTTAGGGGGAAGTTGTCAATACATTACAAAAATGGTCTATTGTTGACTTCCGTACAATCTTTGGCATTTTTACTTCTCTAACGTCAAATTTTCATCAAAATGAGACTTTATTGCGGCAAACAAATGTGAAATTTGTTTTTAGTGGATAATTTAACATAGATTATGGGAACTTATTTTTCTAATTCAGTAACCCTTTAAAGTTACTTGGGTGTTAGTATTGCGCCAGTGTCAGTCAAATTTATTGAAGGAAATCAAAAAGAAAATACAAATATGATCTAAAATGAACCTGTTGTTGGTCTTTAAAAGAAGGTCGACTGATAGTTTGTGAGTGCTGAAGATCTTTGTACATTTTCCTTGTTTACAATGTCTAAATGAAATGAAATGAATGAATTGAACTAAAGGTCTAGTTCACTCTGAAGTTAAACTGACTTCAATAATAGCAAAAACATGAAAGAAACAAATTAGTGAAGGTGTGACAAAATTCCATCAAAGGTTAAGAAAGTTGTGATTCATTAAATTTTCAATTTTGTGACGTCAAGTCGAGGTGCTCTCCCAAATATATAATTCCATGAAGTGCTCTTTTCCTGTTTTTGATGGATTTTTTTCGAGTTACATAAAATTGTGATTCTAATGATGTATCAAATGCACAGGTAAAATGATTTATATTTGCTTTGAGAAAATGGACAAAACTGGTACACAACATATGGTAGAGCACCTCGCACATGACGTCACAAAATCAAACTTTTTAAAAGATCATATAATTTTTTATTCTTTGATGAATTTTCATTAAATCTTCACTAATGTGTTTCTTTCATGTTTCTGCTCTTATATTAAAACCAATGTAATTTCGGATGGACTATCCCTTAAAAATACATACGGTCAACCTGTTGTTGGTCCGAGCTATCGTAGGCAGCTCCGATGTAAGTCCACTGATAGTTTGCGAGAAGGGAGAGAAGTGCTGTGGCCTTGTGGGTAGTGCTGGGCGCTACGCTCAGCAGGCTACTGGGCGTGGCCGCAGTCACGGAGGACGAGGAGTAGGTGGCCTAGAGGGGCACCACAAACACAGTTTGATTAACATGATATTTCATTTCATTTATATATTTCCACAACTTGGATCATAAATACAACATTGATAAAAAGAGACATAAAATATAAAGAGAAATACATTGCGTAAGATAAACATAGATTTAAATAAGTAAAATAGAATAGTACAATAATGAAAGACACACTAAAGTACAAGTGGAGAGAGAGAAGCAAAGGCCATTGACCTGTCTGAGGCTTCTCCCCAGTATTTAATATATACATGTAGTTGTCAATATTATCATATTTAAAATCCTACCAACAGCAAACAGACACTGACAAAACAAAACAACACATAAAGACAAAAACAAAGTATGATAGTGATTTTTTGAGATGATGGCCAGGCAAAATCATGATTTTCTTATATAATTCTTTATGTTTCTCCAGCTTAGTTTGCTGTGCAGACAATAGACCACAGGTTTTGAATGAAGTTTAAATGCCTTTTAGGGTGCAATTAAGCCACACCCTTTTGGTTAATGCGGTTCCATGGCAAAATTTGACCTCCTAACTGGACAAGGGTTCACAAAGCAGGTTAATATCACTATTAGTAACAGGTTAATAGCCTAACAACTCACCTGCGTGTATTTGTATTTCTCTGCTACAGCTGCCGTCACTGAGACCAGTTCCTGACTGCCCCCGGCAACCACTCCAGCAATCTGGTACCAGGGCTGGTGGTCCCCATACCGGGCCCCACTCAGGAACCCCGACAGTTCACTGACCCCACGACCTGTGCTCTGACATGTGTCAAAGGTCGCGGTACCCAGAGTGACCCCTGTGAGGAGAGCGCTGTCTGTGTTGACCTGCTGGATAGCATACAGCATCGCTTCCGCGCTGACCACGCCAGCCGGGCTGAGGGCGCCGCACTCTGCGCTGATGTCGTCGGAGCCATCATGCGCGGCAAACAGCCCCACGATCTGCAGTTCTCCGTTTCGCTGGATGGCCACTAGCTGAGGGGCAGCTGCCTGGGAGCACTCAGCGCAACGTCCGGCACACTGGCTCTCAAGTAAAGACACTTCATTCACTCCGTTGAAGAAGCGGACTTCGCTTGTCTCAATGTTGAGATCACCGGATTCCCAAGTACCTACCTATGATATGCAACAGAGTATTGATCAATTTCATCAAAGATAACATTCATGTGAACCAAACTTACTCTTTGTCATTTTTTTAATTCATGTTTTCATTAGATAAATCATATAGAATCACATTATATACATATAACTTACATGATTAAATATATCTGTCATTGGTTATCTTCCTGAGGCATGACACACATGAAAATATGAGTAATATTTTTACCAATTTCATACTACTTCTTACAAAGATTTGTCCATCTGATCAAAACAGCGCTGAATTATCAATCATCTTTCTCTAAAGCTTTCTTCTTCAACAACTGATGCCAATTCCTTAGACTGCTCAGAAAAGATGCACTGACAAAGGAGGTACACTTTGCAGACTACAGAAGTTCGTATTACAGTCTCCTCAGTAATTATTTTGCCAAAAGAATGACATATGTAGACTAATATCCTTTGAAGCTCATTCTGGTATTCTTGAAAGGAAACATGAATATACGGAAGGTCAATGAACTTTGCCAAACTTGGCTTAAAATGCACCCCCCCCCCCCTTACCATTTTTTTTTTTTGCAATTTCTGGAAATGTAATGGTTTGATTCCAACTTTAAATTTGATGGTTGATTTGCAACCAAACCTTGAAGTTTTCTAAGCATAAAAGGTTATCAGTTTCAACCCGATGAAGCTAACAAAGAAGTGGAGGCATATTTATTGACTGCATTGCAGTCTGATTGTTCAGGATTTTTTATTACATATATCTGGGCCTTTGATACTATATGGGGAATACATTGAAGAAGGAGATGAGAGGTACAGTTATAACAAAGATGTTACCTTTTTATAGACCAGATTATCGTTTACGAGATTGATGATGTTATAGCGAGGTGGGCCATCTCCGTAGCCATCAAACATGAAGGCTTCCCCATTCACTCCTGTGAAAGAGGCACTCTTGATATGCTCATGGAGAATCTCCGGGTTGGAGTAAATATCTTCGCAGGTGTGGTAGAGGGCGAGATTCGGACAGAGGCTCTTGATGGCTGCATCTAGCCCGGTTGCAAATGCCCTGACGGCATTGATGATGTAGCCGACCTCTGCTGATTGAGTGAAGTTCAAGTCTAGGGAGGAGAAGGGGCAGGGGTCATCATAGCGAGGGGGTTTGCCACTGATCTGACATTGCAGGGCATCCATCACATACTCCTGCCACCAAGGGTTGCGGAAGTTGCTGTAGGCCATCAATGTTGTGAAGTAGTCTCTGAATTCTGTCACAGCATCATCCTGCAGCTCTACGATGAGAGCGCCGCGTGCCGCCGTCGGTGCATTGTCGGTGACATACTCACGCGATCCCCAAGTGTCGCCCCCGATCCACTGAAGGTCTACCGCCCCCATTGTCTGTGCGGCTTCCAGGACCCCCTTTGTGTGAAGAGCTGACGTCAGGAGGACCACCACATGAGACTGAGGATTGGCGAGGAGTTGGTCGACTATCTCAGAATAATCTACTTCCCCCGTCGCCGGGACCATTACTGCCATGGCGAGGCAGATGTTGGCATCATGCGCTTGCTCGGCAAATACGGCATACATGTCATTACCATAGGCATTATCTGAATACACGATAGAGACATACGTCCAGCCAAAGATGGAGACCAAATCCATCATGGCTCGTGCTTGCTGGGTGTCAGATGGCAGTGTCCGGAGAAAGTATGGAAATTTTTCACTATCGGTTAGTTCTGTGGTTGACGCCCCATAGCTTATCTGGTTCACAAGGAAATTGTTGAGGACATCGGCAATGGCCAGCGACGTGTCACTTGTCTGACCGCCGATGACACCCGCAACGCTCACGCTTGATGTGAAATACCCGCTTCGGTACTCCACAGTCCCACCGACATAGTTTGACGTCTCTCTCCGCGCTATATCCGCGATGCCGCAAGTGTCGAAAGCCACACCGCCAAGGTTCATGTTAGGTAGGAGGGTATCGTCATTGTTGACTTCATCAATGGCATACAAGAAGGCTTCCACAAGCTGGATGTTATATTCATTGATTCTCTCAGAACACGAGACTTGATCAGCGGCTGGGTCAGTTAGCCCAAAGAACCCTGGAAGAATAAAAAATAAAAATAATAAACTTTTCATACAAAGCATCCAGAGGTGTGATCATGTTATAGATGCATGTGTTCAAAACCTGGCTTTTCAAACAGCTTTTTTCTGAGCCTGCATCTATGTGAGCTGGCTTTTTTCCACTCATATCACTCAGATACATTCACATACCTTAGACTAGATGCTATTCATTATCAGTACAGCAAGTACGTGATGGGAATAGCAGTTAAATTTTCACATTTTGAGTAAAACATGTTCATGCACACGCAACAACAAAAGTCTTCAATATAATGGGCAGTGGCATGAATTCAGGATTTAATTGAAAACATGTTTGCTATAAATCAGACTTTTCTCATATCAAATTGAAATTAACATAATTTACAATATAGAAGAAATATGACATTATTCTACCTGAATACCAATCATTTTGAAAAGCGAGAGATTGTTGTGGTCTTTTCCCTTCGTACCTGCAATCATGACGTCGTATGATTAAGCATACAGAGTTATAACCATGTGGTGGATCGATGCACACTTGCTAAAAATCAGATTTTTCTCATATCAAATTGAAATTAACATACTTTACAATATACGAGAAATATAATATCAGTCTACCTAAAACAAAAAGAGGTCATTTTGCATAGCTAGAAATTGTTGTGGTCTTCTATTCTTCAATTCCCCACCTCCAATCATGATGTCTCCCTCAATGGTCGCTGTTAGGCCCTTGTTGATGATGGTGCATTCATCGCAGAGACCGGTGCATTCCACCGTAATCCCGGTCACCTCCTGCCCACTCTCATCGTACACCTTGATGCTCGCATCAGTCGTTGTGAAGCTGTAAGACAGATAACTCGCAATCTGAAAGACAAAGAAACACAGAAACACCTTGAAAATACCTCAAATGATGTGTAAACTTGTCATGTTTATTTAATCCTCTTAAAAAAAATGTGTTCATCTTCATATATGTATTTATCACTATATCATTACATGTATTAGGGTATATGGTAATTTATTGCCGTACCAAAGAATTTAAGGAATCAGGCTTGACTAGCACTTGTGCTAACTTCTGATTCCTGTTAACAACTTCATTATCAACATTGACTTTTGTACAAAATTGTTCAAACTGCTGCATCACAAGTACCATGTTTTATTTGTACTTGGTAGATCTTTGCCAGTTTTTGTTTATTTTTTTTTCATAAAATACATGTTTACTTTCTTTCTTTGTTAATTCAGGCATGTACATCCAAGTTTTTGTATTGCTATTGTTGTTGTACTTGTAAATAAAATTCAATTCACAATAATCACCAGGAGAAACCTAGCCCTGCATTTGGTATATGTACTCAGATTGAGTTTAAAAATTTTGCCTTTTTAGAGCAAAACTTATCACTTTTCAACTGTTGAATTAGCAACACTACTCATTAAAATTTTATTAGCAAGTGGAATGCCAATTCCATTATAAATTACCAAAACATCAAAATCATTCAAGTTAGTGTAATAATCATGGCAATTCATAATGCAAACCTCTTCAGCTCGTATAGCCAATTTAAAGTTCTGGTGATCATTTGACTCTCATTTTGCTTTGAAAAATCATTTTGAAAGTAATTGTATTATTCACTAAATCTTCCAAATGGTTTCCTCTTGTGAAGACAATTTCATTTTGATGAATCTTTTATCATTTTTGATAGTTGATATCAAAAGTTACAGGACCAAACCACATATTTGTGGTTCTTGGTCCCGAATGGGTTTTAAACTCAAGATTAACAACCCTAGTATGAGTTCAGTAAAACTAACGTCCTACCTGTATCTTCTGTAGCTCCCCACCATTGAGCTGGTAGTTGGAGACATAGAAGTTTGAGATGGGATCTCCGATTGAGTTAAACCTGATGAGCTCTCCGTCATTGAGAGGAGACAAAGCGATCTGTTTGAGGATATCTGCATAGAGGGCTGTCCCATCCAAGCCAGTCATTTCAGGACAGACCTGGCCAGATGAACAGTACGTTGTCTGCAACGACTTCAAAGCCAGACCCATCAAGTACGTGGCGTCCACTACGTCGGCCGAGACCGCATCATAGACATCGGTTTCGGTCAGAGATTCGGTCCCTTGACGGATCATAATGATAATTGTAAAGAGATGCCAACGTTTGTGCAGAAACAAATCGTTCTTCAAAGACCACAAACTTGTATTTTACTATCACAAAATATATCTTGTAAGAAAAACACACAGAATATCAATGCATATTTTAGAATTAACAAAAGGCCATTCCTGTTCAGACAAGTCAAACCATATCTTGAAACAAGAAATGTAAAGTTTACAGTAGCTAGCAAACAATGATTTTGAAGCAGATATATAATTCTACACACTGAATATATTTGGTTAATGCTCTGTTAATGTCATTGTATTGATATTGATACAAGATATGCATATATCTGATGATCTCTGATGTGTGTTTGCAATGACTTTGAGCTGTGAAATAATTGAAAAGCAATCTTCAGCTCTTTAAATGGGCAAAAAAATATATGTTTCTCTCTTTTTCACCACATCACGGCACTTCAAATCAATACAATCTTAAATCTAATGCAACATACAGCTAAGTTTTTAAGATTTGGAATATGAAATGAATCATTAATTTGATACCTGTGCACACGGTTGAATAGATAGACTGGTAGCCTGGAAGAGAACACTGGAAGTGGTCCATCCAAAACTCAGCAAACCAGGGGTTTCTGATGTTAGTCTCTGGTCTCAGACCCAGTAGATACTGCTGGAGCCCTCCTAAGTTGTGCCGATCCTGACGCCCAATCACAGTCAAGCCTGGGGAGAGAAGGAAAAGGAAACAGGGAAGGAGCATGAATCAGTCATATGAGGAGGACAATGAGCAGGAGCACGATCAGGAGCATGCAGAAGGATTGAGGAGGACGAGGAGAAGAAAGAGATTACAAAGGAGAAGGAGAGAGGAGGAGGAGGGAAAAGAGATAAAGAAGGAGGAGAAAGCGGAGGAGAAGGACATGGAAAAGGAGATGGAGAAGGAGGAGGACATGGAGAAGGAGGAGGAGATGGAGGAGGCAGAGGAGGAGAAAGAGATAAAGAAGGAGAATGAGAAAGAGGAGAAGTAGGAGGAGCTGGAGCAGCAGGAGAAGGAGATGGAGAAGGAGGAGAAGGAGACAGAGAAGGAGGTGGAGATGGAGAAAGAGATGGACAAAGAGGGGGCAGAGATAGCAGAAACAGTACAAGCCCCTCCTACATCACATTTGAGATTAAATCTTTTTTAGACCCAAACTGATCACTGTTTGGCTTTTAGATTGGCAACCTTCTTTTTTAATGAGATTCGTAATCAACAAAACATTAACTTAGAGTGACAATTGTGCCAATTGAGGAGCAAAAGCGGTTTTCAACCTTTTCAGCACATTGCCATATTTGAAGATTTAGTTATCATTTGACCTTATTTTACTATGAAAATCATTACAAAGGGAATACATATCACTATAAATGCCCCCAAACAGATTCATCTTGTGCAGAAATGTATGCTTTTTTATGTGAATCATCGTAATAATTACAAAAACATCAAACAAACAAAACAGACTTGTTGCATGTACTTTGTCCCTAAATTAAGTGGTGAGGTGATTTATCAAATTGAAACCACCCAACAGAAAAATAAATTATGTTAATTTTTATCATTTTGAAAACAATTGTTATTTTTTATGAATGAATTATAGCACCCAACCACATCTTAGTGGTACTTGGTCCTGAATGGGATATGCTACCCACATTCCTTTACAGTTCATGAGCACAAACCCTTTCATTCTGTCCGCATGATGGTTGGGTTTAAGATACCAGACCATAACCATTTGTGTTTTTCACCTACAGGGCCCCGTTGCATAAAACTTACCACTAATGGTAACTCTGTCATCAATGACTACCATGGTAACACCACTTGACAGTCAATCAATTTCAAATTTTCCATAGAAAACAATTGGCAGCTAGCAAAGTCACCATCAAAGGTAAGTTTTATGCAAGACACATGCTATTGACCAAGGAGATATCCTTTGTTATAACAACTAGGCTAGTGAAAGTGATTTGTAAGTTTCATGTTTCACTATTGACCAACCTTTGACAACATCCTGGTTCGTCTGCAGATAGAAATCAACCGGAAACTGCGAGTTTCCGACCAAATAGTACCGACCAATCAAGTTCTGCTGAACAAGGTAGGACACAAAAGCCTTGGCTGTGTCTGCATCGGTCAGAATTGCCACCACTTTGGCCTCAGAGCGGGCAGAGAATTTCTGGATGATTTCTGCCCAATCAGTGGCAGAGTGCACTTGCAGCTCCTGTGCTACACACAAGTTGTTCTGTGTAAGAGAGAGAGGAACAGAGGCAATAGGTTTTTTTCTTTCTTATCCAAATTTTTTTTATAACACTGATTTTACGATGACCTTTGACCTCATCATCCTCATCAATACACAGGTGATATTACCCAAGGCTCATTGATACCAAGTATGAACACAATTGATGAAGAAATAAAGAAATGAGAGCAAGTTAAATGAAAACATTAACATTTTTGTAACAGACTTAAAGACCAACAGACTAAGAGACAAACAGACTACAGCTGAACAGACTAACAGGAAAAGTGATTACTAGGTCTCAACCGAACTTCATTCAAGTGAGAAAACAAGAATTAAATAATTGCCTTACATTACAAGAACAATATTCAAACATGAAACATTGTAACAATGAAACAATCACAAGAAACATCAAACAAACAAACAACCAAAACAGACCAGGGCCACATTGCATATAGGTTTTCATGAATATCAATTATACAGTTTGGTCACTAAATAAAGTGGTGAGGTGATTTATCAACTTGAAACCACCCAATAGAAACATAAATTGTAGTTGCATAGTGTATGGTATGTTTATTTTGACTTTTGTTAACAATTCAAATATATTCACTCACAATGTTGATGTATGTGTTTGAAAGTTTCATATCTTCTTTAGATGTGTAATAAATTAGAAGATAGACCTAAATGCATGAAATATTGATGTGTAGTCCAATAATCCAGCAAATCTTAATCATTACAAGTTTTTTACACATTTTCCTGAAACTTATATTTTAGTCATGAAAAGCTTTGATTTAATTTCACTGCAGGTCCAGGGCTAGTGCTACAATGCAGCCATCACAATTTCCTTCTCTTTGGAATTGTGGCGGAGGCATAATGAATATGAGTCAAGAGACGCAATGAAGCATTTCCCCCTGATACTATGAGATCCTCAAGATGGTGTTTTGTAATATAAGTCCATTAACCACTCCCCCACCTCAAATCAAATCAATTTTTTTTGCCTCTGACATTTCAAAAGTCTTGTTCTTCCCTCTGAGCTTCTTTTGATCTCTCTATCGCAAATAGTTTGTGGTCATGTGACACACTCTAACCAATCAACGAACTGGAAGATATTAATGAGGGGACATAAAGAGCCATACTTCATACTCACTCTTCTGCCTTCACTGGCAAACACCGATCTGGCTGTCCTGAACTCTTCAGTATAGATGACCTGGACATATCGAAAGCCCTTCTGTGCTAGTGCCCTCGCAAGGGGGATGGTCTCTGCGTAGTTCACCGGCGTCACCCGCGCAATGTTCGGGAAGTACGTATGGCTGGAGAGCAGAGGATTGGATGAATCGTAACCAATAAGCGGGACATCGTAGAGATGGAGCACGCGGCTGACGGTGATGATTTCGTCATCGCTTTCAGGGCCGATGATGCCGTAGACCACTTCTGTCGTGCCGTCCGATGTGATTCGCTCCCCGGATCCACTGGAGCTAAATTCTGCATTGCTGATGAAATGTTGGGCCGCAACTCCTGTGAACCGATGAATGAAAGTTCAATTATGCACTATTCTAATTTTGTATGTATCTCAACTGCTCTCATCATATAGCACTATATGGTAACATGCCTTGCTAGGGGTGGACGTCCTAAAGGGTTACCCCAACGCTTACCGGTAGGTCCAATGATAACGTATGCGTATTGATCTAGCAGACGTGCAAACAATGTGTCGCGTGGAACATTGAGATAGCCTTTGTTCCGCGCGCAGTATTAATAAACTGCATTGTACTTACAGCAACATATCAGACCACATCATAACAGTATGATTGATATTCTAGTACCAAAACAACAAAGCACATTGGTCTTGTAATACCAGGTGGTCCCCTTTACACGGTTAGTAACCCACCGGCCTGTCTTTCACTGGAGCATGTATCAAAGCCATCCATCCCCAGAGTGATCCCAGCCAGTATCTCGCTATCCCCGTTGATCTGGTCGAGCTCATACAGCATGGCCTCCAGGCGCAGGATTCCTTCGAGGCGGATCGTGCCGCACATCTCATTGGTCGCATCCCAGGTGTGCAATGAGAACAGACCCCCAATGATCAAATCCCCCGGGATGTACACCTGTATGGGAATGGAATGGACAATCAATGAAGTAATGACATCATCACATTTAGGATGCCATCCCACGACGGCAGTGGGAACAGACCCCCCAATGACCAAATCCCCCGGGATCGATGTACACCTGGGAATGGAATGGACCAACAATGAGTAGGGACATCATCACATGTGTTATGCCATCACTATTGAGGTTCTCAGCCTTGCCAAGGGGTGGATGGCAGGATGGCAGGGTTTTATGCAGAGATGCCATAAAAGGTCAGAGCAAAACATGTGATATTGCGTGAGGGATTTTGGATGCAGAAAAAGGTGATTCATCCATTTAAAAACTGCCCAGCTTTGAGATCCCAAGGGAGGGGGGAGGGTAAAACCCCATTGCTTCCATATTTTTTTGTTTTTGTTAGATATCCAAGGGGGGGGGGGGTTTAAGCTCGTAAAACGCCCCGTTCTCCATATTTTGTTTTTTTGATTGAGATCCTTAGAAGGAGGGGAAAGGGGTTAAAACACACCATTTCCATCAGGCAGTATGGTGTCTGGCAGAGAAGGAGTTAAGTATTATGGTCTAAGATTTCACTATGAGTTTGTATAAATCTTAAATTATATTTTAAGATTCATATGGTTGTGTACGTACTGGACAAAATTGAGATTAGATGGATTACCAGGGTAAATGAATGGCAATAAACCAATGATTTCACTTCTGTTGTGACATAAAGCTACTACATGTAGATCGACTCTCTACCATGGTTCTGTTGTCAGTCGCTCCGATGCAGGCTGGGTCGGTACATGGTGCTGTACAGAAAGAGGTCACGGGCTGCATCAAATCTCCTGTCCACAAGTCTAGGCTTAAAGGGTCAAAGGTCAGGGCGCCATCAACCCAGGAGCCCGTCTAAAAGTAGACCAAAAAGAAGCAAATAAAAATAATCAAAATTGTCATACTTGTATCAGTTTTTATAATTTTTTAGTTTATTCAGAATTACAAAATTGGAAATAAAACCCCCGATAATGAATTCAATTAAATGTCAGCCGAAAAATTCTATAAGACAGCATTTGATCTGTTAAGCACACATGGAATTACATATGGCATCTTGCAGGAATAGAAAAGTTCTATTCCCCCTGTCCGATAGAGTGACAAATTCTGCTGGCACATGAGCACCCGATATAAACACTTGCGGGCTGAGTACGTGGTCATGGTAACTCCTCATCCTGACATTCCTTATCTGACACGAGGCCACACCTACAGAACCATGCTCTTTGAAAATCACTATATTTTCCCATATCAACAAAGGAAATTTAAAGGAATGAAGGATGTATCCCCTCCCTACCTCTTGGAGCGCGTATCCGCCAGCCCCATCCCTCTTCATATTCAGAATCTTGAGCTCAGTGTTGAGGGCGCTGCCATCCGACGTGAAGCCCTCGTCGTTCCCCCCAAGACTGGTCCTGACAGATCGCAGCACATCTCGCCACTCCTCTGCCGTGGATCCCTGAAGCGCTGTGCACACCCCGAGCGTTGACGCGCACTTACCGTTGCGGAGGGTGCGGACCGCAAGTGCCGCGATGTCAACGGCTTTGTAGACAGAGGTGATGTAGCGGTTGCGGACGTAATTGTTCATGTGCTGGTTAGCGTGGCTCTGTCCGCACTGAGGAATGGTGCCACTTGCAGAACCGATGTTACACCTACCAGGCAATCAGAACATGCAAACCCGGGCCCCGGTGCATAAAATTAACCATTAATGGTAACTATGTCGTCAATGGTAACTACCATGATAACATCGCTCAATTTGATTGGCTGTCGACCGATGTTGGCAGAGTTGCCAGTAATGGTAAGTTTTATGCAACAGGGCCCAGGTCTAAATTTTCAGAGAAATCCATCAGTTTGAGAAAACATTAAGTTTTTGTTCATCTTTACTCAATTCTTGATATTGCTATAACCCCTAGGCCTACATCTCCTCACATTGCCTGAAATTGTTATCATATTTCATAATTTTCTGGATGTGCGAGAAAAATGTGAGCGTGCATTTGAATACGTACCCCAGAGACTTCTGGTAGTACTCCAGAAACCAAGGATCTGCCGTTGTGTTGACAGACTCTGGTGTCAGGCCCCGGAAGTAGGAGTCAAAATCCGCCATCGAATCCTGGTCCTGAAAATTCTGTGGCACCACGCCAACCAGCCCTCTTGGTTGCTGGGCCTGGCTGGTCTGGTCTAAGAGAGCACGATGGCCGACAACCTGAAAGATGAGAAAAACATGACTTGACAGCGGGGGTCTTTCACGAAGCTCTTCGTAAAAGTAAGAAAGATGTTACACACGAATTGTGACCTGTTCTTATTTTGACAATTTGTATTCTCTCAAGCCTCTGACTTATTAAAAGAAATATCCTATTACCTTAACCTGTACATTTTGTTTTTATCTCACATTTAATTGAATAAAACATCAAATTGAATTAAATCTATCCTTCACAGAAGCATTTACCAAGCTCACAAACTCACCCACTGGAAATCTGCAGTGCTTCTCTCGGCTGCGGCATACAACCCTTGAGCTAGACTCGATGATGTGAACAACACAACCACCTTGATGCCTGCCGATTTACTAACAATGTTAGATACCACAGTGTCGAATGTTCCCATTTCTGTCGTTCCATCTTCCACTGTCTGCGAGACTGAGAGGCATATACCGTTAGATTCTGCGACGTCTTTGAAAGTCGCCCCTGCTGCCCGTTCTTCCTCATTATCTGTCGTAACCATGGCGATGTAGGTCCAGCCCATTTCCTTCAGGATGCCTACCAGTGCCTGTATATCAAAAATAAAGAGATCTCTTACCCTTTGAAGAAGAACAAATCTGTAATGAGTATTTTTACCATAAAGAGGTTACGAGGATCTTAAAAAGATTCAGAGGGGTTTATTCAAAAACAGCAGAATGGAGTTCAGAGTTACCATGGATATGTCAGTGTCGGATGGGATGATACGAGAGAAGAAGCTATAGTCACTGTCCTTGGTGAGGTCAGCAATGGTGGCAGCATAGCTGATGACCGGTACCCTTGCATCGGTCAAGAATGAAGCTACAGCCAGACCCTCTTCATTCTCCAAACGTCCAACGATGACTGCAAAGAATAATCATGATTCTCCTCTCATGTAGCGCATATTACAATTCACAGTTTCTATAACATTTCAATAAAAGAGATAGAGATGAGACTGCATCTAATGATAGACAATATCATACAATTTATTTAGGAATTTTCTAACTATTTCGAATACAAATAAACATATACACACAAAAAATACAATGATTAATGCTCAACACTATGAACTACGATCGAAGTCCCTTACGACGGATAGAATGTGAAATGATAATTTGTATTTTTATTATCGTTTTTTTTATATACATATTAAAGCTATGCTCATCTTTGTATTTGTAAGCCAGCCAATGACATTTTTTTGTGATGTAAAGTGGTTACAATGAATGTAATATATATACTGGTAATACATCTACATGTATAGAGCATATCACAACACAGTCTGTAACATTGTCAGAGAAGAGACATCTAGATATAAGGTTATGAAGAAAAGCAACGAGCACGAGATGAGAAAGAAAAGAAAAATCTATATCAGTACAAACATATAGCAAAATATATTCAATTCATCATGATACTCCAACAGCATGCAAACACATCTAATACATAATGTAACACAAAGGGATGTCATTCAAAGGCTCTCCCTTCTTAGATAACAAATTTATGAAGAACCACTAGGGGAACTGAAAAGATTTTCTTGATTACAAATCACAATTACACTTTCAAAATCAAAACTTCAAACAACCGTAACTTTCTTATCCTTTGACGGATTTTCATCACACCTTCACATATATATTCCTTTCATATTTCTGCTTTTATCAAAACTAACCTAATTTCAGGATGTGCTATCCCTTTATTATCTATCTTTGACAATGTGCATATGGAAATATATTTAAGAAGATGGAAGCCGTACTGTATTACAAAAGCGTACAGCGCAGCGCACCTGGTTTAAAAGCAGCGTTGTCACAGATTTCAGTGCTGACTTGTTTGGTTGGTCTTCTGTCACCTAAGTAGACCATTGCGTCTTCCAACGCAACCTGAGCTGTCGAGCAGGTATCCCCTGCCTCAAGACCTACGTGGAAGGAATAGATGAAAATAAACTCTTTTTAACCATTTGTGTGCCAGATAAACTGCTGGGCCATGTTGCGTATAAGTTTTCAATTTTTGTAATTTATCATCAATGGTAACTACGATGTCAACTGCCAATGAGATCTAACTCATTATTACACCTATGCAACATGGTCCAGGGGGTGTTTCACCAAGCTGTTCGTAAGCTAAGAACAACTTTACAAACAACTGGTGATCCTTTCTTGTGTTAAATCAGATAACCAAATTTGTTCCTGTTTTGATATAATGGGAGCTAATTTCCAACAACCCTAATCAAATTTGACAAATCATAAACTTTGTATACAGACACTTGTAAACAACAATAATGTTTATTTATAAAGATCTGACTTCAACTTTAGCTGATGGGAATCAAAATCATTGAGAATCTGATTTAGCACAATATATTAAGGGTCACCAGTCATGCGTAAATTAAGAACAGATTGGTGAAACACCCCCAGTTCTAATGACTCTGTGTGTAATGATTGTGCAAAAACGTTTGCCAGATAAAAAAAATACTGTTCAATAGTGGGGCATAAAGAACCAAAAAGAAGTACTTAGAGTCCAAAGAAAATCATAAAGAAGCTCACATACATATTCAGCATATTTTTCAGAAAGTTTAGAATTCTAATAATTAGCCCTTCATGGGCAGCTACATAAACCCCTTAAAAAAGTTCTGCAAGTCAAGTTTGAGGGACGATACTTTGCGTCAATAAGTGCATGCGGTATCATTAGACAGCTTGACTATTGATCTTTACAATGATGTGTCATTTTTAATGCTTGCACAATCATGGAATGCGCAGATATTCTGAATACACAGCAAGGTAAAAAAAAATGAAATGTTGCTAAATATTTTCCGTTTGTTTAGCATGTAAATCGAGTTTGATTCACCTCGGCACTATTACAAATTCATTGCTCTTCAAACTAAATCTAGCCTTCAGTGTTGAATACAATGCATTTTGCAACATTTCACTTCTGACTTTGCCCTATATTCAGGAGTATTTTGCATTCCATAATTGCATTATCATATAGCAAATGGTGCACAGAGGTAAAGAGGAACAATCAAGCTTGCTAATGATTCCCCAGTCACGTACGATAATGAAACAACAATCAATACATTACCCCTCAAACTCGACTTACAGAACCTTTAGAGGGTTTTATGTGCCATGCATGTATGTAGAATCATATATAAAATATTCAAGGCAAGACTAGAATTCATACTGCATATATCATTCTGTGGCACACGAACCCCTTAAAAAAGTTATGCAACTCAAGTTTGAGGAGTAATACTGTTGTGGCCATTGTGTGCAAAGTAGTAACCATAATCATTTTGTTCAGTGTTGTGGTATATGAAAAAAAATATGCTCTTTTGTCCATGGATTGCTTATTGTACAAGCATCCATCCATTGTGAATCAATGGAGCGAGACACCGTGTATTTCAGAATAAATTCCAAGGTTGACTGCCCTGACGAGGTCTAGAAATCCAGTTCTATTTATATATTTGCGTGATAAATACTGACATTCACACATAGCTTTATTCTGTTCAGCCACATGCAGCAAGCAGATCAGTCACATAGGCAGTGGTGGAACTATGATGTGGGGGTGGGAGTTTAACCCCCCCCCCCCCCCCTTTGGGATCTTAGAATAAAAAGGGGTTAGTAATTACCAGATAGGACAAATAAAATCTTACCAATAGTGGCTGCATGGATATTGTCTGACAATATACTTTGGACAAGACACTTCTAAAATACAATGTGTTAGGTTTAGTCTGACATCAAGCTGTAAAATCACTTCTGATTTTTTGATAATTTCCCTGAATTTTCTGATTTTTTAAAAATAATTTATCTGTTTTTTTTATTTGTTCTATTTTTACTTTCTTCATCAGACAACCTAATCATCAATAAATAGTGCCACTTGCACCATCAGAAGGTCTACTCCTCTATGACATCATCAATGAGATCATCACCGCCAGTCCGCCACCACTTTTCCCATGATTATCACGTGTACTTTTTGTGCCATACCATGTCCATATCCTGACAGTCTTAACCATCACCTGTTTATACCAGCAGCATCTAACAGCCATAATTAATGATAATGATGATTTCTTATGTTATTATTGTGCGTATTAGATGATGCTGGTACATATCAATAATAGTTCGGATTGTAGGAGGACTGACATAGACACAGTGATGTGCAAATAGTGATACTATTGATGATGATGATGATGATGATGATGGTAATGATGATGGTGATGATGATGATGATGATGATAACCATAAACATGGTAATTTTATCATGAATCACAAAAAATTTTCAGCTGCCGTCTAGTTTGAGCTATTAATCCATACCATAGCTGCCAAATGGCACCACCAATAAAGTTAGATCCGATGACAAATTAGCAGCATCAATCATCTAGACATAAATAACCGTCTCATTCGGGGCATTCTTTAATCGAAATTACATTTTTGGACATACCCCCGAATAGAGGCGTTCAGAGGAGCCAGATGCAATCTCAGGGGATCCAACGCCCTACAGAGACTGATTTTTCGATCTACCAACCATCCATCTTGAATCTAAAGTAATATATTCATCACCGTTTTGATATATCAACTTTCCTCATCAAGTCTCTTACCAATTTGGATGCCCTGGTTCGCGCTATCTTGGTTGAACCTATTCACAGCGAAAATAGCAGCCTCCAACTCCTGGATTCGCCCATAATCTGAAATCGTGCCCTGGCTGTTACAAGAGTACCCATCATCGCCTGCGTCGTAGAAGGGAAAGCCAAATCCTATTGTGATGTCACCCGGGATTAGCCCTCGCCTGGCACTCTCGCATTGCTGTCCGGTCACGTGACGACTGGCCGACGCCAAGATCAGAAGGGCAGCCAGGAGTGAATTCCAAGAACTCGGTCTCATGTTGGTAGTTACCATGGACGGCCTTTAAAAAGACACAGTAATAAATACTTGCGGAAGTTTTGACAATTATAATCAAATAAGCAGAACGTTTTATTAGGCATCTACTTCTTTGTCGAAGTGATTTGATAAGAATCGATCGAGAAGGAAATAAGTAAACGGAATTCAATTAGATCGCAAACTTACGTAGCAACTTCTTGAAAACCGATTTCGCTGACATATTCAAACCTGACAAATGTGTATCACGATCTGCCTGTTTCGACCAGCCTTGTAAAAACAGAAACCGCCTGCTTTGTACGTTCCGTTCACGCAGGAAGTATCGAGAGGTACACATTATAAACACAACAAAAAAGTAAGTTCCCCATTTTGCTCAACTGCATAACTTTTTAACCAGGAAATTATGGACAAAATGATTTCGCAGGGGTGTTGCTACACTCATTGGCTAAATTTCATGTGAAAATTATATTGATCGGTCCAGTCATGCATGAGTAAGCAAACGCTTAAGGCAAAAATGTGACTTTTCAAAAGTCACAATGGTGATTGTTTATGCTGTTTTAACAGTACATTTTGGCATTTTTTGTGCGATTTTTAAAGTTTATTCACTCAACCATGACACGAAAATGACTTAATATGTTCATATAACAGGTCATATTACATCTTTGTCAAAATATCCAGTTTTATTTTGCACAAAAATAAAGGGTTTTTAAAAGTTTCAAACTCAAGAGGGATGAGTATTTTTTAAACGGTGCTCACTCAGCCAGATCAATAGGTAAAGTGTCGGGATAGGTGTTAGTGTGTCGAGAGATGGATGATAAACAATGAAAGGACATAAATCATGCACCAGAAATGGAATTCAATAAAAATGTATATGAAAGAATCCAAAAATTACCCTTGTGATTTTTGAAAAGTGACAATTTTTCCTTTAGTGTGTGCTCACTCATGCATGACTGAATGGATTAATGGATTCAATAATAAGCTATGCTATTTTGTTTAGGGGGGACTTACTTTCTTTGTTGTGTTTAGATTGTAGATATTGTAAGTAAATTGGAAAACTCGACCTAGATATAGTCGTATTTCTCTCTTCTATATACTCACACTCCCCTCCCTGTCGACCCGACCCCCCCCCCCTTCTCTTCCTTTTTCTCACGCTTTCTGTCCCTCATCGATCTCACCCGCTCTTTGTCTCTGTATCCGTCTCTGTCTTTCAGTTTCACTCATCATTTTTCTTTTTTCTGTAAATTAATGTCCGACAAACTAAGCTATACGTCAAAGACTCCTCAACCATAATCTCTTGAAATCTATACATTTGCATATTTTTTTTTGTACAGCCATAGCTTAGTTAAAACGTCTGCAACATGCTGCAATGTGTATTTCATGCATATACCTATAGTCTCACGGTTAATTTTTTTTCGTAATCGATATCTCTTATGTACATATAATGTGATTTAATTATTTGAAATGCTGGTACATATGTTCACTGTAAACCATCAATAAACCACAATTGAATTGAATTAGATATTACATTTACATTACATCTATTTCGGATACATGGACCATTATTTCGGATACATTGACCTTCATTTCGGATACATTGACCCTTATTTCGGATACATTAACCTTTTTTCGCATTTCAATCTCAGCTCGTTGGGTTCCATTGTATTTAAATTCCTCAGAATGTATGCATGAATTCAATATATACCTAAACAATCTGCAGAATCATTGCCAACAAAATTACTTGGTTAGTGGAAAGAAAGTACAGTAGTTCATCTGCAGAGTTTAGTGATAACCCATGATAATTATTAACCTTTCTAAGAGCGTGATTGAAGTTACAAGCAAATCTCTCAAGTTTGTCCTAGATTTTCCTTCTGAGGACGGAATACCATAATACCTTATTGGATGACCCAACTTCAAAATTCATGCAAATAATCTTCCTCTGTATGCAAATAACACAGAATTTCTCCTTGACATCTTTTCGTACTAATAGGAATTCGAAGAGGAAGTAGATACGAAACGTTCATAAACTGCAGCAGTTTTGTAAATATGTTCGGCTTTTCTTGCAGACAGACATAACGTACCATTCTAGTGTATGCGATCTTCACTGTGAGAGATTTCAACGAATCGGGCCTTGAAGATAGAGAGTGTATTCCTTTTTAATACAAAACCAATTTCTTTCAGACATTAGAACATTGTGCTTGAACCACAAGAATAATATATAGACCAATTTTGTAAGATATGGAACTTAAAAAAGACACAGATTTCAAATAATGAGTGCAAAACAAACTATTTTGTAGTATTTGCAGCTTTTTTTTGTTTAGAATTCCATTGTCAGTATTGTCTGCAGGAATACCAATGACGGATCTGAGGGGGGGGGGGGGTGGTAGGCGGTTCTCCCCCCCCCCCCCCTTTCCACCACAATTATTGGGATCTCAATATTAAAACAAAATGGGGTAATTGGAGAATTTCGGTGGCTTAAACCCACCCCTTGGTATCTAAAAAAAAAAGTTTTGTAAGACCCCCCCCCCCCCTTTCCTTTGCTAAAAAGCTAGATCCGCCCCTGGATACACCGCTTTTGACAACCTATAGGCGTGGGAAGAGAACCTGATAATGTTCCACACAACTCGGAGTTGGGGTTTAATCTTTGTTTAAGATCTCCAGTGGTCGATAGCCGAGGTGGGAGTGGTGGTAGTTTAGTGATAGGGAGGGGGGGGGGGGGTGCTGGTCCAGTTCCCTTTAATGATATAATACATCCCTCCTGTTTTTAAGACGGTCCATTGCTGAAAAACGGATATATGCCCATATACCCCACCTCTCCATACTTAATTAGGTCTAATAATCCTTTCATACACACAAACACGCAAACCCACATTTCATACTACACACATAATACACACACACACACACACATACACACACATGTACATCACGCGCCCCACCACCACAATCATCTTAGCCCCCCACCCCCACCCCCCACCCCCCCCCCCCCCGCGCCATTAAAAAAAAATGTTCACACATACACAAATACCCATAAACATAAACTTTGCGGGCTTACCTGAACAATTATGTTCCCCTCAGCTTCTGTCAGAACTGCATGCAGTTGTCCCCAAAGCAGTGGACTGTGCTGTTCATAAGCACGATTCGTGGATCTACTTTTCCCCAAATCGTGCACAACAGAGCAGTGCCACTGGTGAACATGAATGTCCTCAAGACGTGGGGAACATGAAGGGAACCACACCTTAAAACAAATTCTACGCCTTCTACTTACACTGGATCTCCAAGTAGAGGCGTGTGGTTTGCCCACAACACACAGTTTGCGAAACTTTCTGACTGTCGGTCAACACGTTCACACCACGCTCTCTTCTCTCTTTGTGGAACTCAACCCGCGGACCGATTCACCACCGCAATTTCATGGTCTCTCTGTGCATTTCTCTCTCTCTCTCTCTCTCTCTATTCGTGCCTGTTTGGGATTTCAGTAACAACACATTCAAGGTACAAGTACAAGTGGTACATGTTTGTACCACTGTGGGATTCTCTTTCTTTGTGTCTTCATGCTCCCCCCTCCCTCCCTCTCTCTCTCTCACTCATGTTTTACGTAGAAATTATGTTTACCCAAAAACTGATTTCCATTCAATACACCGACCGAACCAACACAATGCAGCCCTACCCTTGAGCATGCTATGATAACAGCCAACGTTTGCTTTATGTTTTCTCGATTTTAAAAATAGCACAAATCACGAGTCGTCAGACAATGGCCATTTCTATTTTTCTCTATCTTTCGTTGTTCTGGTTGTGGAATGGAATATTGTGTCTTGGTTTTGTTTGCGCACAACTTTTCTCAGCGGTGAACCGTTTTGTTGTATTGTATCCAATACCGAGTTATGTTGTTCATTGGAGCAAATAAGCGTTTAGCACCTTATAAAGATATGTTTTACTGATAAAATTCATAACACAATTTGCAAGAGTTTTTACGACAAAAATGCATAAGTTGACACTTGTTTAGCATGTGTGTATAGGTGAAATGTGCCTATGAACTTGTTTATTCAACCCAAATGAAAAATTACTGTCAAAGAATAGAAAATTGAAAGAAACAAATTAATTGGTGGAGATTGCCTCACTTCAAAGATATTCGTAATTGAAATCCCGTATTAAATGAACTTGGGGGTGTGTCACCAAGCTGTTCGTAAGATACGAACGACTAAAGTTACGAACGACTGGTGCCCCTTCTTGTGCTAAATCACATTCTCAATGATTTTGATTCCCATCAGCTTAAGTTCAAATCTGATGTTTATAAATGAAAATTCTTGTTTTTAACAATTGTCTGAATACAAAGCTTTTACAATTTTAAAGGTTAAGAAAGTTATAATCTTTTAAAGTTTAGATTTTGTGATGCCACGTGCGAGGAGCTATTCTATACGTTGTATATATTTGTTTTCCATTTCCTCAAAAAGGATATGCATCATTGTACCTGTGCATTTAATACATCACTAGAAACTCGTTTTTACACACACTCCTCTATAAAGAAAATGTATTCCTTAATCAAAAGAAGACAACGAAATTAAATCATGGAATCATACAACATACGACATAACAGGACAGCAGCTCGCAAGTGACGTCACAAAATCAAAACTTTAAACAAATCATAACTTTCTCATCATTTGTTAAACCTTCAATTAAGTGTTACTTGATACAAATTAATTTCAAAATAGATTTCCCTAGGCCTAGATTTTGATAGGCCTGCCTACAGGTTTCAAAGAGAATCTTGGAAGGGGAAATAGAAATACGGTATTTTAAGACTTTCTCTATATAGCTACATTGTAATCTGTCGTATCTGGAATAACGTGCTTTAAACACACATGAGGGCGCTATTACACAGTGGATACAGAGTCCTTATTTACGGCTCTGCAGATACAGACAAAAGCATTCTGCAGTTCATAAAGGTTGTTCGGGGTACAACTGCGATATTCAAATCCACCAGATTAAACTAAATCACAAAATTTATAATGCAGACACTGCAAAAAACTTTCATACCGCAACGCGTGAGATCAAATCAAACCTTCAAAGGTGAGTACCAGTATTCCCTCAATCTCAACTCACAATTGTTCCGCCCCCCCCTTCCTCAACGCCCTTCCATTTCCAAACGATCGGTGCCACACAACAAGATAAGTAACCAACCACTCCCTTCTTCACAACCCAAACAGGTGATAATTGGAACCCACGTATCCAAACAAAATAGTTTACCAGCTGAATTACATTTGGTTACAAACGAAGAAGTCTCAAGGAAATTCCAAAATCACATTCACGGATGGGTCTAAGCTGGCAGATGACATGAGAGGAGTAGCATATTATTGTACAATATTTCAAACTCGAAAGACTGTGCAGAATCTCTCCAGTAGGTTTCATGAGGGAAGAACTATAATTGATATCCTTCTCGCTTTGGGATGGATTGAAGAAGGCCCTCCCCCTGTCAGTCGTCATCTTAAAGACAGCCAGTCCCTTTTTCAGATCACCACAAAACCATCGAAACATTGGCAAAACATATAGAGAAGTGTTAGCAAGCTCTATATTCAGAATTTGAAACTGATACGTAGTGTAAAATTCAAATAATGCACGTTAACAACGTCTGATTAATAGTCTTTACCTCAGGCTTTTAGCATTTTGTGTTGAAATATCTGCTTTATTGATTAATCTGTTTATTAAATTATAAAACGCATTATCAAAAAAAAAATGTTCTAAGGAAGGAATCATCTCCAAAGTTTGGTAGTTACTCATAGCATTAGGATTTCACACACGCATAATAACCACATAGATACTGTAACAAAGACTAATACTTTTTTCGTAGTACGAAAAAAGTCGGTTTGAAATTTAACGGCTGAAATTTTTTACATACACAGAAAGCTTCAACATGCTATATTCTTAGAAATGGTCTTGAATCACACTTTCTTCAATTTACGATCGTGATAGACGATTTCAAATTTTAAGCTTGCAAAAGGGACGGACAATCTTTAAGTGACTCTATTTCCGCCATCGAGGCAATACATAATTTGAAAGAATCCCGCATCGTATAATATGAGGAAAAAATCATATATTTGAATACATATGGTATCACAGTTCACTTTGAGTGGGTTCCTGCTCATTGTGGTATAGCCGGAAATGAGTATGTAGACTATTTGGCTAAAGAAGTGTAGATATTATTTCATGCCTTATTATGTCGTTAAATACATCGTGATGTCATCATATTGCAATATGAAACGAAGAAATTAATTTTGATGTATGCCGTCATGAACTTTTTAGCCGTTTGAGCTTATCTCAGTAACCCTGTATGAATTTTCTCTCAAATTTCAGTGTTTCAGTGCAAAATTACACGCACAAATTGTATACTTGGATGCACAATGGCGAAATTGAATGCTCTAACATAGCTCGAAAGGGTTTCACGGGCGAACTTGGTTGCACTATGTACACATTCGTATGCCGAGTGGCGGATTTGGTTACTCTAAAGCGAATATGAATGTCAAATAGCCATTTCGGTTGCACTACAGCGAATTTGAATGTCGACTGGTGATTTTGGCTGCCCTATCTAATAAATTGAATGACCTATTTATACTTTCTCATGCACTATGTGTGAAATTGAATGACCTATCTTTACTTTTGCATGAACTAAGTGCGAAATTGGACGGGAAAACCTATATTACAGCCACACACAGTGCCTTTTGGAGGAAGAAAATACGAAATTAGTCTCATTTGCACTTGCATTAAAATCATCATATAGAATATCTTCCAGCATATTTTGATTCATGAAACAAAAGAAAACACTTGGAATTCGTGCCGTAGCTTATAGGGTTCGTTCTTTATCTAGCAAAACTTTTCAGCCCATAAATTTATAGGCTACTAATGATATCAACATGAAAACGAAGAATGACAATGATTTCTATCGTGTCAACTCATGCAGCTATGACACAATATTGGACGTTAAGGACAACATTGCGGTATTTGCGCAGCATGATTACTCATCACATTGATAATCATCAGTTTCCAAATCATCACTACCTTCAACAAGGGAGGTGTAAGAACCGGGGCATGCCCGAGAGTAATTCAATTCAACAGCAGTAGTGTTCATTGATAGCACAATGAAATATTTTACGCGTTTGGCACTTTGAACCGGGGACACCCGCCGTCAAAAAGGCGGGAAAAATTTGGGATGCATTTTGAGGAATTACATTGTGTGTGCGCAGAAGATTTCAGAACTTTTTGACACTTTTGAATAAAGCTGAAATTGACACATTATAAAGTCAAATGAAGTCACATTTTTCCGGAGCAGGTCTCGTGATATTCATCAATTATTTATTCTTGTGATAATACGATTTCCTCTTTTGGACAAATCTGGACGTAATTTTTTTTGTGTATCAGATAATCAATTCAGAACACAACGATGACCATTGTGTATCACACCTGTCGATCCACTAGCAACTGGCACCAGAGTGTCATTAATAATTCATGATGCTTCTGCAGAAAAGAAGTTGTGAGTTGATACGTGTGATAATTATGAACATGATTGTGTGGCAACGGCTTCTCAGAGAGAACAAAAGAAATGCACAGTCTCATTTCGCTTGTCCCGTTCTGTTAAAGGGAGTATCCTCTACTGGGAAGACAAAAAGGCACTCAAAAGGTGATCGTGAGCAATCTTCTTGCCAAAGGTCTTAAATTCATGTATTGTCCATTTTAGAAACTTGCTGAAAGTTATTAGCCATAAAACTATCCACATTTGGAGTAATCAGTGATTTAATCACAAATCCTCACATTGTTCGGGCCGAACATTTTGAGGATTTGTGATTAAATCACTAATTATTCCAAATGTGGATCTTATGAGAGTAAATAACTTTCAGCAAGTTTCTAAAATGGACAATACATGAATTTTAGACCATTGGTAAGAAGATTGCTCACAATCACCTTTTGAAGGCCTTTTTGTCTTCCGAGTACAGTATACTCCCTTTAATGGCGTTAATACTTCCATGAGCATAATAGGTATCAGCGAACACAAATAAACAAGTTTTTCAAGTGAAATATCTCTGTTTCACACAAACACACACAAACGCCGTTAATGATAATACACAGCTTAATATATCATTTTGAGAGTGGTTGAAGCCCCTAAATGCACAAGATGTCGGAAAGTGAAGAAATTGGTCAATTTTCTAAGTAATACAAATAGCTTATATGTCTGATTTTTAATGATTCCTCAATACTTTACGAAACAAAAGCAGAGTAAAGGATCTGTCATTATCTGCCGTTAACTTCCTATAGTTTGCAAACAAATTTGTCAAAAACAAAACGTCTACAGACAAATGGGACATTAAAGAAATTTCTTTTCAAGTTGACATCAGCTAAATGTCGGCCCGGCACATGGAACATCAAAGTATTGTCATGATTATAGAATGCTTTTGACATTCATGAGCACGCTTTAGTACCCATACAGATGTTTGAATGTATTATGCTCGAGTTTCTACTCCTTCGTAACACCTTCCTGGTAAAATGAAATTACCCCAGAAAGCCCTTTCACTTAAATCTAGGCGTTACTAATGACCCCAAAGCTTGTCCGAGGTTTGTCCGAGTAGCAATACGTAATATATTACGAGTACGTTCCATCCATTGAAACTGAATCACGAAATGCACGTGAATGTAGCAGCGCCTCACTAGGCAGTTATGGAGAAAGTTGTGAATATATTACGAAAATGGATTATTTTGTCCCTTTCTTGATTGGACGTATCGAATTCCAATTGCAAAGCCAAGAAAACAGCGCTACATATGAGTGTCAACATGGTCGATCATTATAAACTGATAAACCTAATTCATCTTATCGAGAAACTACTTCTATAAGGACATAATGGTGACACTTACATCATAAAAGCTCATCAAACATGAATACTTTATAAAGGTGAAATGTTGATACATCATACTCGGATATACCTGATTTATATATATATATATTCCATTTATTCCAACCACTTTACATTTATTTACACAAATGTCAACGGTTGGATTCAAAATAAGCATATCTATAATATATAACACAGTAATGAAAATACAAACTGTTATTTATGCCAAATTTATGCCAAATCACATCATATAGCACTGAAATATGGCAACAAAAATACTCATTTTTAAGTGTGTTTATAGCTTTCTAATAAGGTACTGAGTAGAATAAAATGACATATTTTAAAATTCGTGATTCAGGTAAGTGAGTATATGGAGCTTGTCAGTGCAACTCGTCATCTACGAGTTTTTGTTAACACCTAGTTTTACACCGCCACGGCACCCTTCTACCCCTCATTTATATAGTCGGTTCATTGAATCGAATAGAATTCAATGGAAATTAATTGAATGTATTTGTTTTCTATATATAAACATGAAATATACAAGAACATGAAAATGATAGGTTTGTATGCATATACATAATGAATGTAGACAGAAATTATCAAGATAGGTACAATACATACAAACATTGTTAATTACAAATATTGCTTGTACATTTGAATTATAGACAATTAATAACGTAATGCTAAATATGTTACTCATTGCTGATAAATCGTTAGTGACAATCGTTTGTCTAGCAATGTATGCTCAACAAGTAATTAAATAACATATTACACAATGTGGGGGAGCCTATATAATATATATATGCGTCTTACGGGACTGTACAATATGCATTCATCAGGTTCCGCCTTAATCTGCGCTTAAGTGTGTGTATGGGTTACGGATGACTGCAGTTCATTGCTCAAGGAGTTCCACTGTTGCGGTCCTTAATGTTCTCTGCCGAGATAATGCTCAGTTAAGTGAGGGGTGATATCGGCTTAATTGTCTCGTGGGATAGTTGTGTAAGTCTCGGTTTCTACAGAATAATTTAAGGATGTTTTGAGGTAGTGCTGATACATAAAAGAACTTAGACTTACAATGTATAGATAGTGATATTTTAGGACTCGGTTTAGGTATATGTGTGTTCTCGGTTGCCTGGACCACATACATTTCTGGTTTATTGCTGGTCCTATGATAATTTAGCCGAAATAAAGCAGGATAGAATCTAAAACTTATTCTCTTTACACAACTATGATCCGACAAATATACATGTATGTAAACTGGCATCACGCACCAAATTACAACAGGCCGATACTCAAAATATATCAGCAATTCCAATGTAAATCTCCTTGTAATACAAATATTGTAATTATTTCATCAAAGTAAAAACATAAAAATACAAAATAATACACTCGAGAAAAAGGAGATGACGGAGACCTCCATAAAAAAGGCACAAGGCTTGATTGAGCAGAAGGTACCTTTAACCAACATAATGTTACGTCATAA
Source organism: Arbacia lixula (assembly GCA_963669155.1). Lineage (NCBI taxonomy): Eukaryota > Metazoa > Echinodermata > Echinoidea > Arbacioida > Arbaciidae > Arbacia > Arbacia lixula. The sequence goes on from OZ022593.1 coordinate 5,185,252, forward strand.
TACAACGTATGAGTAACAAAATTAACCAAATTAATACACACGTCAAAAGCCACAACCACAAAACACACACACACACACACACACACACACACACAGATATACACACACAGATATGCACACTTTTTTTTTAGAAATTTTTATTTAATTCCATTCAAATTATACATGACAAAAAATAAACCGCAATTCCACTTGGTATTGCGGTTATAAATTAACAAAAAGTTACAGATTTGATCACATATTTGATCACAATAAACAAAAATATATCATTTTCTTTGTATCATTGTCGCAAAGTGAATTAACTTAGATAATTCATATATGTTTTATATTTTAAATTAATATGAACAAATAGAAGGAATAATAAAATAATAAAATAATGAATAAAATAAAAAAAATAATAATAAAATAGAAGGAATAATAGAAGAACACACACACACACATACACATACACACACATGCATATACACACAGTGTCAGATGGGTATTATTAGCAATAAAACAAACAATTACGTCGAATGACAATTCTACTTTTTGATACATTCAAATTCTATGAAATCGTGTGGTTGTTTAAACATTTAATCAGATTAATCCAGTTCGCAGACACAACCAAATCTGAAAAACTTTCCATGAACCGCGATAACAGCATGATATCTCCGCATTGCCTTCAAAATTGTCATTATCACTAAGTTGACGGAATATCGCGCTATGACAGACATTGTCCTGACTAAGTCACTTGTAATATAAAAAAATGAAGTCACCAGTACTTGTACTCGACTAGAATATTGGACGGCCCGACAAACAAATAATATTAACATGAATTGGGCAATATTTAATTTCATACTCTTAAGGAGTAGAGGTGTTCAAACACAAAAAAAACACAATTTTGAGCCAACACATTTCATAATTCAAATTACAAACCAGATTCTCGCCAGAGGACGGTATTTTCATGATACAAATTAAAACAAACAAGCATGGTTTATGTAATAACAGGCTACATGGTTTATATCATGACATATTATTATTTTGAATCAGTATTGTGAAGCTCACCTACACCTCATCTACAAGCAATGATTGGTGTGAACCAACTAAAAAATTGTTTTAAAGGGCATGAAAAGATACACCTTTTTTTATACAACTTATAAATTATACATTGACATCGCTTAAGTATATCATCCTAGTAATCAACAATCCCATGCCTATCAATGTCTTTATACGGAAGCCCATTTGTAATTACAACAATGCTTTTCAATTGAGAATCTCCACGCTAAAGTTCCAGGGAGGTATTATCTTGCTTTTATCGAAAGATGGCGCTATGCATGAATGGAATAAAGCTCTGTGTAGAGCTCTACAACGATTGACCAACGCCTGCTATGATCCTCCCTGTGTGTGCCAGATAAAATGTTGATCTATAGGATTTGTGTGTATTACCTGTGAATAAATATACATGTGACACTCAAAGGGTTGATATACTTTATGATTATTGGTGGTGCCATGAAGCGTACGAGTGCAATTTCAAATAAATCTATTAGCAGTATTAGGCCTAAGTGTGGACAACGTGGAGACGATGATTCGTTTGTGGAAACTCCACTCAGTCAAAAGCAATTATTATTTCGTTTTGTGGGTATGCTGCTCACAGAAAGTTTGTCTTTTTCGTCATCTTCTTCTTCGTCTTTTCCTTGTTGTTCATATTTTCTTTCTTCTTCTATACATCAATTACCTTTTTATTATTTTCCTGGGAAGTTCTTGACCTCCCTATACCTCATTTACCTCCTTTTTTCCTTATGTCTTTTCTTGACCTTTTCTGTTGCGGAACGATAAAAATCAATGATATTTGAGATGAAATGTATCAAAGTAACGAAATGAATATGGAAAAAGGCAGGAAAGAATATTAGGATGTAGGCCTAAGTTGGGGGGGGGGGGGGGCGGACAATAGGAAAGGAACTGAAAGGGTAAGGGAGGGAAGCGGGACAGAGGAGAGGAGATGGAGGAGAAAGTGGGGAGAGGGGAACGGGTGGGAGGATCGGAGAATGAAGAGAGAGAGAGAGAGAGAGAGGGAGAGAGAGAGAGAGAGGGAGAGAGGGAGAGAGAGGGAGAGAGAGAGAGAGAGAGATGGGGAAAAAGGTGGTGGGGGGGTGGAGATCAAGAGATGTGACAGATAGTTCTAGAGAGCGGAAGAAAAAGGGATAGAGATAACAAGAGCCGTGTTGTAATATACGAGGAAGGATTGACAGAAAAAATATATTATCTAAGTATTGATAAATTAATTTACTAATTTAGTTTGACGGTTTAGCTTGCTACAAGAAATTACAATAGCACCATTATGATCTAACACTTTACAGAAAATTATAAACTTTTTTCTCTCCAAAGAGGTGTAACCATAGGTAACGGGTTACGAAAAAGGCGTGGCCATGTATGTGGTAGCATACCGACGTGACAGGCAGTATAAACACTGGCACATCGTGGATGTCACAAAGGCGAATGCCCATAGGTACAAGCTATACAACCTGCGCGTGCCGCAGAAGTATTGACATTTTTACCTTCCTCCCCCCCCCCCCCCCCCCCCGACTCCCCCACCCCTCTCGATCACGTCTTATGAAAAAATATAACATCCGACCTCCATCTCGCGAGCTCCAATATTTCGTGCGCCTATAGCTTGTAGGCTATACCCGGCGGCACGGAACGCACGATTCGTTCAATCAGAAATCTCGACCTTTTTTTTGGTGTTTTCGACACGGTGGCTTATATCGTCGTCTGCGTGGCAGTTTATGCGGCCAGGCTCGGCGCGGTGACCGTGGACATATACCTCGCGAGCTCGAGGAGCGCTTCTTTGCGATTGCTTGTGCTGAAAGATGGAACATTTGTTTTTGCGTCTTAGGTTGTGTCTCGATTGTCAGAACTGTCTCGCCTCTGACAGGCGGTGTCTAGCTCTGCCCACGCCCACCGCTTGAATCACGAGGTGCTGGATGCGGGAATTCAGGAGCGATCTTGGTTTGATAACAACTCAGTCCACATATTTGTTGTTTCGCTTCAGTGTTTCCCTGATCCATCTCGCGGTCGCCTGCTGCGTAGAGTGCATCAGTATTTATAACACACGTGCGTCGTCTGCAAGCGTGTAGTTTGCATTTCTGTAGAGGTGTTTGATTTACGTTACCATTTACGTTTGCATGTATATACGTGTGTCTTCACTTCAGAACAACAGCTGAAAATTGATCAGACGATGTGGAAATACTGCTGCGTGTAATTTGATTTCGTGGATTATTATTTACCGGTAATCTTTTCTCTTTGATCGTGGACGAGGACAACCATGGGAAGTTTACCGGAGTTGCAGAAGGTGTTGAGGCAGAAAGAGGAGAGGATCTCCGAGTTGGAGTGTCTTCTCCGAGCTCGGGATGAGGAATTAGCCGAGATGCGCACCAAACTCGACAAGTTTATGTCTGTTTTGCCGACGTCTCCTTCGCTGGTGAACATCTGCCGGCAGCCCCGGCTGAAGCGAGCCCTTGGTATCTCGGCCGAGCCACAGGTTCAGAAGTCCGTGCAGGAGCTGTCGGAACAAGTCTTCAAGAAGTACCCCAAGTCAAAAAGGTAGGCTGCAATTTGAGTTGGTGAATGCCGAGAAGCAGATGGTTTAATATCAGGGATACCATTAGGTAGAGGCTTTGGTGTGCATCCAATCCATTAAGTCTTGTCTTGTCTTTTTGTTTTCTTCTTCTTTTCAAGTGAACTTCATTATTGGCTGCATTGCCCTCTATGAGAGTGTTTATGTATTATTTGTAGACCTAATGGTGAATTTATGGCAATGCCAATGGGATGGGTCTGAAGATGTTTCTCTAAACTGTATGATTCATGTCAATGGTCAAAGGAAAATTCTTCCCTACTTGACAAAAGGAAGCAACTAACAAAAGAAACTTTTCTTGGAAATGAGCAAAATGTGTCTTTCACTTAAAAATACCACATCTTGTTAGATTCCATATCTGGCAGCAAGATGAATATTTTTTCTCCAGATTTTATCTGTATGTAGGGAATGTTGGGTACAATCTAAGAAAACCAATACTCCAAAATTGAGTGATTTGTCACTTGCTTCCTTTTGTCAAAATAGGGCAGAATTATGTAGTGTGGAAAGTGGAAAGATTGCTCTTAGTTGTGTATTAGTTGTTTCCTACAGTGTAGAGCTGATATAACATGTTGGACTCATGCCTGGAGCTCACATATATGAGGCAATAATAGAAATAGCCCATTTTCATAATGTATTTAGATTTGATGCATACGTCATTCAAACAATTTTGTCACCAATGGTAACCCCAAAGCTTCAGGTTTGTCTTAGTAGCAACAACTAATATATTCAGTGTGCGTTCCATCAATTGAAGTGAATCATGTAATACAGGTGTATGTTCATAATAAAGCATTTCTGTAAGGGTGGGGGAAAATAATAAATATATTACAAAAATAGGCTAATAAAAACACTCATGCAATGTGCCTATACACTTACAAGCACTGATGTATCATTCATGTACACAACAGCTCAAAGGAATTGGCATAGGGAAAGGGAAAGGGAAGAAAGGGAAGGAGCTGCAGTTTTAAACCATGGTATATTTTGTCGAGTTCAGCATGAAATATGAGGTTTTTTAGGCTAAAGCATCATGTTTAATGCTGAACTGGACAAAATATACTGTGATTCTAACCTGCGGGTCCTTCCCTTTCCCCATGTCAATTCCTTTGAGCTGTAGTGTATATTCAGAACTGTTACCCATATGGAGAGAGGGTCTGTTTCACTATGAAGCTTTTCACACCGGTATTTCTTAGCCCCGTACTATTTCTTAAACTCGACTAGCTTTTCACACTGTTCTCACTCGAAATCGTTAGCCCTGGACTTTCTCGACAGCTTATGAATATTTATGAGTGTACGTCTTGCACGTCGGCTCTTTACCACTCCGCATCAAGGTCACTCGCTCTCGTCGGGCCTTATCTGATTGGTCTCGGCGTTTCGGCCTTGAGAGCTGACATCGCATTTCCTTAGCCCCGTACTATTTTTCGTTTCTGTTCACACTGGCGCTCATAGCCCCGGACTATTCGGCTTGGCCCTGCAATTCCGGTGTTAGCCCTGCTTTTTTGCAGGGCCAAATAATCCCGGATTATTGGTGGGGCTAGCCTACTTTGGTAAAAACCAATGTGAACAGAAAGTGGTCTAAGCTTAACCCCGTACTATAGGTGGGGCTAAGGCCCCCCCTTAGCCCCACCTATAGTACGGGGCCCTTAGCCCCACCTATAGTACGGGGCTAAGGAAATTTTTGCCAGTGTGAAAAGCATATATGAGTATTCATAGTATCCCGTTTCTTACTGTACAAACCCGGTCAGCAATGCAATGCATTGGAATGTCGAGTATTGTTCCTGAGGAAATATGTGGACACGTATAATATGCCTCAATTCTTCTAAAGCTCCGTAGGGTATTGTTGAACTTTTGTTCCTCTTGCATTCATGTATGACTGAGCACAGATAATCACTTGCCAATCACTTGCTAGTGTGTCAATTTCAGGAATTATTTTTCTGATTTTCCCATAAATTAGGCGTGACGGATGGATTTGTGGTTGAGAAGCCGGTTTTGTTTTAGAAGGAGATGTATTCCTTGACTGTGGTTTGAGTCCTGGGGTACTTGCATCCCTCCCTCTCAGTATACTTTGCGGTGAAAGGTTCTGCGTGAGGTGATGTAGCCTAGTTTCTGGGCTGTTGGCTTTTTTTAGTATGTTGCACTGTAATTTCAACTATGTCTGGATACACAAACTACCCTTCAATGTCAATACCGCTTGGCGGCACAGAGGAAAGAATGAAGGATGCTTATTGTGTAGTCTGTGTTCAGACGTAGTAGTGTTCATGAAAAAGGGTATGACCTGCAGCCTGGAAAATAGGCTACAGCTGATGTTCTAAAAGCAGATTAATTTCATGGTGGAGAGAAGAAAGACAAATATTGGGGTGACCTATTTACAAAAAAATATGCTCAAGTTATCTGTGTATTTACTAAATTGATGTCTTTTACCCATTATTGCTGTGGTAAGCACATTTTTATAAATGTGCTCATGTTTTGACCAATTATTGCTGTGGAAAGCACATTTGTACAAATGTGCTTAAGTTATCTGTGTATTTATGTATTTTACAAACGATTGCTGTGGTGAACAGTTTTGACACGCAGTGCATGTGTGCCACTTGTTTACCAGGCTTTGCAAACATGCATAGAACGCATAAGCCATGTGCAAATAGTCTCAGTGGTTATCAGTGTTTTGTGTACGACCATTTACACTGGCAAAAAACACAAAGTTTGAAAAAATGTGTTAGAGAAATCACACTCTGGAGGTGGATGTTTGAAAAATCCTTTAGGGCTCGTTTAGGGGTAGTTGTCAAGGAGCTTTCACTTTTTGCTGGCGAATCATGCATTTTTTCTGACAGTGAAAATGGTTCTAGAGAGAAAGAGAGAGAGAGAGAGAGAGAGAGAGTAATAGGGGTGGAGAGAAAAAATGAAACAGCGAGCTTGATTAGCAGAGAGAGAGAGAGAGAGAGAGAGAGAGAGAGAGAGAGAGAGGAACATGAAACCAACTAAACTTCAGCGTGGACTTTCCCTAAATTGAAGTACAGTACATATACTGCGGCTCAAAGGAATTGGAATATGGATAGGGAAAGGGAAGAAAGGGAAGGAGCCACAGTTTTAAACCACAGTATATTTTGTCCAGTTCAGCATGACACACGATGCTTTAGCCTAAAAAGCATGGTGTTTCATGCTGAACTGGACAAAATATACTGCGGTTTAAAACTGAGGCTCCTTCCCTTTCTCCCTTTCCCTTTCCTTTTCCCTTTCCCTATGCCAATCCCTTTGAGCTGTAGTGTACATGTACTTCCCTGCCATGTTCACCAATGACAACCCTGTGAATAACGATGATTTCCGTACAAACTCAGGAAAAATGATTTAAAATTAAATTAAAGGTTTATTAAAATCATCTTCACAGCCATACAGCTGATTTGCAAGAATTTACAAGGGGAAAAAACAGATATAAATACAACATATGAATTGGTAAACTCAACTCGCTTCTGCAAGTAAATTTTGATTAGGTAATAGTGGTATGAAGAGATCTCAATAGCAGTTGAGTATATAACTATATATGACTTTATACCAATATGCTTTTTATACCGAAGATCAAGTTTGTACTATCTGCTCTTCTGGAAATTATTGTAACCCTCCTATTCCCTGATACAATTACATTGGAACACAATAGTATTAGAATAATCTTCTACTTCATGCAATGATATTCCAGACCGAACAATATCTGTGTTGTTGTGGGGGGCATTGTACCACAAGTCTATTGAATTTAACAATTTGCTTTTGTAATACTGCTAAAGGAAATAGGCCTTGAATAGTGTTGTAACAGTAAGAATTAAGTTGAAAAGGGAATTTAGTCTCAAAGAGACCTCAAATTATGTTTGGGATGGGGATCATCATTATTTTCAACCTGGAGATTTGCGTCATAAATCAGTATTTCTGTCATTCTTGACAGCAGACCTGTTGCTCTAGTAGGGTGAATCAAGAGTAACATCTGTGCACTAAGCCAATATAGTAGGTAATCACCCCTTTCATACTTACCCAACATTGATGTTCTCTGTCTGTCTGGGTAGTACATACACTGTATCGCTTGGTCATGCCCATACATACCCTTTGATGTAGACAGGACTCAGACATTTCCATACTTTGCAAATTAATTTGTGTGTTATTGATTTTTGGATTCCTCAAATCTCCTTTGAACTTCTAACAATATGGAAAGAGGGGGACAAATATGCAGGCAACGTAAAGGAACCAGAGGAGAATTGATATATGTTTTGGCTTTGTTCGAGGGAGAGAGGTTCACAATCAAAGTATTCCACACATTTGACATTGCTGGTCACAGTTTCTTCCTAGAAGGTACAGCATTGTGTAATGCAGCATTTACTCATTTATTTACGCAATAGCTAGCGACTTTCAGTTGTCAGCTTTAGACCAATGCAGACACATCTTATGAAAACACAAGATAGAGGGGGAGAGGGGGGGGGGGGCAGGGAGGGATGGAATGATCAGTGAAGGAGGGAGGGAGAGAGACTTTGTGTGGGGGGGAGGAGTGAGAGAGATGGAGAAGAGGGAAAGAGAGGGAGAAAGAGAGAGAGAGGGGGGGAGGAGTGAGAGAGATGGAGAAGAGGGAAAGAGAGGGAGAAAGAGAGAGAGGGGGGGGGGGGGAGGAGTGAGAGAGATGGAGAAGAGGGAAAGAGAGGGAGAAAGAGAGAGAGGGGGGGGGGAGTGAGAGAGATGGAGAAGAGGGAAAGAGAGGGAGAAAGAGAGAGAGAGGGGGGGGGAGTGAGAGAGATGGAACAGAGGGAAAGAGAGGGAGAAAGAGAGAGAGAGAGAGGGGGAGGAGTGAGAGAGATGGAACAGAGGGAAAGAGAGGGAGAAAGAGAGAGACAGATACCCCTTTTATAGTGAGAGTTACCCCGGATCAGGTCCGGACCTGATCCGGGGTAACTCTCACTATAAAAGGTCGAAAAATATTTAGCCCGAGCTAAAGTTAGTCCTAGCTGAGAGGAGGGTCAGGTCCGCATCAGGTCCGGATCAGACCCGAGCTAACGTCACTATAAAAGGTCTCTCGACTTAGCGCGGACTAAAATCAGTGACCCATGAACTGGAAGTGCGGACTGTGCGGTATATGTATGCCGCTTCCGTTTCCGGGTTACCCATGTACAAGCGCAAAGCACGCTATAGCTGTAAACATTCGCGCCTCCTCACGCTAGCTCTGTGTGTGCCGTGTACTGTATTCTCTTTCAGCCGAGATAGCAAAAAAAGAAGAAGGAAAATCCGCACGTAAAACATGTCGAAAGATGATAAAACATCGAGAGGAAAGAAGTGGGAGAGCGATGAGGAGCTATTCATGCTCCAACTTCGCGCGAGTCGAGTAATACAAAAACCAAAAGTGAAACACGAGGATCGGTACACGATGAACTTCACACGAGAACACACGGAGCTATACGCTAGCACGTGCGCATGCGAGTGCACGTATACAATTTTTGCACTCGCGGGAAGCACAGTTGAGATGGGGCGCGCTTGCGGGAAGGAGGGCTGATGGGGCAGTACGTTACCACGGCAACTAGTGCGGTCTCGCTCCCGTCATGGGTGGTCGAAAAAAGCAGTATAAAAGGACTTACCCCGAGCTAAAGTTACCCCGCTTCTGAAGCGGGGTAAGTCTGAGCGCACTATAAAAAGGGCATGAGTGTAGGGGTGGGGGTGGGGGAGAGAGAGAGATGGGGGATAGAGGGAGAGATAGACGGAGAGAGAGAGAGAGATAGAGAGAGAGATCAACAGAGACCTTGATTGAGCGGGGGAGAGATTATTGCTATTGACATTCAAAGTTCAAGAGAATGAAATGCAAATATTCTCGGTATTAGCCTTAGGTGTTGATCTCTTCAATCAGAGGTCCAATATTTATTTTGTCACTTGATAAAAATACACAAATACCTGTTGCATGGTAACATACAGTATGTATGTTTATATGCGATTCCAAGCTGTCATTATTTCCCAATCCCTGCTGTTTCATGTTGGATTGTACAGTACTAATGGGTTAAATCAAACTGACGATTACTACAATTTCCTTTAATTGAACTTGAAGTACGCAGAGGAAGTCTACCTTATCTCTAGCTGGTACTATATTTGATTATAGAGCATGATAAGCCACTACATAAATATTGTTATTTAAGTCTTCAGATGAATGCATGACATGCAATTCTATTACATTTTGCATCAAACAGCAGCTCTTTTATCTGGAAAAATGAAGATAAAAATAGTGGAAATTAAAATATACACTAATCAAAACTTGATATGAAAGATGAAAATTGAACATGATATACTGTAGGAGTAAGGAAGGATGGTGTAAGTTTGTGGAGCACTGTGGTATAGTGGTGAGAGCTCTTGACTCTTGCAGAGAGATTCTGGGTTCGAGTCCAGCCCAGTGCATACACCCATGGACAAGGTGTTTTGCTCATGTTTGTCATTCTCAACCCAGGTGTAGTAAGTGGGTACCTGGCAGGAATATATTATTCATGATCTAATTAGATCAACTCGCTTTTAGCGCCACATACTTGGCTGCTTGGCTAAAGCCAGGGTAATCAAGTGCTTTCGGTAGTACTTTGTACCAGGAAAGTGCTACTTAAAAGCTGGTTATTATTATTATTGTTATTGTTGTAATTATTGTTATTATCATTATTATTATCATTATTATTATTATTGTTGTTGTTGTTGTTGTTATGATTTTGGAACAGAAAGGAGGTTGTAGGCTTACAAGGAGTTGGCTTTGGTTGTAAAGTATCATATCTGTGCACTAATACATACATGTACATATTTAACTGTGGCAGGGAAAGATGTGATGTGGGATCAGAGGTACTTACTCCCTGCTAAGGCACAATGATCCTCCACTGATCACAAAAGAGCCAGGGGCTGTGAAAATGGTCATTTTCTTGATATAAAGTAGGGTACTGTGCACGCTTTTACAGCATGGTCCAGTGAGTTTGTGTTATGATGTCAAGCTTGACCAGTAGCCCTTAAAAACAAATCTTTTATCTCCTAGACTGTCTTTACAATCCAATGCCCATACCACTTGGACTATACATATCATGATGGGCAGTTATTGTATACATGTATGTACAATTTACTGTACATACACATAACCATGTGTAGATATAGGGTACAATGTGCTTTGTAATGTTGTATGACTGTATGGTAGTCACAGGCATACATGAAACTGCATACACTCTGTATAATACTTGCTTTCCCAGCAATGTGCCACATACACACATACTTATACCTGCAATTCTTCTGAAAATTGATATCTTGAGTGAGATACAGTTACTGCTTTCTTATTTGATTCTTGTACACAGGCACACTAGTGTACACATGTATGTTTTAAACTACAGAGGCACTCATGTGTATACATATATTCTTTTTCTTTTGGTATTGGAATTAATTATCTTCTTCAAAAACTAATAATGAGTTGAATTGAATAAAAGAGACAAGTCAGAGAATCTAGGCAGAAGTTAAGAAAAGACAGACATAACTCATGTTAAGGAAGTTGTGATTATTTGTAAATCTTGATTACTGACATTTGATATGATCATCGAAATTGTAGGGTAGCTCCACTGATCTGCAACAGGGAAAAAAGTCAATTAAAAATTCTCAGGGGCTACTTTTTGAGCACATTGGCCGATTTGGCTACAATTTTACATTGTGTCTATGGGAATTTTCCAGGGCTCTTTTAAGCATTTCAGGGGTGAAATCGCTCCGAGCCTTTGTGTATTTTGTCCCATGATCTGCAATGACGTACAATGTATACTTATTTGTGTTAGAAACAACTTAATCATTATCCCTGTAAATCCAAGCTAAACAGACAACTGGTTCCCAGGGTATTGTCTTGTGAAGGCTTGGTAAACAAGAACAAGACAATACCACAGCCCACTGGAGCTGTCCAATTAAGTTTAACTCATTTTCACCCATCATCTGATTAAGTAGGGTTTCCAATGCATCAAGAAAGCTGTGATTTACTACATACTGTAGGTGGTGAGGCCAATGAATCCTTGTAATGCCCAATTCTTGAAAGGAAGTACTGCAAATACAAGCATGAACGGTACCTGAAGCTAATTGGGTCACATTTAAGTAGTGCTCAAAATGTCCCACCCCATGCTAAAAACATTCTCCAAAGTAATAGAACTGGAAACTGACTTTGAGCAGAATTATATCATTGATTGTGAGAAGGTATTGGGCGGTTGTCCAAAATCTAGTGATTCCTGTAACCTGGAGACGGGAGACCATAGCAGCGCACATTGTGGCTCTCCGCTCTGTGGTGAGGGGTACACCTTCGAATGATACACTGTGCGGTGCAATATGATATATTCATGAATGTAGACTATGGTTACTCTGAAATGAGGCATTTCAAATATAAACAAGGATGTGTTTTCACTTTTCCTGATAAGGTTAGTATAGCTATGACTGAAATTTCGTACACGTTATTGTAAGGGTATACTCCTGATTCCTGCCAAGTTTCATGACCTTTGCAAATGGACTACCCCTGTCTTTAAGTCGGCAGTGTGATTGTAAATACATGAGTGCCCTTCTGATGATATCAATGAGTACAGTCTTTATCCCATTCAGATATAAGTTAGACAAAGGTCAACATTCTGTGATACCACATAGATAATATAAGTCGGTCCATGCAACTGCAGAGTTCCTATAGAAGCAGAGTCAAACCTCATTGCACTGTCTATAAAGACCACCTGACCATATAGACCACTTGTGTTTCAGTGGCATGGTCTTTATAGACATGTTTGACTGCAGCTATATGTATATTGGGAATGTAACATGTGGTACACATTATGTTTAGTTATATAACAAATTTCTTCCAGAGTAAATGTATTGCAGTGATAAGGTGATAAGATAACAGCACATTTGTTTGTGCAATGTGTAAACTGATGGCATGTTAAAGGGATAGCCCACCATGATGTTAAGTTGATTGTGATAAAAGCATCAACATGGAAAAAACATATTAGTGAACGTTTGATAAAAACCCATCAAAGGATAAGAAAGTTATTACTTTTACGATTTTTAATTTTGGGATGTCACATGTAAGATACTGTCCCATATGCTATGCGCTGTATGATAATTTAAATCTGGATAGAGTTGAGCTTGAAGTAACAATACTGTCATCTAGTAAATACTAGACATTTGGGCATGTGTATAGAGGTATGTAGGAAATAAAATGTTTACCTATTATACATGTATGTAGATAACTCATAATGATATGTACAGGTACATTAACTTCCATTCTCTTAGCCTTGCTTCCAGGCAGTTGGGCATTTTTCATAAAGACTGTCAACCTTCTATATGACAACCATACTGCTGCTCTATGGGATTTGTGTGTGTGTGTGTGTGTTACTTGTGCATAAATGCACCAGGGGTACGTAAAAGGTTTAACAGAGTCTTGATATCAAAGGTCTGATTGTCAATGGTAAAACCAGATCATTGTGGACCTAAAAATGCCTGCGATGCTGTATTTCAGTTCAGTATGTGCCAAGTAAAGTATGGAATGTGTGTGAATTACTTGTGCAAAAATCATACATGGCACTCAAAGAGTTAAAGTATTTGTACACCTCTTCCTTTTTGTAGCAAAGCCAATGTTATTGTTATGTAGGTCAGTCTGGTTAAAGGTTGAGTACCGGTATTCTTTTGATTACTGAGGTCACACATGTTAGGTCATAGGGTCAAAGGTCAATATGTCATTTTAGATGGAGACCAATGGTATAAATTGAATAAATGTTCATTCATTATTTTGATTGAGGATTATCATTTTGATCATCAAGAAAACTCAATTCAATAGAACATCAGTGTTTATTTTGCAACATGCAGTGAACATTAAAGCAGAAGATGAGAAAAAAATGGTTATATTCTCTAAAGGTTTATGTCCTATCAACAGGTTCCATGCAATGCAAACCAGTCACCTTTTGCAGTAGATCATGATGTGTGGATGCTATGGATTACCCACCCAAAGCCTCATCAAAATCTACCAGTCAGTTTTCCAGTTCTATTATTGGGAAGGAAGGCCTGATGCAGTATCTTCTTCCATTTTCCCTGGTTCTGTCACAATGTTACTTTTTTCACCTGTCTTTAAGACACCCTGTCTTTAAGCTTAACTTTTACAACTGAACAAAGGTGGGTTCCTGCCTATGATGTTACAAGGTGAATGTGTCAGTGGCTGATTGCGTTTGGACAGGATGATTTGTACAAGTGGAAAAGAGAAGATTAATGATTGATTACAATTTACTTCTGTTCTTCTTGGGGGAAAGTCCCCCAAAGTATCAAAACCGGGAATACGATACTGCTGATTGGGACTTTATATCAAGAGTTTTGCTTTAACTGTTTGGTTTCCATGGTGATACAGTGGATCAAAGTTGACAATGTCCTGTGACATTCAAGGAGGTGTTTGGCACGTTGTCACAGGTTTCACAAAGACTCATTGCAGGTGCTGAATAACAAATTATCACTGGCCCTAATGACCGGGGTATTTCAGTGCAATTCAAAAGAGAAAAGAGAGAATTGAGATTCAATCAGATGACTTATGCATTATTAATTTTGATAGGTCACCAAGATATTCCTAATAATTGTGTGTGTGTGTGTATGTCATATACATGCAAATCCTTGATGAAATGAAATATTTGCAAGTGTTATCAGGCGACTGTAAATAAATATGGCATGCTTTATCTGACAACAAGCTTGCAGACATGTTTTAAACAAGATGGCCACAGAGATAAACTTGATGAGATAGTGCTAGCTGTATTACGTGTTGGGTGTGTACATTTTGTAAATAAGATCAGCATTTAGAATATTTAGTATGGCATGGCTAGATGTGTTCTATGTTCAGATACCAGTAACTATACAGGGTCGACTATGCAGAAACTGTCTGGGTCAATGACTCCAAATAAAGTGTAGCTAGTACTGTCACAGTCAGGCTTGTAATTTTTGTAATTCATTTATTTTCCACAACTCATAGTAGATACAATAGTACAAATATAACTTGATAAACAAGCATCAAAATAGTAAATGCATGTAGATGAAATAGTGCATAAATGGTAATGATAAAGATAATGCTGAGTCTGTGGAGGAGTTAAAAAAGCACAGCTTGTCAGCTGGACCCCTTTGAACAAAGAAATTTTTAAAACAAATAATATTAATAAATTACATACCAATTTAATTGATGAATGCAAAAAAGGAAATCATCATCAGAAATAAGGCAAGGGGAAGGGAAAGGGGACAGAGGGTGGGGAGGGGGGGGGGGGCAGGGTGGTTGTTGACATGAGATGAACACTGCATTAATGAAATTATTGTGATGTATTTGTAAATGTGTTATTTAGGATCGCAGGTCGCAGGAGGATTGATTGATTTGTATCACTTGCTTCACAACACTTGCCATAATGTCATCTAGCATTTTGCTAGTAACCATGGTACTTAGACTAGTCTCTAAGCCTGTGCGTGTGTGATACACTTCTTGTCTAGCCTCATACAGTATGGGCATCTTCAGATATTCATGAACCCTTTGCTACAAAATTTTAAGACAGGGCCATGTTGCATATGTATTGTAACTTACCATCGATTGTAACTACCATGGTAACATCCAATGAGCTCTCATAATTGCACCTGTTGCCATGGTAGTTACCATTGTTGGTAAGCTACAATAATTGAAAACATACAGTATATGTATGCAACATGGCCCAGCGCTTGCAGCCTAAAACAAGATTATGGGGTACTACCCAGCCATTGTACCTGTGTATCATGCATGCATCTTGTACATTATAGACAATATAACATGTCGTTTATTCAAAAGGAAACTTACATCTATTGTGGTGTTGAATAGATGTGATCTTTGATCATATGGAGTGATAATCCTTGATACAATGAATTTTGTTTTTCAGTGTCCCTGTTCAGAATTTGTGTGTGTGTGTGGAAAAGTGCCTCAGCATGTCACATTACAAGAGTTTAAAATGCATGAAACATTTAAACAAGCTCTTTGATTTGATCACCCTCTTACAAAGTAGCTTAATTCTCCCTATCCCATATAGCTCTCTGAATCTGAACGTGTGTGGTGCTCTAATTTTTTTACCTTTAATTCTTGGGATATGAACTTCCGGTTCACGAACATTCTATAGCCATCATCTTGCTTGTGTCTTTTCATGAGTCCATTCACAATCCATGTTGAGGTAGGCAAAAACATCGCTGTAAGTGATTGGTCGTATTTCTTTCAAGTCCTTACGAGGGTTGAAATTACAGATTCTGTGCATTATTGGGTGAATTGAATACGTACCAAACTCTTACCGGAAGTATACATCCCAAGAGCAATCGATCAGATATCGGGATCGCAAGGTGATATCGCTTGCCTATATGCAATAGGGAGAACTGCTGCATTTGCAGAAAAACAACAATCCTCGATCATAGATGTATCTATGACATGCAGAACATTAAATAATACAGATCTTCAGATGTTAGGAGCAAATTTTAATTGAGGTACTGTATCAAACAATGCTTGAAAAATACTGAATTATCTTCATAAGTAAGGCAGGCAGGAAACGCATTGCTGTTTATCAGAGAATTGTTATAAGCTTGGAGATTGTACCTAGATAACCTGCCTATCTGCGTGGATGTGAAGTTCTAGCTAGATTTAGAATGTGTCCAATACATTGTAATAATATATGCCATGACACGTCTTGTACAATTGTCACGCTTTCACTGTTTATGCACAGCATGACGGAAATTACTCCCGCTGGTTGGTCATCATTCAAAGAGAAATGGTCACAGTAAGGTGCCCGAGGGTTTTGTCCGACTTTGTAAAATGTCGTCAATCAACCAAAGAGGAATACCTAAGCAGTACTGCGAGTATGAAACCCTGGTTAAAATGTTTCTGAAGAAATGTGTCAATATTGCCAGTAAGTTGCCATTGTGGTGTACTGTACCTCTAGGTCTTGCTCATTAAGTAATGATTGCTCGCTGTCATGGGAATGTTTAAAGGGAAAGTCCACCCTAAAGTTCAGTTGGTTTTAAATAATGTCAGCAGAAACATGAGAGGAACTTATAGGTGAAGGATTGATGAAAATCCGTCAAAGGATAAGGAAGTTATGAATTTTTAAGCTTAACTTTTGTGACGTTACGTGTGAGTTGCTCTCCAACATGTTGTGTGCTATTTATTTTTGAAAATGTTAATTTTCTCAAAAGAACATGTTCCATGTTCCCTGTACATTTGATATATCATTTAATACCTGATTTTACACACATACTTCTATGAAAAATATTTATTCCTTCATCAAAAAACAGAAAAGGGGGAAATTATGGAATTATACAACATATTAGAGAGCAACTCGCAAGTGACGTCACAAAATTAAAACTTTAAAAAGTCACACATTTCTTATCCTTTGACGTATTTTCGTCAAACCTTCACCAGTATGTCTTTTATATATTTAAAAAAAAATAAAACTTACTTTCCCTTTAAGCAAACTATTGTAACTCTAACAAAAAGAAAGCTGTGTTGGGCAGTTTATTCCTTACATTCCCTTTGTTTGAAACTGAATTTGAGTTCTGTGTTTCCCGAGTGTGGATATAAAGATTATGAAGCTCTGGGTCATTCAGAAAAAAACCCCACATATTTGTCTCTCAGCATTAGGTGTTCGCTAGTCTGCAAATAAGTCGAAGTT
Organism: Arbacia lixula; assembly: GCA_963669155.1. Classification (NCBI taxonomy): domain Eukaryota; kingdom Metazoa; phylum Echinodermata; class Echinoidea; order Arbacioida; family Arbaciidae; genus Arbacia; species Arbacia lixula. The sequence goes on from OZ022593.1 coordinate 5,202,526, forward strand.
CTGGGCCTCGTTGCATAAAACTTACCATTATTGGTAAGTCTACCATCAGTGGTAACTACCGTAGTAACATCACTGAACGGCCAATCAAATTCAAGGTTTCCATAGAAGTTGCCATTAGAGCAGAGTTACAATCAGTGGTAAGTTTTATGCATCAGGGCCCAGGTGAGGGAGACCACTACACATTTGCAAATAAACCAACTAGTGTATCTATTAGCGTACTGATTAATGTCATGACTGAAAGTGGGTTATTGCCAGGTAATTGCATGCATATATTAAACATAGGTGTTCCTAAATGTGCTTGTATCTTTGTGAAGTATGTTGTTTCCATTCATTTCAAATAAATTATGGACTAAAACTTGTGTACATGACGTTCAGACAAAGGAGCTCTTTCCACTCACATACACAACAGCTCAAAGGAATTGGCTTAGGGAAAGGGAAAGGGAAGAAAGGGAAGGAGCCGCAGTTTTAAACCGTGGTATATTTTGTCCAGTTCAGCATGAAACACGATACTTTAGCCTAAAAGGCATTATGTTTCATGCTGAACTGGACAAAATATATCCCGGTTTAAAACTGCGGCTCCTTCCCCTTCTTCCCTTTCCCTTTCCCTATGCCAATTCCTTTGAGCTGTAGTGTAGGTAGGGAAGCATCATTTTTCTGACAAATATTTTCATTTCTGAAGCCTTGAATATGTTTGCTGGAGATTTGCTGAGAAGAAATGTGGAGAAAAAGAACCTTGTGAGAGATGGATCAATTCATGTTTATACCTGAGTATGGAATCTAAAAATATTTTCACACAATGTCTTTATACAAGGTTGTTAACATGTGTTTTTGAATCTCCATCATGTTTTTTCTTTCTAATTTTTATTTTGGAATGTATTTATTCATCATGTTCTGATGATACATATAAATCTGAGAAGGAGGCATTTCATGTACCTCAGAAAGAGTTCGGTCTGTCTCATAGTTCTCAGTAAGTGATTGTGTAAGCTATTTTAGATAATGTATTCTTGAAGATGCATGGAGGTTGCGGACAAACAATGGTGTTATTCATGCAAGGTAGGCCTATTGTTTCTGTGCAGCTCACACTGTGCATAAGCTTGCATAATGCTGTTAGCTGTAACAAAAACCCAACGACTAGAGCTGTTTCCATGTAAGAAATACCCACAGCAATCTCAGCGGCATGCATGTTATTTGGGTTCACATCTTCGATTGGGATTCCACCTTTTTTTCCCATCAAAAACTTGTTTTCTAAAGGTGTTTCTCTCTTCCTTTCCTCTTTTTGTTTTTGGGGGTAGTAGCCATGATTCCATTATTTCATCAAGATCAATAAAACAGATTTGAAAACTCCCCCTTTTCTCAGAAATTGCATATTCTTAGGACTGTCACGTGCTCTGTTCGAAGAAAGAAATTTATGTTAAAGGTCTGGCGGGTGAAGAGAAATGCAACAGCAAAACAGTAATCCATATTCATGTATATCGCGTGTGTGTGACAGAGAGAGAGAGAGACAAAGAGAAGGAGAGAGAGAGAGAGAGAGAGAGAGACAGAGACAGACAGACAGACAGACAGACAGACAGACAGACAGACAGACAGACAGACAGACAGACAGACAGACAGACAGACAAACAGACAGAGAAAGAGAGGATGGGGATATTTGAGAGTCTCTCCCTTTCCTCGAAAATTGGTATTTTAGGGATGGGCACATGCTTTATTTGAAGACAGAAAAGGTTAAAGACCAGAGGGAAAAGAAAAACCAACAAATAGTATTCCATATTAAGGTGTTCGTGTGTGCATACTTTTGTGCATGAGTGAAAGAGAAAGGATGGGGAGTTAGATGGGAGTAGAAAGTTAGAAATAATGAGAAAGACAAACAGGGCCATGCTGCATATAAGTTTTCAATTATTGCAACTTACCATCAGTGGTAACTGTACTATGGCAACAGGTGCAATATTGAGAACTCATTGGATGTTATCGTGGTAGTGTCATTGATGGTAAGGTATGATTATTGACAATCTATATGCAACATGGCCCAGATGGATGAAATATATCCAGTATATAAGAATAGGCCGTTTTCGTAATGTATGCAGAATGACTTCATTCATAGTTACTGTTGCAGTGTCTCCCTTGGGCACACCTAGAGTAGGTAGGAAGTTATCGAATCATTGAACTCTCTGGGTTCGTGTCCACACACCCACAAAATTAATTGTATGGCTATACTGAAATGGTATAGCTTTACAACAACATTCTTTGTGTGGACGCTGACTCAGGAAAGAAACATGGGTCTGGGCATCATTTCGAACTAGAATGGTATAAAATAAATAATAAAAAAAGAAATAAAAAATGATATATTGCATAATTGCAAATTACAAAGAATCCGGAATGTTAAATATGTTACTCATTGCGGATATAATTGGAAGTGATAATCTTTTGCCTCGAAATGTATGGTCAACAAGGAATCTAAAAAGATCACAACGTTTTGTGCGCCGCTGCAACACTTCATCAGGTATGATACAAAATTGTAGTGAGTCAGGCCTAATTTTTTTATTTATTATTATTATTTTTTTTTTTTTGGGGGGGGTTATCAATTGCTATACCTTAGCTTTAAGCTGGGTATGAGAGATCACGTCTAAACCAGGAAGGGGGGAGAATACCAAAACGTGGCTGCCGAGTACTCACTTGCCCGTGCCTCCGCATCGCCTCCGCAACGCTTCATCTTAAAAGTCTTGCTTTCCGTTCCGAGGTTACCCCAACATTAGCGGATCAATAGTGTAGTGTAGTTCTAAGTGGGGCAGGAGGACAACTTACATGTCTTGAGGGGATGGTGAGATGATGCAGGAGGGGGGGGGGGGGGAGGGAGGGGGGAGGGGGGGGGGTGGGGGTCTCTGCTTCAGACTGTAGTCTTATATTAAAGACAGGGCAGCCCTTTTACAAAAATCCTGAAACTCAACAAACATGGATGAGCAGCATTCCCTAATAAGACCTTGTATGACATTTCACAGTCATACCTTCACGAACATTTAGCCCTTTATGGATCACCATTTTACACTACTGATAACATGCAGTGCAATACTTTCCTTGTTTATAGGGACCTTGGGAGGTTCTCTCCCTTCTGTATTTTATGTGTACATTTTTCTTGTTCGAATGCACTCTTGTATTTTTTTTGTCATTTTCTGTCATTCTTTTGTATCTTTTCGCCAGTGGAGGCCAATTTTCTGTATTTTTATATTGACAATACAATTTAATCTGAATCTGAATCTGAATGGATGAAATTTCAGTCACAGCTTCACAAACAGTTTCAGCAAAAATGAAAAACTATGTTTGTTTACTGTAAATATGTTACTCATCCTATGTTTGTTTATGTTTGAAATGTTGTGACAATAGTCTACAGTCATGATTATACTGGATTGCAGTGGCCACCGTTGCGGATCAAACATCACATGCACTACTCGCACTATGGATAGGTTGGAGTGGAGAACCGCAATGTGTACTGAGTGCAGTCTTGATCTCTAGGGTTGCATTCATGCGCCACTTTTTTTACCCTAGAATCACGATTCAAAACACGGTTTTGCAGAATCACGGTTGCATCCAGACGAAATTGAATATAAATGTGATTCAAATCACAGACATGAAACGCAGAATAAGGGCCATTTGGAAAGACGTTTCTACAGAATCAAGTTCGAAAAAGGTCGCATGAACACAACCATGATTGGAATCGTATTGATTCTATGACATCATTGTGTCGTCCTACTTCCGGTGCTAGTCAAGCAGCTGAAGTAGAAGTCAGAAAACATGTGCTTAAAAGTTGACCTATAGTTGGGTCAAACTGTGCACTGTGATGCGCACTGGATCGGCCTGAATCCAAGGAGAAACGTTATTGGAGAGAAAGTCGTCTGAATGCTGATTCTGTCGCTATTAAGATTCATGTTTGCGTTTTGAATCTTGTTTCAAATCATGATTCTGGCGATGGTCGCATGAACGGACCTCGGCTACGGGAACACACCAAGGTTTTGGACGATATCTAAAACGTATGGTACTCAAAATATTAAGATCAATATACTGTCATTCCCATAATACCAATCCATGCAGGGTTTCATAATTCTTTGGGACATGTCTGAAACCCACGGTACTCAAATCTTAAGATCAATATAATTCTGCTTTAAGTCAGCTCCCAGTTTTAATATTTTGAGGGAAGTTCTAAAACAGTATTTTCTTCCACTTTCCCTGTTTTTTACGAAAGATTTTTGTTTTGACCTGTAAAAGGGCGATCCTGTCTTTAAGCTCCTTGTGCTTCTCTTGAAGCGTTGTTTCCTGTCTTGAGGTTTACCTCAGACTTGCTGGATCAATAGGTGGTACTATGTGATATTGCTATGGAAACTACCATAGCAACAGCCAAGGAGCTCTCATATTGCACCTGTTGCCATGGTAGTTACCATTGATGGTAAGTTACAGTAATTGAAAACCTATCTGCAACATGACCCAGATCAATATGCAATGGTAATGAGGAGATGAAGACATGGTTGGGGTGGGGTGGGATGAGCAGGCAATGTAATCTTGGGCTCGATAAGTAACAAAACTACCAGGAAAAATGTTGAATGATGGGCCTGACAAGCAGGTCACATTGTTGACATTGGAAAGAAAAGAAGATATTTCTCCCTGTATTCTGCAGCATACTTCTGTTGAAAGCCGTCTATGTACATGATTGTCAGCGTGGCTTAAATGTTACATTACCAGGCCTTGAAAAGCCCATTGGCTTACTGTACATCTTCATGCCAATGGTCATGAGAGAGTAAACCCTTATATTACCAGGCCTTGAAAAGACCATTGGCTTACTGTACATCTTCATGTCAATGGTTGATGAGAGAATTAACCCTTACAATACCAGGCCTTGAAAACCCCATTGGCAAACTGTACATCTTCATGCTAATGGTGGTGAGAGAGTTAACCCTTATATTACCAGGCCTTGAAAACCAGATTGGCTTAATGTACATCTGTAATCCAATGATAATGAGAGTGTTAAGACAAGGACAACATTTCAAGGTCTGCAGCCAAGACTAGCAGTTGTATTGATCTGATTGGCAGAGCAAAATCGAATCCTGAAAATCTGCACGCACATGTTTTTAAATCGGTAGAAAGCTGCTTGCAGTGAAAATCATTGCAAACAAAGATGTCTTCATCGGCAAGAAACATCTCATCTTTGGCCAAGGTTTGTGCGTAGGAATTTAGGTGAAAGTAAGTAGGTCATTTCAGGTACATGTATTTTCGGGGACAAGACAAGATCTTGGGGATATTATGATAATCATGTTTTTACTGGCTGGTTGGAATGAATTATAAGTGGTGTAGCTTCTACTGTTGAAGAAGTGGAGATAATTGCACCTGTTTGAGAATTAGTATGTAAGATATTCATTACTCAAAGGATTGTAAGTGGGCTTAGTGCTTCAAGTGAAGGCTTATTTAGTGTTTTTTTTGTTGAAAAATTGTGAATTATTTTGAGATATTTATATGTCTCACTGTATTCTTGGCCATGAAAAGGATACACGATTTACCATGAAGTATGTAATTGATGATTGAGTGGCACAGTGATCAGCCCAATATAAATAAATTTGACCAGGATCTTGGCCAATGATGCCGCATGAGAGGAAGTATTTAAAAAGAGAGAACGGCTTACAAGTTTCCCTTTCACAGGAAACAGAACCATCCTGTTTCCTCCTATCCTTTCCGAAGTCTAACAAAAGGAAGTATGTAGCCATTAAAAAAATAATCATTATTAATCCTGAAATTTCTTCCACCTGTTTCAGACAGTGCACTGCACATGCAATGCTTGGCTGTAACTCAGCAAGCTACTGAAAGCATTGACTGATATTAGGCCCGTTCACACACAAGGGAAAAAGTGAGATTTAAAAATCGATTTTCTAATCGCGATCAGAATTTCGAAATTTTTTCCAGTGTGGACAGAAAAATCGCACTAATTACCGCGATCCTAATCGCGATCCAACTCGCACTATTAGTGCGATTTTTCAGAATAATCGCGATTATTTTGCCAAGCGTCTCTTTGAATCGCGCGCGCACGAATCTCTATTGGGACAGCGGGGTCAGTCTTCGGTCATGCACGTTTCACGAATGCGCAATTCGGCCACTGATCGTTCTTTCCTTGCTGGGAAGTGCGATTTTTCCCTGTGTATGAACGGTCGAAAAAAAAATCGAAATTTGGATCGCGATTGTAATTTCGATTTCCGGTGTGTGTGAACGGGCCTATTGTCATGACATCCTTATTACAGTATGCTTTGGGAGAGAGGAGTGATAAGTTTTGAATGCAGTCTGTATTTATGACATGTATTTTGACCAGAGATTACTGAGGTATGTCTATCAATAAAAAGTCTCTTGTGTTTGCAGACTCTTGTTTGTACATCATCTACATAGCTGACAAATGATAACAATATAATTTCAGTCTAAGTGTCAAAGAAAGGAAGGAGCCTTTTACAGGTAAGCAAAATGAAGAGATAGAAAGATATAAACACAACAAAAAAAAGTAAGTCCCCCTAAGCAAAATAAGCAAACTTTTGATCGAAAAGGTCTTGAGCAAGAGGGATGAGTATTTTTTAAACAGTGCTCACTCAGCCAGAACAATGGATTAAGTGTCGGGATAGGTGTTAGTGCATCCAGAGATGGTGGATAAACAATGAAAGGACATAAATTATTATGACATGTATTAAAAATTCATATGACAGAATCTCAAAATTATCCTTGTGACTTTTGAAAAGTGACAATTTTGCCTTTAATGTGTGCTCACTCGTGCATGACTGTGTGGATTAATGCGATTTTCACACAGAAGTTAGTCAGTGAGTTAAAGAGCATTCCTGCCAAATTATATTTTCGATCAAAAATTATACTATTTCGCTTGGGGGGGGGACTTACTTTTTTGTTGTGTTTAGAATGAGTCAGATTGAATGTTTATAAATTATTGTGTCTCATCTGTGAAGTAGAAATAGCTTGTGTGGCTAAGTCACTACCCAGTAAGCAGCAGACTTCAGGTTCAAATCCTTCTGGTTCCAAGATTTTTGTCTGACTTGTTTTTCATTCATGTACAGAATGGAGCACGCTATCCTTACTACTACTGGATGTATGCCTAAAATTTCTTTAAAAACACACACACATTTTTTTTTTTAATACTGTAGTTCCCCTTTCTTCCTACATCGGGGAAGAAAGAACTATCGATTGTTGTAGTATAAGATATGTTGTATAAAATAATCATTGTATAGCGAATAGAGCATTGTTTACGTTAGGTCTTTAAACGTGGCCAGCTGACAACCAAAGCTATATGGCTATTAACTATTTCCATCCCACGCTGCGCTAACTGCCGAGCTAATTCATGTATCCTGAGTTTCAAGCTAATGAAGACACGATGGCAACAGCAGGCTAGTATCCTGGATCAGCAAACTAGCTAGCTATTTTGTCAGACCGGGCTAATGCAGATGCACCTCCCGTTACCTCATGAAGGGATGAAGAAGGTGATGATCATGACTGAAATCCACTCCTCGCCACCCACGCCTCTCACTTCTACAAAAGCCAGAGTACCCCTGAGAGGGTAACTGTCTTGCATCCACAGGTTGCCTTTCTTCAATCAACCTGTGTCTCTCTCTTGCTTTCACCTTCCTCTTCTTTCCCCTTCTCTCTCTTGCTTTCTCCCCCCTCTTCTTTCACCCTCTCTCTCTTGCTTTCTTCCCCTTCTTCTTTCCCCCTCTCTCTTTTGCTTTCTCCCTCCTCCCTACTCTCTCTCTTGCTTTCTCCCTCCACCTCTATCTCTCGGTATTTCTTTATCTTTCTCTGTCTTTCTCTGTCTCTGTCTATCTGTATGTCTGTATGTCTGTCTGTCTGTCTCCCCTCTCTCTCTCTCTCTCTCTCTCTCTCTCTCCCACTCTCCCACTCTCTCTCTCTCACTTTCTGGGATAATATCAATTTTGAAAAGATATTTTAGGCATGCACCCAGTTGCAGTAAGCACCTGTAAATGAATGAATAATGAATGAATCCTCTTGTTATCTCTGCAACATTATGGACTAATCTTGAGAACAAGAAATCAATTTAATTCAATTCAATTTTATTATCATCAGAGTAAAAACATAAAAATACAAAATAATACACTTTAGAAATGTTTTAAAAGATCAGAATATGAAAACAAATATGTGATATCCATGGTATCATGTATTGAGATTATGATTGTCTGTGTCTACAGAACAATATATACCATGATGAACGCTTTCTCTATGCTACTGGCTAGTGTACAGCCAGTGATGGTGCCACCAGTCACCGATATGTCTTCCACTCATACCCATAATATTATGAGTCATATCAGCAGTATTTTGATATGGTCATTTGTCAATATGAATAGGGCTTAAGGGTGCTCCATGCTCCCTTTATTGTTGTAGTCACCCACTAGATGCTTCTTAATCATCACACAACCAAGCTTTTCAATCCACTATTTGATGTGCTCTGTAATTGCAATATTCTGTATAATTCTGTATAATGCTTTATCATATAGGCTGCAATCTTCATTACATGATATGAAGTTGCTGATGTTCCTGTTGATTTTACTGTGTTATGTCTCATCCATTGAATTTGTAAACAAATTTTGATATGTTTTGTATTGATCTTTTATTGTCGTTGTTATGTAGTAATGTACTTTTTGTCCTGCCAGGGCCCTCTGTGACAGCAGTTTTATAACTGAAGAGGCCTCCCTGCTTAAATTAAAGTGGAAATAATTACCGTCACATGCGAGGTGCTTTCCCATACGTTGTGTACTACTTTTCTATAAATTGCCTTTTTTATGTTCTTTGATGAAGGAATACATTCTTTTCACAGCGATATATGGGTAAAAACATATGTCTAATGATATATCAAACACACAGGTAACATGGTAAATATCCTTTTGAGAATATGGACATTTTAAAAAAAATTTGAACACAACATATGGGAGAGCATCTCGCATGTGACGTCACAAAATCAACATCTTAAAATCAAATATCTTTCTTTTCCTTTGACCGATTTTCATCAAATCTTCACTAATATGTTTCTTTGATGTGTCTGCTTGTATTAAAACCAACATAATTTCAGGGTGGAGCATCCCTTTGAAGGGAATGCACTGTACTGGTAAGACAAAAAGCCTTCAAACTGGTGACTGTGAGCAATCTTCTTGCCAATGGTCCTAAATTCATATATTGTACATTTTTAAAAAAATTGCTTGAAGTTATTTGCCCTAAAATAATCCACATTTTGAGTAATGAGTGCTTAAATCACAAATTCTCAGATTGTTTGGCCCGAACATTTTAAGGACATGTGATGTGGCTGATTTGTGGGCAAATAACTTTTAGCAAATTTCTAAAGTGGACAATACATGAATTTAAGTCCATTGGCAAGAAGATTGCTCACGATCACCAGTTTGAAGGCTTTTTGTCTTCCCAGTACAGTGTATTCCCTTTAATACGCATTTCTGCACCATTAATACACCAAAATCACGGACGAGCATCAATATGTCTGGGAGGATCAGGCAATGTGGATGCTTTCTATATATCTGTGTCCCAGGGGCACCCAATTAGTCACCACTTTGTCTGTACCATGAAGGACAGTTGGCATAAATCTGGCAGGGATTTTGGTATGTAGTGCATGGCGTGCAGATTCGACTGATGTGGTATAACACATAAACCCCATTCATATACATGTATGCTACCTACCCGCAAAATAAGCACATCATTTTGCCGACGCAGTACTAATAGCTGCGTATATGAGCAGAAGTCACTGAAGTAATGCGTTTTTTTGCTTCCCCCCTTATTTCGGCTTTTTGCGGATCGAGACCTAATAAAAATAATGCAATATTGTGGTAGTGAATCTTATAAATTACGTCTGTCAAATAGCTGTAAATGATGTGGCTTGTGTATTGCGCTCTGGCATGTGATTTGCTATTTGCAATGCTTGTATGGCTTCGGGAAACATGTCACTTTGCTCTTGCTAGCAGTGTGGTGAGAGCCCACCTTGTTCAAATGCTGCATTAGTACAGCTTTTTGGGTGTATATGAACAGTGTAAAACAGTGACCTTAATCAGTGATATGAGATTACTTCCTCTACTTGTACATGTATGGCATCTCTATGATTCTTCTGGTGTATATGAACAGTGTAAAACAGTGACCTAAATCAGTGATATGAGATTACTTCCTCTAACTGTACATGTATGGTATCTCTATGATTCTTCTGGTGTATATGAACAGTATAACACGGTGACCTAAATCAGTGATATGAGATTACTTCTTCTACTTGTACATGTATGGTATCTCTATGATTCTTCTGGTGTATATGAACAGTGTAAAACAGTGACCTAAATCAGTGATATGAGATTACTTCCTCTACTTATACATGTATGGTATCTCTATGATTCTTCTGGTGTATATGAACAGTATAACACGGTGACCTAAATCAGTGATATGAGATTACTTCTTCTACTTGTACATGTATGGTATCTCTATGATTCTTCTGGTGTATATGAACAGTGTAAAACAGTGACCTAAATCAGTGATATGAGATTACTTCCTCTACTTATACATGTATGGTATCTCTATGATTTTTCTTAAACACTTGTGCAAAGAGGAGGAAAGGCTACAAACTTGAATGTGAAATGGGCGTCGACCATCCATGTGATGGATATGTCCTTTTGTACCTATCCGACTCTCCCTCCTCGCCCTCCTCTCTTCTCCCTCTACCCGTGCATGTATTTCAGCCACTGCTTGTAGAATATCCCCCCATTTCCTGCTTGTGTAATAAGGCAGCAGCGATGCGCTCCTTTTACCGCGCCATGTAAGGGATCTCCCATAGGAATGCGTACCGGTGCAGCCCCGGCTTTTTACCCCGCCTTTGAGAGAAACCGCGGAAGGACACCGGGGGATGGCGAGATTCAGAATTTTCCAGACAGTGCCGCTGAAAGTGGAGCGAAATTTGTGTCATGCATTCCTAAAGTATGCTTTACTACACGTCATACTGAGCAAAAGTACAGTGAGGGAATGAATAGGCAGTATATCAGATGTATTTGAACTGGAGAAACGTTGTAGAAGAAATTCTTTTAACTACTAGTGTAATCGCCTCCCATACAAATCATTTACTATGGGTATTTAAATGATTCCTTATAAATGCTCGATGAAATAGATCTCAGTTCATGCAATTTTCATATTTTGATCTCTAAGACACTTTGTGAAATGCCCATGGAATCTATTCAAAATTGAATGGAATGACAGAGTGATGAAACGTATATCAAACTATATTGCTTTGATGGTACCTGCATGTCATTAAACTGTTAATTGAGATACAGAGATAAAGAGTGGTAGTAAGAGAGACAGGGAGCAATAGAGAGAGTGATAGAGAGAGAGAGAGAGAGAGCGAGAGAGAGAGAGAGAGAGAGAGAGAGAGAGAGAGAGAGAGAGAGAGAGAGATAGAGAGAGAGACAGACAGAGAGACAGACAGAGACAGATGGGCAGACTGAGGAATCGAGAGAGAAAGAGAAAAGGAGAGACAAAGAGAAAGGGAGGATGGAGAGGGAGAGAGCGAGAGAGAGAGAGAGAGAGAGAGAGAGAGAGAGAGAGAGAAAGACAGACAGACGGACAGAGACAGATGGACAGACTGAGGGATGGAGAGAGAGAGGGAGAAAAGGAGAGACAGAGAGAGAGGGAGGCAGGATGAAGGATGGAGAGAGAAAGAGAGAGAGAGAATGAGAGTGGGAAAGTGTCACGGGACATCTAGATTGAAAAGGCCTATTGTTTGTAACATTTTGCCCTGAGGCTTAGACGGTTCTGTCATCTGACTATCTGAGCATGGCATGTGGCAGATTAAATGGCAGAGTCTGTCTCACAAGGGGTGTCTTCATTAACCAAGTATTTGTGGCATAACAAAAGCTATGTGTGCAAGATGATATTGGTTGCCATAGCATTTTATTTTTTGTCAATACTTTTTGCCATAGCAACTAATATCTGACAAATATGTACATGTACTATATGTATCTCCAGGATAACCCATCACATCATACCTGGGTCATGTATCAACCTGTCTTAAGTGGCAGCATATCTTGGATTAAAGGGATTACATGTACAACTTGTGAAAGGAACAAGAAAATAATGAGATGGATACTATAGTGTCATTAAGTGTGAAAGGAACCAGAATGCAATGAGATGGAAACATTTATGTGATTATGTGTGAAAAGAACCAGAGTACAATGAGATGGATACTTAATTGTGATTAAGTGTGAAAGGAACCAGAATTCAATGAGATGGATACTATAATGTGATTACGTGTGAAAGGAACCAGAATACAATGAGATGGATACTATAATGTGATTATGTGTGAAAAGAACCAGAATACAATGAGATGAATACTATAATGTGTTATGTGTGAAAGGAACCAGAACACAATGAGATGAATACTATAATGTGATTATGTGTGAAAGGAACCAGAACACAATGAGATGAATACTATAATGTGATTATGTGTGAAAGGAACCAGAATACAATGAGATGAATACTATAATGTGATTATGTGTGAAAGGAACCAGAATACAATGAGATGGATACTATAATGTAATTGTGTGTGAAAGGAACCAGAATACAATGGGATAGGCACTTTATTGTGATTTAGTGTGAAAGGAACCAGAATACAATGAGATGGATACTATAATGTGATTATGTGTGAAAGGAACCAGAATACAATGAGATGGATACTATAATGTAATTGTGTGTGAAAGGAACCAGAATACAATGAGATGGGCACTTTATTGTGATTTAGTGTGAAAGGAACCATAATACAAAGAGGCTTCTGTTGATACAATCCATGTGGAAATTGTACCATTTTGCCTGCAATAAAATGAAAGCCGACACCCTTCAGAGTTCGCAAGCTCCACTCTCATGTTTCTACTGACAGCACCGCCTGGAAATATTTGCAGAATCCCAACTACAATTCAGTGAATGTTTCCTCCTGAATGTGTTTGCTCCTACCCATGATCCTATGAAGAACACTTGTTCTGTTGACAGTTGGTTAATGTTGCAGTTCTTTTTTAAAGGCATAGTTTACCCTGAAATTATTTTGGTTTCAATAAAAGGAGACACATGAAAGAAACATATTAGTAAGGGTTTGATGAAAATCTGTCAAAGGATAAGAAAGTTATGATCTTTTAAAATTTTGATTTTGTGATGTCACTTGCGAGATGCTCTTCCTTATGTTATGTATAATTCTGTTTAAGAATACTCATTGTTTAAAAAAAATTGTACAAAAAAACAAAAACGTATAACAAAAAATGGTTTGAAGAAGCACGAGTCTTTCCGAACCCCATAATCAGAACACCTTTGCATTTATCAACTCCCTGAAATAAATTTATAAAAATTAAAACGAGTTTGGAAAACTTATTTCTACCAAAAAAAGAGTTGATAAACATGCCCATTTTCCTTCTTGCTGTCAAGTGAAGTTATCCCATGTTGTCTTTAAAAGTCAGGTTGCTGGAAGATTCTGATCAGTATTTATTGTAGAAGGTCAAGGGTTTACATTAGGAATGTTTAGAGACTCCGTATGCTGCTGAAAGTCATATTGGCTGAAATATAGTCTGGGCTCTAAACTGTGGAGGCTGTCACACAAAAGTCATTGAAAATTTAACAGGGGCTCAGGAAAACAGGAAAAAAGAGCCCCTGTTGAATTTTGCTTTTCTCTCATAGGATGGGGATTATGTAGCCAGTATTAATGCATGCTGAAGCAGTATCTCTTCTGGAATAAGGTCAGGCAGGGGAAAAATTAATTCAAAATTTTTGGGGATACTTTTTTAGCACATTGGCTGATTTGGCTACAATTTTACACTGTGTCTATGGGATTTTTTGGGGCTCTTTTAACATTTTCCAGGGCTCTTTTAAGCATTTTGGGGGCGAAATCACCCAGAGCCCCCCCCCCCCCCACCTGCTGCATGGGCTATGTGCTGTGATCACTGAGAAACAAAAGACAGGGTGTCCTTTTGCAGGTCAAGGAAAACACACTTGTAAACACACCATGGAAAATGGAAGAATATATTGTATTAGAACTTCCCTCCCAAATAATAGAGCTGGAAACTGATTTTAAGAGAAATTATAGTGCTCAGTGGAATTTTGGGGAGGTTTTGGGCTGGTGTGTCCAAAACCTACATGGAAAGCCTAGACACTGGAGACTGCTGTGCGCTATGGTCCAGTCCATGGTGCTTGGGTTCAATGGTAGCACTTGTTCGCATCGCGCGCTGAGAGGGACAATACGGTTATGAATGTAGACTATGCTGGCTGCAATTCAATTGTAAACAAGGATAGTTTTTCACTCTTCCTGAAAATATTTGTGAAGCTGCGACTGTGAGATTTCACACACATTTTCATTAGGGTATACTGCTTAATACCTGCAGACTTTAATGACTTAAAAATGGGACACCCTTTCTTGAAAATAATGTGCCCATGGGCACAATTTGGGCATGCGTTTTTTTTTTCAGCGCGCCCCATTCTATAGCCCCCTGAACGTGTGTATGTACAGCTTGGCTCCCCCCCCCCCCCAAATTACAACGGCACTTTCCGCAACAATAATTTTAAAGATATTAGATTACACCAAATGATATTTCAGGGTACGAAACCCTATTTGGTCTGCTTCAGTGGTCATGGAGAATGGGGATCTTTTGTCAATAATGTCCGATGTCCCTTCTCTCCAGATTTTGAAAGGAGACTGTTGTCTATTGTGTTTACACTTTATAGCATCCAAGTGTCAGATTTGGAAGAAATGGACACATGACATGACTGACAAAAGATCCTCATTCTCCATGACCATTGGAGCAAATCGAAAAAGTTTTTTGGAAGATGTAGGTAAAAAGTTCTAGTGTCATACCCTGAAAATTCATTCTGATTGATGTAAAATCTTTAAAATTATTGTTGCGGAAAGTGCAGTTGTAATTTTTATTGAGACAAACTGTAGAGTAGGAATTTGTGGGAGGCTCTTGTGCGACATCAGTCCTGACATATTGATGAGGACGTGAATCAGTCATCAAGCATGGTATTTAGCCCCCAGCTTGGGGAGGGGGGTGTGGGTGACTGTATTGCCCCCCTGTTTGTGCAAGTAACTCTGTCCATCTTAACCTGCATACTACGGGAACTGGGTAAGTTTCCTACAGGTACTCAGAAACATTCCAGCCTAAACTTGCTTTCAGTATGTTTTAATTATAATTGAATGCTGTTGATATGTTCAAGATGTTCTACTTATTTGTGCTCTAAATTTTTTGCAAATGTTATTTTTTTTTAAAGGATACATGCATTATTTTACCTGTGAATATATAATTAGATAATTTTTTTGAAAAGGATACATGCATTATTTTACCTGTGAATATATAATTAAATACACATTTTTATACACATACCTCTATGAAAGAGATTTATTGCTTCTGTCTTGTAATGCTACAAAATTACATTTTAATAGATCATAACTTTGAACCCAGCCTCCAAGATCTTGAGAGATATTCTGCTCTGGAATGTGCTTTTTCTAACATTTTTTTTTAATCGTGCCAATTTTCTGCCAGTGTACATGGTTGTGACATATGGTACGTGTGTACTACGTGCCATCAAATTGCTGGAGTCTTCTTGGCAATCAAACATCTTTTTCTTTTTTTTTAGACAAGTGTACATGGTAGCATGAAAAATCATGACTTATCCAAACCAATATTGTGAGTGACTTTTTGAGTGTAGATGTGCTGTTTTGTCACATTTCTTTAAACATCACATTTTTTTTTAGACAACTGGACATGGTCAGATGAAAAATGATGACTTTTCAAAATCAATATTTTGAGTGACTTTTTTAGTTTAAATGGGCCTTTTGTCACATTTGTCTGTAAATCATCTCATTTCTTTTTTAGACAAGTGTACATGGTAGGATGTAAAAAAACATGACTTTTCAAAATCAATATTTTGACTGAATTTTTTAGTGTAAATGGTCTTTTTGTCACATTCACTCCAGATTGCGTGTATGTGCATGTATGTGTAGAGAGAGAGAGAGAGACAGACACACGAATGCATGACATAGAGATGCAGAAACATACAAAATATCTTGCTACCATGGACAGGGTACACATATGTGGTTTGCAATTCATTTATCAAAGGAAACCCCAGATTGTGTGTTTAAAATTTGCATGTTTGTGTAGAAACAGACCGACACATAAATGCATGACATAGAGATGCAGAAACATACAAAATATCTTGCTACGATGTACATTGTACAATGTGGTTTGCAATTCATTTATCAAAGGAAACTCCATATTGTATGTATGTGCATGTATGTGTAGAGATAGACACATAAATGCATAACACATAGATGCAGAAATATACAACACATCTTGCTACCATGTACATTGTACTGTGGTTAGGAATTCATTTATCAGAGGAAAAGTGGACCCCCCCCCCCTTTACATACTGCATTCTCTTTGCCGCAGCACAGCATATCAATTTGCGGATGCTGTGTCAGTTGAATGATGTATCAGCCATTCATCATACATGCCTCACTAATCAAGATGATTTGTCAAACCCAATTATATATAAAAGGATACCGGTGGAGAAACGCAAATTACAAACAGCTCAGGGAAGCCTCGAACAAGCATTCAGCGTGGAGAAAATATCAAAGGAAGCGACTGAGAATGGAAGGTTCTGTGAGGATATATGGAGGCGTCGTGGTGTAGTGGTTGTGAACTGTGACTGAAAATCTTGAGGTCCCAGGTTCGATCCCACGCATGGCACGTACGTCCTTCAGCAAGATATTTATCTTTAGCAATGAATGAGTGAAATTTAAAATAATCACACAGAAAATGATTTTGTGAGTTTTAGGATTAGTGACCACAAGGTATAGAAAATGTAAGATAAGTGAATGACACAATACGTTTAAAGCAGATCTGGGCCCGTTGTGTAAAAATTACCATTAATGGTAACTCTGCTACCAATGGCAACTTCTATGGAAACCTTGAATTTTATTGGCTGTTAAGCAAAGTTACCATAATAGTTACCATTGATGACAGAGCTACCATTAATGGTAATTTTTTTGCAACTGGGCCCTGTTATCTTTTTTATTGCTATTGCTGTGTCTGTTATTTTAACATAAGAAATGTTCATAGAAATTGTTTGATATTCATTGATGATTGGAAATTCCTCATAGTGTATAGCATTATCACTAGGGTAAACTTTTGATCCGTGCTGAGTTTCATGACTTTGGTGGAAGTGAGCGTGAGCTCACAGCCGCAGCTCGCTAGCAAATTAAGCCATACGGTCATCGCCAATTTCTGTCGCACACTGCGCATGCGCGAACATTGAGCTTTGAGTTTTGAGCTAATGAAGACACGATTGCAACTTCAGGCTAGATTCCCAGATCAGCAAACTAACTCACTACATTGTCAGACTGGCTAATGCATATGTACCTATTTACTCCAAAATCCCTGTCATTCAGGCATGTGAGGTCAATTGTACAGGTTATTGTGTCCGACAAAGGGACAGTCTGCACACATGTATGTCTTTTCTCTGCGCTACTGCTTTTCAATTACTGACGCAGATCAAATTGAATGGTCAGAAAGGGGCAAAGACCTGAAATTATTTATTTTAAACAGTTGTGAATGCAAGGCCAAAGTGACAATGGCCTTTGTTGGATAAGCTGTGATTTAATGGACTTTTAACAGGGTGCTCTTCAGAGGCCAGAGTTCTGTGAAGGGTGGCAAAAAGCAAGAAGGCCATTTTTGACCAGTTGTGAGGGGTATTTGTGTTGGGGTGGGGGACTGAAGGTGCTGGCCGAAGAATGAGGGAAGGGTAGTGAAGAGAAGGAGTGAGAAATAGGAAGGAGGAAGGGGGGGGGGGGGGGAAGAAGGGCAGACAGACAGACAGACAGACATCAACAGATAGAGAAGAACTAGAAGTTGGTGAGGAATATGAAAAGGGAGGACGATCAATGGAGAGAGAGAGAGAGAGAGAGAGAGAGAGAGAGAGAGAGAGAGAGAGAGAGAGAGAGAGAAAGAAAGAAAGAAAGAGGGAGAGAGAGAGAAAGAGGGAGAGTGGGAGAGAGAGGGACAGAGAGACAAAGAGACAGAGACAGACAGAGACAGACAGAGACAGATAGAGACAAACAGAGAGAGAGAGACAGACAGACAGACAGACAGACATAGAGATAGAGAGAGAGAAAGAGAGAGATGATACATTCAATAGGAGACAGGGAGAGAGAGAATGAGAAAGAAATCCATGAAGTTGATAAGGGGAAAGAGAAACAAAGAGGGTGAGGATTAGGGGAAAAGATAGAAAGAGACAGAGAGATATCAGGGAAATTGGATGAATGAGAGAGAGAAGGGGTATAGGCAGGATTGCATGAATATGTACTGTATGCTTCGATTGCACGCTAAACATATGTGTGAAGGGCATGCACCTAAGAGTAATCAGTCACACCATTACATCACTTGAGACATGCCTTATACAGCGACATTAGTCTCAAGTTGTTTCTTCATTTCCATAGTTACTGTGAAGACGGTGAGAAGTGCAAATGTATTGGTGCTTGAGATAAAAAGTACTGGGCTTGGATGTGGTGTCTGATGTATAATGTGTATGATGTGTGAATCATATGATTTATTGTGTGATGAGGCATCTAGGAATATGTGAACTCTATCGCACAAGTGATGTGCACAAATTGAGTCAGCTCTTTTTATGTGTAGTACTAGAGGGAGTTAACAGAATATTCAGATATTTAACTCTTTCTCACAATCTTTTAGATATAGAACTGACAAAGTGTGAGAAAGTGTTTAATTTCTGAAATCATATTATTTTAGCTAATGGGCAAAAGCATTTATTCAATGTATACTAGTCATACACTACAGCTCAAAGGAATTGGCATCGGGTTAGGGACAGGGAAGAAAGGGAAGGAGCCGCAGTTTTGAACTGCGGTATATTTTGTCTATTTCAGCATGAAACATGATTCTTTAGCCTAAAATAAATTGATGTTACATGTTGAACTGGACAAAATATACCGTGGTTCAAAACTGCGGCTCCTCCCTTTCTTCCCTTTACCCGATGCCAATTCCTTTGAGCTGCAGTGTATGCTCCCCTACAGGAATCACCCAGTTGTAATATTCAGCGTAGCCGTAGAAGCAATGTATTTTTTTTGTATGCTTCATATAACTGTATGTGCATGGAATAAAATACTGATTGAGAGCTTCATACACAATTCAGGAATGAAAAAAATACTTTTAGGGGAGTTACATTGCCCATCATGTTTCAAAGTGTATTTATTGTTGGATTTTGAACATGATAATCTAATTTAGTACTTGCAGACTGTTGGACTGGCAACTTAATTATCATAATGACTATCACAAGCTTACTTTTATTCATATATTTTATACAGAGAGATTTCAGGTCTTCTTTGTGATGAGATAAGATGATAGGGGCAAATGGAAGATATCCTTATTAACTCCAACTTTCATTTTTTTTTGGATGAAAATAGTATGTTTCTCATATTTGCTATTTTCCATTTGCTATGTCACTGTAAAGTTCCATATTTGGCAACATGGACATATATACTGTTTGTTGTGCTTCATGCAAAGATTTAAAGAATGTTAGTAACATCTGCAAAAGGCCTATCTCTACCTCCCCTAAACTCTACCCTTGTTAGGTTTGATGTGCAATGCATGAGAATGTACTTAAAGGAAAAGTCCATCCTGAAATTAAGTTCATTTGAATAAAAGCAGAAACACGCGAGAAACAAATAGTGAAGATTTCATGAAAATCTGTTATTTTAAAGTCTTTTAAAGTTTTGATTTTGTGACGTCATGTGCCAGGTGCTCTCCCATATGTTGTGTACAATCCTTTTTGAAAATGTCCATTTTGATCAAAAGGATGTGCATAATTTTACCTGTGCATTTGATACATCATTAAAAGCATGTTTTTACACACAAAGCTCTATGAAAAAAAATCATAAAAAAGAAGGAAATTATATGGAACCATACAGCTCACAGCATATGCAAAATTAAAATCTGAACAGATAATAACTTTCTTATTCTTTGACGGATTTTCATCAAACCTTCACTAATATGTTTCTTTTATGTCTCTACTTTTATTGAAACAAACTTAATTTCAGGGTGGAATATCCCTTTAACATTGGTCTATCCTTCAACTTCAGAAGCATAATAGCCAAAGATGACTGACACTGCACATGCACATCAGTGCGCCGGATGGCTAAGAGCACTAAGCATTAATATTATATAAGACTACCACGTGCATTAGTGATAATGGAAGATTGACTTTGAGCACTCCCAGGTAATTAAATTAAACTCCTGCCTGTCTATTTGCTGTTTCATCAGTGGCAGAGAGGACATTGATTTCAGTGCAAACATCACAGAGAAACTTGTTATATCATCCCATTATCTGACTTGCGTGCATGTCATCTCACAACGCATGGCTGACGCACAGATATTGTTTATTTACTCGTCCATTATGCCCTTCACCTTTTACTTTCATGACTCTATCACATTATTCCCTGTAGAAATGTTTTTCCTACTTTTGTTCCCCCTTGACAAAATTGTTCTTATAATTCCACAATTGTATCATTTAAATTGAATTGAAAAAAGAAATGAATTGAATCAATGTGAATGATTAAGACGAGACACAATGAACTGTTTGATCCCAATTGGTATTATAATCTATGACCTGTATGTTATTTAACGTATTGGAATCTATACCTACGTAGGTGGGTGCACAGATATTGTATGCATACACACCTTACAATAGGTAATGTACCCACTCATGATGTTCTACCCAACACAACTGCCTCAGGGAATTGGTCAAAACGTACTGTATCATTCATTAACAAATATGAGTCATTAAAGGGAACGTCCACCCTGAAGTTGAGTTGGTTTCAATAAAAGCAGAAACATGACAAAAACATTTTAGTGAAGGTTTTATGGAAATCCGTCAATGGATAAGAAAGTTAAGATCTTTTTGAGATTTATATTGTGACATCATGTGCGAGGTGCTATCCCATGTGTTGTGTATAATTTTTTTCTGAAAATTGTAATTTTGTTAAAACAATGTATACTATTTTACCTGTGCATTTGATATATCATAAGGCATATGCTTTTACACACATACCTCTATGAAAAAGATTTATTTTCTTTCATCAAAAACTAGACAGTCAGAAGTTATGGAAAATATAGTACACAACATATGGGAAGGCATCTCGCATGTAACGTCACAAAATAAAAAATCAAATATGCATATCGTTCTTATTCTTTGAGAGTTTTTCGTCAAAACTTCACTATTATGTTTTTTTTTCATGTTTTTGCTTTTACGTAAACCAATTTAACTTCACGGTGGACTATTCCTTTAATTGATTGTACATGTGTATACAAGTTATACTGTAAGCATTCTTGGATCTAAAAGAATCTCAGTGTATGTAAGGGTCAAACAGACAGTAGCTTGCATACACTAGATGCAGTAAACCCGGTCTGTATCAATATTGTGCTAAGTACATTATGTCATTAGACTAGATTACTTGCCTTTGTCATTAGCAACAATGCAAGACTATCATTAAGCACTCTTGAGCTAATTAAATTAGGCCTAATATCCCTGGTGGTTCTCTGTGACAGCAAATGTGTGATGTTATTAGCGGAGGGAAAAGAGGAGCGCCATTGGATTGTTGCATAGTCTTGCGTTCAGGCCCACAGATGGGTAGGGGGGATATGGGTATTTGATGATATAATCATTTCAGTACTGGCCTTGAAGACCCCATTGACTTGCTATACCTAATTATGCATGCCAGTGGTAGAAAGAGGGTTAAGTCAACATTTGTAGAAGAAGAAGGGGACATGGAGAAGGGAAGGAATTTTTGTCACATGAAGTCCCTGGACATCCAGAAGTGTATTTCAAGCTTTATCTTCCACCGGTACCATACCTCAGTGAAGAATATTCAACAATGTTGCCATGGAAGCTTGTGATTGTATGCAAGGTCAGTAAAGAGGTGGGATAAATCAGAGTTTGATTGCAGATAGGGGTACATCTTGATCCATTGTCTACAGGAGCTAAATGGGGCTGAGCCCCCCCTCCCCTCCTTCCCCCATCCCCCCATAATGATCTTCCACTCATGGTCAGCCAATGATTACAGAATGTGCAGGAATCACTGCAAACTTGCAGTAAAGACAGGGTGTTCCTTTTACACATTTTTGTATAAAACACAGAAATTGGAAGAAGATACTGTACTATAACCTCCCTCAGTGTAATAGAGCTGGACACTGATTTTAAGCAAAATTATAGCGATCATTAACACACTTTTTGAGGAGGTTTTGGGCTCGTTCGTCTGAAACCTATAGCTTAGAAAACAGAGACTGCTGTGCGCTATGGGTCATTCAACAGCATGCGTTCAATGGGATCCATGCTCGCATCGCGTGCTGAGAGGGCCCATACGATTATGAATGTAGAGTATGCTCACTTCGGTTCAAACGTAAACAATGATAGCTGTTCACTTTTCCTGAAAATCTTTGTGAAGCTATGACTGAGATTTCAGACACATTATTGTAAAGAGTATACTACTGATTCATGCCAAGTTTCATGCCTTTTTCAAATGCGTCACCCTGTCCATAAGTGTTGTATTCCCTTCAGGGGAAAATTTAATTCAAAAATTTCTGGGGCTTCTTTTTGAGCACATTTGGCTGATGTGGCTACAATTCTACATTGTGTGTATGGGAATTTTGGGGGGCTCTTTTAACATTTTCCAAGGCTCTTATAAGCAATATTGCGGCAAAATCCCCCCTATTCCCTCTGTATCCCCCCCCCCCCCTGATTCTCCTGGTAGTGTTGACCAATGCTAGAACATCACACTGAAGGGCCTCTGTATGTACAACAACCCTGTAATCCAGAAACAAGATGCAGGGAACCATGCAAAGGCAAGCTATAGAGCACTCAAGCCTCAAGAAGTGTCAATACTTGGCCGTTTAAGGAAACTCATTGTTGCTCTCTTGGACCCTGTTCAGACCTTTGTTTAAGACTCTTTGAGACTGTTAAGACCTTCATTTAAGACTCTTTCATACCCTGTTCAGACCTTCATGCTTGACTCTTTCAAACCCTGTTTAGACATTCATCTTTCAGACCCTGTTCAGACCTTCATGCTTGACTCTTTCAAACCCTGTTTAGACCTTTATTTTAAACTCTTTCAGACCCTGTTCGGACCTTGATGCTAGACTCTTTCACCCCCTGTTTGGACCTTCATATTAGACTCTTTGAGACACTGCTTAGACCATCCTTTGGGGGCTCTTAAAGACTCTGCGTTAAGTTGATAACCGGCAGCCTTTCAAGATGAATTAGCCTTGCTCCCGGGGCCCTGCTGCAAGTCAAAACCATTAAGCTGTGTTTAAAACCATGGAAAACTGAAAGAAAATAATGTGGAAGAACTTCCCTCCCAGTAATAGAACTGGAAACATACTTTGAGCAGTTTAATATTACGTGCTAGATTTCGACCTGCCAAGAACCAGTTTCTGTAGCATACAGATTGGAAATCGCAAGACCCAATACCGCACATCACAGCTTTCCATACTGCACAGTGATACCTTCTAGCAAGTGAGCGTTGCAATGCACTTTATGTATATAAACCATGGTCACTACATTTCAAGTGTAAACAAGGATAGTTTTTCACTTTTCCTGAAAAGGTTTTAAAAGCTATGACTATAATGTCATACACATTATCGCTAGGCTAGACTGCTGATTCCTGCTGAGTGTCATGACTTTTGCAAATGGGACACCCTATCTTTCAGCAGGGTACAGTTGAACTGTGACTGTGTGTCTTAATGCCGTAATAGCTGTTGGATGCTGAGACTACAAGTGAATTAATTATTGCAGAGAAGCTCTTTTTCCAATATCTTCAAACATTTTTAAGGAGCTTTCTTTTTCTCTCATTTTCTGAGGGCTTCTTTTTGTCCATTTCCAGGGCTCTTCATTTCTTGGGCTCTTTGTTCAAATTTTTGGGGCTGCTGCTACTTGTTTTGCACAAGGTTAGGATTGGTCACAATCATGAAGCAATGTCCATGTCTCGGTTATCACACTTTCGGAGCTCTTTTGAGTCTTTATGGACCGAATGCATTCACCCCCTGCCCACAAGTATTTTCCCCTGATGTGAACCATGCCACAAAAGTGCCACAAAAGCATTCCTGTGTAACATTTTGGGTCTGAACTGGGTCATAATCCCTTGATCTGTCCAATCTGACCAAGTCTGCAGTGTTGATATGTGTGCATTCGTTGGTAACTATATTTTGGGTCTGAACTGGGTCATGATCCCTTGATCTGTCCAATCTGACCAAGTCTTCAGTGTTGATGTGTGTGCATTTGTTGGTAAGTGGATAAAAAAAGGGGGAGGGGGCCATTGTGTTTATAAAGTGGGTCCAGTGTGATAGGATTAGGCCTATTATTGGCTGGTGGTGTAGCCAGAGCAAACAGAGCTGTGGTCTGTCAATGGTGTAGATGGGAAGAAAGAGGACATTGAGCTCATAAATGGCTTGTAATGGTGCTTCTTCAAGACAGTTTACTAGCACCAAGGGGCTCGGAAGGTGGTTGTTAGATCACTGGATGAAGTGAGAGCTATATTTTCACCTTGAGTCAGTTCCATGCCTGTCATTGGATGCTTATAGTCCAAAGAATGTATACAACCTATTAATATGCATTAAATTGGTTGTGTTATCCATGGTTTTACAGAGGAATATTCCGTTTGATCCAATAGTTTTACTTGTACTCTAGCTCTTTACATGTGTAATATTAGGAGGGAAGTTATTTTTTGTAGTATTCCGCATTTTTTAATAGAAAATTGGAATTATTTTAGCAGCTAAAGGGACACCCTGTCTTTTGCATCCCCACCCACCACTCAATGTCACAAGTACTGTATATGCCATATATTTCGCAGGGTTTGAATTTTCACGAAATTCATGAAAATTGAAACCCAGCGAAATATATGGTGTATGCAGTCGTCCTTAGAGTAACAGCTTCACTAGGTGCATCGATGTACAGGTGAATACCAGCTGTGTGACTAATAGCCACTCAAAGCCTTTGTATTGGACATCACCAAGGTATGCCTGGCATGTCACCAGCTACTGTACTATGTTCCCCTTTTGACTGAACAAGTGAAATAAAACTATATCTTAGATATTATTAGATCTTAGAGTATTTAGTTATGATGAGGTGTTCATAGGGATAGTCCACCCTGAAATAAAGTTGGGTTTGAGAAAAGCAGAAAAATGAAAGAAGCATATAAGTGGAGGTTCAATGAAAATCCGTCAGAGGATAAAAAAAGTTATGATTGTTTAAAGTTTTGATTTTGTGACGTCACATGCAAGATGCTCTTCTATGTGTTGTGTACTGATTTGTCTGAAAATGTTGATTTTCTCAAAATATATGCATCAATTTACCTGTGCATTTGATACATCAATTAGAAACATGTTGTTAAACATGTACCTCCATGGAAAAAAAATTATTTCATCAAAAACAGATAATGAGAGAGTAGAAAGAGAGTTACTTATGGAATCACACAGCATACAACATACAACTTTGCATGTAACATCACAAAATTGAGATTTTTAAAGATCATAACTTTTTCATCCTTTGACAGATTTTTGTCAAACCTTCATGAATATGAATCTTCCATGTTTCTGCATTTATTGAAACCAACTTAACTTCAGGGTGGACTATCCCTTTAACAGAACTTAAAATTCGGGCTGATAGGACCTATATTACGCCTACGCAGTCTGGCACAAGCTCACCCATGGGAACAGATATCTGCAATAGCGTTCAATTTCAATGTTGTTTGCCTGGATTTCTATTACAATTTCACATTAACCTGTTGTTTATTGGAACCCAGTGGGTTATATATGAACCCTATGGGGAATGGATACTTGTGGAGTCAACAGGTTAACAGGGTACTGACTGATGGGGATGGTGATGGAGAGCAGCGTCGTCACTTGCAAGAAAACAACAAGGAAGGAATAAAAAGGAGGAGAAATTCATGGAGGGAATGGATATCACTGATTATCTACAAGTGGAAGAAAAGAGAGAAGAAAGATGCTTTGCATTGTATGTTTTTTGCCCACTTCTTTCCCATTACAGAGAGTCTAATAGCTATGTCCATGGTCTTTTTTTTAGGTGGATAAAATGTAAAGATCTTTTGATATGTTGTCTGTGCTACAAAAGACCATGTTCATAGCGAATGCAGTCAAAACACATGCGGAGAACAGACATATTGAATTGATTTCTAGATTCAGCATTGTTATCGTACTTTATGGGTGATCATGTGTTTGAGGTTATAAAAGCAACAACTTATCTTTCTTATCAATATAATGTCCCAACTGTTGTACATTACTATGTGCCTTAATATGTTGACTAAGTCATAAACACTAAGGCCCAAATTTACAAAGGATTGCGCGTGCTAAAACAAGGTTAAGACAACCTTTTATTCAAAGTAATCACATTGTCAATAGCATGAATTTAGTACCCTATGCAGAACACACATGTTAATTATTGGACCCTCATGCAGTGTACATGCTTCAACAAGTGGCAGCACTTATCTGCTTAAATCACAAAATTTGCTTAAATCGTGGTATTAGTCGAAATCTCCTTAGTGAATTTGGGCCTAATGGTTCATGAAATCCAGGTATCCCTTACAAATTGTCTCTTAATGTTAGACCTGTGCTTACGTCCTTCATGAGGGAAAATCTTAATCCACATAACTGTTCCATACGTTGGGGGGAATATGAATAGTAATAGGATTAAAATAGCAGATGAGGGCCATAGTCCAAGGTACAAAATGAACATAAAACTTGTATGATGAAGTGTTCTACTCAGTACATATTTGATCATTCATCGCTGCCTGTCTGTCAACACAGACTTGATAACAGAGGACTTGACTAGGCAATGAAAAGTAGAGAGCTTGTTTTGATCAACTAGAATTACATTTGATTTCAATATGAATTGGGGGAACTGGGAGTGGACAGTATTGAATTTCTATCTAATGGAGTTTTCTTCAATGACAGAGTTACAGAAGTAGCTTGGTGTTGCTTGCAGGGGATTTTCTTTTCTTACTAAGTATTTGACTTATGGTGCATTCTTATCCCAATTTTCGAGAAAGTGTTTAAATTGGCTGATTCTAACTTTTGTAAGAATCCACTATTTATGTCCGCAGAGATGGAACATAGTGAATTGGCCGATATCATTTTGCTGATTGACCTTCTTCTGTATCAAAGGTCAAATTGAGGGGTGGACATTATAGGCCCGTTAATATACCATAATCATGATTATTGAAACAAATTTAATTCTGGGGTAAACTCTCCCTTTAACTCTTCTTGCACCACTCTTGCATTCTGGTACCAGTAATACACACAAATCCTATAGGAGAACATTCATTCCCGGCACAGAAGGAGTTAACCCTTTACATGCACCTGTTGCATTCTAATACCAGTAACACACACAAAGCCCAAAGAGCTGAATTCAGCATGGTACCCGAGTGGTTAACAAGGCACTGTGGGGGCCACATTCTATTCATTAGTCACTGTCCATTAGCACTCTTAAATCTAATATTTGTCTAAGCACAGAATATAAGCACACATAAGCCTGTCATTAGCCTATGATTGTGAAGTCTAGCTGCTACCATTCTGTGAAGTCGCCTCATTATTTACCCCCTAATATAAAAGGTACTCAACTCTGCTCTCTTGCAAGGACACATTGATTAGCTCCAGGCCTGCTGAAAAGGGATGCGGGTTTGTTCATGTTATTAGTGCTTATTATAGAGTTGTCCTTTGTACATGCAGTTGTGACCTATTTGTCTAATCATATGAAACAAAAATGACTGGACATTTAGAGGGATAGGCAGTTCGGGATATGCTCTTAAACATATTGTTTCAAGTTCTTGTTGAACTGTCATGAAATGTCAACGATTGAGAAAGAAATCTATAAAAGGGGGGGGGGGGGACAAGATATACTACAGTGTGATAGAGTAGGTGTGTATGCGTAAAAGGAGGGAGTGTTGTGGAGGGAAGGGGGCTTGAATTTCCTTACCTGAGGGCTCTGCTACAAGGAACCTAGTCCAATCAAGGGCCCCTAGGCGGGGCTGGATCACACCAGTGGCATGAGAGGGTGTAGGAGGCAGATTGCCATCACTCAACCATAGGTGGAAGTATGGAAGAGACAACTGTGGGAGACTGGGGCGCAAGTGGAGTGCTGTGAAAGAAAGGGTGCCCCATTTGCAAAGGACCTGAAACTTGGCAGGAATCACAAGTATACCCAGAAGATAATGTGTGCAAAGTTTCACAGACATAGCTTCACAAACTTTTTCAGGAAATGTGAAAATTTATCGATATTTACATTTGAAACCAAGCAGCTGTAATTTACATTTGCAATCGTATTGCCCCTGTCAGTATGAGACTGCGGGCATGCTCCCATTGAACGCATGCACTGTGGTGTGGACCATAGCTCACAGCAATCTCCGGTCTCTAGACTATAGGTTTTGGAAGACCAGCCCATAATCTCCTCAAAATCTGCAAAATCCCTATCTTTAAATGGGGAGGGCACTCTTGGAAGCTTCCTGAAAACTATGGCCAAATTTTGAGAGCGAGGTATACCCATATCGAGAGAAAGAGAGATAGATAGGGAGAAAGACAGAGAGAGTTTAAAAGAGAAGCGAGGTACATGTATTGTGCTTGCAGGCATTAGTCCACAACTCCTGCTTGAACTAAATGGGTGATAAAAGCACAGACAAATACATGCGTGAATTGCCTCAGAGGGTGATACAGCAGCTCTTGGAAAGAACTCTTTTCTTTTCAACTGAGGAGGCAAACCAGCGAATCTTCACTTTGTATACTGTGATACTGTGAAAACCTGTTCAAGCAAAAAACCTCAAGCACTGCAAAATGAGAGAGGAACTAGAAAACCTGTGGCCTTATTCATGAAACATTACCAAACCGAGTATGATACTAAAGTGCATTTAGCTATATGCATTCATAGAAATTAGCTAATCTAGAAAGGTTGCATGATTATACCCCCTGGTATTTTTATATATTAAGCAATTATCCAACACATCTGTTACTTACATGTATTGCAAGGCAATGTTGTGCAGATGTGGCCCCCAAACAAGGGCCATTTAGAAACATACATGTTTACGAAGTAGGGAAGTTCTGATACAGTATCTTCTTCCTTTTACCGTGACTGTTACAAAGTTATTTGTTTTTGACTTACACATGGGACCACCCTCTCTTTAATTCCGGCTGTGGACAACATACACGACGAAAGAATTCTCAATGTTTGGCCCTGTGACCTGCTTTAATTGAATTCAACCTTAACTTGCTGGTAGTTTCTTGCTATTGTAGTAGACTCTCATCTATTTTCATGCACCATCTCTCCTCCGCCCCCCCCCCTCCTTTGTTTGAGTGACAGTGCAAGCAACGCTTAAAAATTTGTAATCATATGATGCTATTGTAGATTGTACAATCATAGACTCAATCAAGGGAGCCCCATTCATGACAAAAGGGCAATTTTTTGTTATACTGCAGATATAAAAGGATATTCTTGTCCCTCCCAATCACATAAATGTTTTTCATGACTAAATATACCACATATAAAAGGTTATATATTAATAATTGTATGAGAAGTTGACCATCCGCTATGCCACATATACATGTAGTTATTGTAATTTAATACACTGCAGATATAAAGGTTTAATCTATACTTTCCCCCTTACCTGAATTTCACACTCAGATGATTATTTTGTTGATTGTTGAGAGAGACCTTGATGGATATTTTTTCATTTCTTTCTCCCTTTTCCATTAAAACTTTTCAAGTGCTTGCAAAATTCTTCAATTACAATCTCGTATTAATGTTTTGTATCAGCTGCACCATTATGCTTTGAAAGAGCTAAAACATAATCATGAGGGTGAAAGAGGGAGAAAAGGAGAGAAATGGATGTGATAGAAAAAGAGAGGGGCTTACTGATAGAGAGAGGATAAAATGGAGAATAAAGAAAAACAGAAATATATTAATATAATCTGAGGGGGAAGAGGAAATAAAGTAAACATTTCAAATGTAAATTGTATGTATACCCATTAAGCATATTGTATTTCATCTCAAAGTGCAAGTCATCAATTTACAGGGTGAGGCACTTTATCCATACCACTGGGTGTACATGTATGCCTTCTTTTTATTATAGTTAACAAAAAATTGGTAATGGAAACTTCTCATACGCTATGTAGCACAACATGGCACAATGTATTTGTATATTTTCTCTAATAATGAAAGTGATCAGATGACAACGGAGCTCAGAGTGATTAGTCCTGTACATGCAGAGCCTCCTTCGTTCAACAGATCCCCTATCAAAACTTCTCATGTGGTTAATTGCATCGGATAATTTACATATTTGTTTACTTCAACTAGTTTAATTTTGCTATATATCTATTTTATACTTGAATATTGGATTTCAACAGTTTTTGTTCATTGTAGCTGTTTAATCTGTTCACTGGATGGTAATTTTAGGGAGATTTACTCGTAACAGTGTGCATCTGCATTCTGCATTATTTGTTAACCTGTGTACTATGCTTTTGCCATGGAAGTTTGCAAATCCAGAGGCATGGCTCTTCAATCATATACCCTATGTTGAGCTTAAGTACTCTAAATCACATGTTTATGAAAGTGATCCTTGTAAATAGCAATCAGAAACTGATACCTTCCATATTCAACCTCCACTGGGCTGCATTAGATTCTTGATTGTAACTTTCAATTGATTATAACCATGGCAACATTAACAATGCCCAGAACAGATTGACTAGATGGTCATGGTATAATTCATAACAGTTGATTGCTAGTTACATGACCTTGAAAAGAGTATTCATATCAACATCTTTAGGAGGTTTATTTCAGGAGCATATATGGAACATGTCATCATTTCTTTACTTCTGAATCCTGTATAAGCCTATATTTTCGCGTATGGATATTTTCGTGAATGAAGGGGTTGGAGGCATTTTCGCGGCTTGTTGTTTTCACAAACGACACCTGGCGTCCACTGCTTTCAGGCCTGCTATAATATACACACACAAATGGGAAAAACAAACTGTACTTAACATGTAATTGCGACACTTGATTGTAGGCAGCATGGCATGCTTTGCAAGCTAGCAAGCGCACGACCATCAGTAGTATACGGTGGCGCTATCCCATCATTAGATGGATAGCGCTGATACTATGTACGCGCTCAGTGCTCAGCGTGTGATGCATGTGCTTAGCGATCACGATTATGTGGCAATATATTCGCGTGTTGTTATATTTGCGACCCTACAGCGATTCGTTGAAAACAACCCCTCGTGAAAACAACAGGTTATACAGTACATGGCTTGCAAACGATGTTACATCATGCTCAAATTGAAAATAAATGATTCTAAACCCCTCAAAAAAAGTTCTGCAACTCAGGTTTGAATGTATCATTAGTTGCTTCATTATCGTACATAAAAGTGGTATCATGAGACAGCTCGAGTATTTATCTTTACAATGATGTGCTGTTTGTAATGCTTACGCGATCATGGAATGCTCACACCGTCTGAATGTGCAGCGAGGTCAAAAATGAAATGTTGCAAATTTTTTTTTCTGTTTTCTGTTTGTTTTGCACATGAAATGAAATGGAATGATGTTGATGCTGTGATGTGGAACGTTCATTGTCACGTTAACACTATTCGATTTATGGGAATCAAAATCATTTAGAGTCTGATTTAGCTCAAGAACATGTCACCAGTCATTCGTAAAGTTGTTCGTAACTTGCAAAAAGCTCTGTGAACCCCCATTTCAGAAAACAATATCAAACTCAACCCTTACGTTACACCAGGCCTTGAAAACCCCATTCACTTACCACACATCTTCATGCCAACCAATGGTAATGAGAGAGTTAACCCTGACATTACCAGGCCTTGAAACCCGCATTGGCTTAGTACACATCTTCATGTCTATGGTAATGATAGAGTTAACCCTGACACTACAAGGCCTTGGAAACCCCATTGGCTTACCACACATCTTCATGCCAACCAATGGTAATGAGAGAGTTAACCCTTACACTACTAGGCCTTGGAAACCCCATTGGCTTACCACACAATGTCATGCCAATGATAAGGAGAGAGTTAAACAAAATCTGGAATGACAGCAGTATGGTTCTGCCATGTTGACGGCCTGAGTGGCACCCCTTCCCTTTCAAGAACCGTTTGTGCATCTACAAGAGTGTATATGTTGCTTCACTCGCGTTATTCACTTTACGTTCCTAAGGTTATCCTCCCACCATTGTGGGCAGGAGATTTAAACAGGTTTATCGATTCCTTCTTATTCATCATCCTCACATCCCCCGCATTCCCTGCTCGGGCACACACTGATTGCAGCTAGCTACGATATCGCTCCTCCCCCCTCCCCCGTCCACCCACCCCCACGCTTACTTGGTGCGGCTGAAGATCCTACCATTTCCGCTCGATTCCCAACAATGCAGATTTGGCGGCATCGTGGCCTGAAGTAATCAATAAGTGCTCCTCCTTTTCACCCTAGCTTCTCCTCTTCCCTCCTCTCTTCTTCATCTTTGTCTGGAGGGGATATGGAGAAAAAAAACCCGATTTTGCAGCTCTTTTTTTTCCGGGTCAGTTATCACCAATACTGTGACTGAGGCTGGATTGATCATCATGTTCTGGAATATAAGTAGTATTTGCATTAGACACCATGATTCCAAATGTGATTCTCACCTCCTAGCAGTGGGATTCATTTGAATGATGGTTGCTATATTGAGCCGAGTTGAAATTTAAGAAAAAGCCTGCCCTGACTTTGTCTTGATTTGAAATATCACACTTTAGGGTCAGCTATCTATAAGGTTGCTTCCCTCCTGGCTGCTACCCATTCACTTCATTTATTCATACCTGTGTATTTGTTGTTATCCTTGTATTTTTATCCTCCTTGTTTATGATCCAGTGAATAAAATTAATAAAACTTGCACTTGATATGCCTCACTTATATACTTACAATTTTACTCTTGCTCTACCAAGATACACTTTTCTTTTCAACAACCAATTTGCTACAAAAACTTTTAAAATGGCTTGTTATTCCTGTTTTGATATCAAGGATTTTTTTTATTGACCTTTTCATAGCCCATAATTCCTACATTGTGCACAAATGAAACACAAGTGTTACATTCCTATCTTACATTCTTACATTCGTATAAACATTTCTTTTGATGATGCATTCTTTACTTCATGTGGTTTCTTTCATTGATATATGCCCCCAAAACCTGATATATATGTTACTTTAACCTACTGTACACAGATGATGGTTAGCCTTCCTATAGATTCATGAAAATCTAGTATATGCTGGGTAAATTGGCCCTGCGCATACCAATTGGCCCATTTCCTTTGCATTGATGTAACCCGTTGTAAGCCCAATGCTGCTGTATATAAGCTGCAGTGCCCCTTAAGGATGGAACCCTCTGCTAGATTGATGTCCTGGTCACAGTCAGCCTATATTCACCCACACTAATCAAATAGTCACCCCGTGTCAGGTCGATCCGACAACTAGTTGCCTGAGACGATGCGCTAATATTTACCTTAGCTGACGGGGGAAGGAAAATGCCCCGGGGTAGTTGGGTAGATTTGCGAGGGAAATCATGGAATTTTGTTACATCAGATCGATGGATAAACTCCCCCTCCTGTTCCGCTTCTCTGTGTGTGTCATTACTTTTTCTCCCTGCCTTTATTCTATCCCCTCGCTCCCCCCCCCCCCTCCGTTCCACCCTCTTCTCTTCTCAGGGGTGTTTATTGGGTGGGGGCATGGAAGAGGGAGGGAGGGGGAGGGGGGATACATTTGCCTAAAAAAATCTATAAGTTTCTTCTTCTTATGGGATGCGAAGAGAGCGATGAACTTGTGTCGACCTGAGAGTAGGACAGTGCGATGAAGTATGAATCCCCATTTCCGATACGCCTCAAAAGAAGCAGATTTGAGGGAGAAGGTGTAATAGGTCTAAGGTACTTTCCATAGGTTGCATATTACCTTAAAGGTTTGTTTCAAGGATGTGCTTACAGACTAAATAGGAACTACACAAAATGGAATTAAAATGTAGAGAGAGATGCCTCCTCTCACTTATACCTCTTGATCAACACAACTTCGCTTATTTTTTAATTAATTTTGTGTTAAGGATCATATTTCTTTAATGATTTCTGTTAAGTCCAAATTGTATTTTTAAACAGCACAAATGTAGCCACTCTTGTGGGTTTAATGCTAATGTATGTCCCATTCAACCATGTCCAACCTGTTGCTGCTGCCTGACTCTCCTTGTTACCAGACGCACAATTGCCGCTGAATATCTATTTCAGGTGATTTGGCCCAACTCTGTTTGGGAAGAAAGAATCCTCTCGGGCCCTTGTTCTCATTAACAAGTGACAGGACAGATTGAATGACACGTTGCCAAGCAACGCTGGCAGTGGTTGCCATAGTTGCGTACAGAACTTGCACAGAATTTTGGTTCTCTGATTACAAGCAAGTTTGAGAGTCCAAGTAATGACATTCCCCTCATTTGTGATTGCACCGGATGATGCATATCTTTGAACATGTTACCTTATCATTTGTAGTATTTTACATCCATTTCTTCAGAAAATAGGCATTTACAACTTTCCCAATTGATGAGTTTTCTCCCAAATTCTGCTGGCATGACCAACCGTCATTTCTCTCCTGAACTGCAATGGATATTTTTGGCATTTTGCATTAAAAGAAAACTTGCACATAATTTAAGTTATTTGTGTTAAAAGACAGTGTGTCCCATTTGCAAAAGTCATGAAACTCAGCAGTATGCCCTATGAAATTTCACAGTTTTTACTGGGTTTGGTTAGAACTTTGCCTCCTACATATACGGGGAATGCATAGCATATCATGTCATAAAGTCATCTCACAGCCTGGTCACAGTCACAGGCAATGAATAAACCACACCTGCTGTGCCCCCCCCCCCCCCTCCTAAATCAAATATTTTGATTACCCATGAATCCTGGCAAATAGGCAGACAGGCTCTGGGCACTGTTTAGGGCTCAGATGTGATAGGATTTCTCTGAAATCCAATCTCAAATTGGTGCTATGGTGTCAAACCATCAATCTTTCCCATTCCTTGAAAATCCCCCTTGTTTTTAATTTCTTCCATGTCTCTGCATCTCTTGATCAATATTTTAGTTATTCTTCTTTTGCACTAGGTAATTTCTTAACTTAAAGACAGGGTGTCCCATTTGCAAAAGTCATGAAACTCGGCAGGAATCAGCAGTATAATATAACAATAGCCTAGAGGAAGTCTCACAGTCATAGCTTCACAAACATTTCCAGAAAAAGTGAAAAACTATCCTTGTTAACTTTTGAACCACAGCGAGCATAGTCTACACTCATAATCATATTTGTCCCTCTCAGCAGGGTGGAGCAGACAAAGTGCGAACCATTTTGCATAGTGGTCTCCGGTCTCTAGGCTATATGTTTCGGACGACCAACCAAAAACCTCCTCAAAATCTTCTGATCGCTATAATTTTGCTTGAAGTCAGTTTCTAGTTCTATTATTGGGAGGGAAGTCCTTATACATTGTATTCTTCCAGTGATCATGACAATACTCGTTTCTCTGTGCAAAAAGGTAGAGGCATGTGTACCAGTCAACTGCGCAGTCAAATTTCTCTCGTTTTGATTTGAAGTCTCAGAAGATGTGAATGTAAACAAAACAACACTCTCCTTCTCCCTTTCTTCTGATATGTCTTCTTGCTGTCTGTGGTTGTTCATATTCTATACTCACGTTCCTTCTCCACAGTCCATAGCCGTCTTCCTGTGCATTCTTCTCTTTTTGTAAGTTCCTCTAAATTCATTCAAAAGCCCCCACTGCTCTCTCCTTACAACATCCGATCCCGTTCGGAGGAAGACGTAGGAATTGAAATGCGTGACTCTGCTTGCGGATTTTACTGCGATGAAATCTCATGTGGCGGATAATTTACATCTCTGTTTAGTCTGCACAAACAGTGTGGACAATGCCTCCCTTCAGAGGCATACAGTGTAGTATTAAAAAGTCGACTAATTCTCTTTATGTTCAGTTAGCCCCTATTGTGGCCAATTGCTATGATTAAAGTAAACATCAAACATCATTATAGTTTTTTTCAATTGATAATTTATTAACATTACTTGAATATGACGTTATCATCTCATTGTGATTATGTTATAAATATGATTATGTTATCATTCTCTTATGATTATATTATGATTATCATTTTATGATGATCATGTTATCATCATTGTTATGATATTATCATCATCCTATTATGTTAGCATATCGCATAATTCTTCAGTAAAAAACTGTATTTATAATCTTTTCATAGCACATAACATTTGTATAATAAGTGTTAAGGAGGAAATATGAAGGTAAAAATGATATTAGTGATTACATGAAATATCTGTGTAGTTATTTCAATAGGATGGTATATTGATAACGATCTAACTTGATTGATAACCACCTGTAACATGGATGAATGATTGAAAGATCTATACAGTAATCAATAACCAGCTGGAAAAGAGTATGTGTGTTTGTGAGTGTGTGTGGGAGAGAGAGAGAGAGAGAGAGCGAGGGGGGGGGGGGGGAGAAACTTAGAGAGATTCACATGTAGAAATAGACGGAAGAACAAACAGACAGACAGGTTGATTGATCAATGTCAATCAAACTACAAAGCTCTGCTTTTTGATGAGACATGTCATTATTGACATGACATACATACATACATACATACATACATACATACATACAAGGCACGAAGAGACCCCTGGTTTTTAAAATAACACAGTCAATCAGCCCATGGCAATGAGTGTGGTAATATGAAGATATACCTATCATTATGTCTTGTTCTTTGCAAAACAATGGGACTGATCATACATTCCAAAGTGATTTCATCTTACAAGTGTAGTATTTGTGCTGCATGTGTAAGACCAGTCAATGCTAGGTTGGAAGTAGCCTAGCCTCCAAGGTGTGTGACTTTTTAAAAAATCCAAACTCTATGCAGTATTCATCTGGGTCTGGTGCTGACAAGGCTAATTCTGCTCTTCCCTAGGCCCTGATGGTCAATTTGTTATCTGTGGCAACTTTTATGGAAACCTTGAATTTGATCGGCTGTTGAGTGGCGTTACCATGGTGGTTACCATTGATAACAGAGTTGGCATTGAAAGTAAGTTTTATGCTATGGGATCCTGATCCCTCTCATGCAGTATGACCATGGTCCTGTTGCATAAAACTTTCCATTAATGGTAACTCTGCTATCAATGGCAACTACCATGGTAACATCACTCAACAGCTGATCAAATTCAAGGTCTCCGTAGAAGTTGCTATTAATAGCAAAGCTACAATCAATGGTAAGTTTTATGCATGAGCAGAGAGTAGAGAGTGATCAGGCTATCACAACCAGACTCTGTCTAAAGGGACATCTGCATTAGCCTGATCAGACAAAATAGCAAGCTCGTTTGCCGATCCGGGGAACTAGCATGAAGTTGCAATCGCGTTTCATTACCTCGAAACTCGGGATACATAAGCTCGAGACTCGGTATGCATAAATTATCCTGATGTTCTTGCATGCGCATTGTGCGACAGAAATAAGCCACGACCACATGGCTTTGGTTGTGAGCTCGCATTCATACACATTTTAAAAAAACCCTTTAAACAATGCCTCAGCGCGCGCTGATGCATGATGGGATCGAGAAAGATTCTGGCTAATGAAGATACTCCATGAAATAGCGATCTAGCCCAAGTTTTCTTGGAAAATTTTCTTGACCAAATAACTATTTCGCCTGATCTGACTATTGAAGATGCAAATAGCTAGCTATTTTGTGACCTGGCTAGCTATCCTGAACAGGAACTAGCTTGCTACTTCGCCACATCGGGCTAATGAAGATGCAGCTGAAGTGTAGAGTTTGGATTAAATGCTCGACAGCCTGGAAGTCAGGCCATAATGGTAGTTGAGACTGCATAGTCTGAGTCTCTGGAGAGCTATTGGATGTTGTGCTGTCACTGAATGGGCATTAATCATGGAGCAATCAGAGCTAGGCTCTCACCCATTCATCTTTCTCGTAGTTTATCTCTGCATACTCAATAGGTGTGTCTTTATTAGCCCGATGTGGCGAAATAGCTAGCTAGTTCGTGATCGGGATAGCTAATTCCGTCGCACACTGCGCATACTCGAACATCCGTATGATTTATGTATCCCGAGTTATGAGCTAATGGAGACGCGATTGCAAATTCAGGCTAGTTCCCTGGATCAGCAAACTAGCTCGCTATTTTGTCTGATTGGGCTCATGAAGACGCACCTATTGCCCACAGTGCTACAGTCAAGTTAGCCTAGGTACCTGTCTGTGAGGTGCATGGACACACCCCAGTCTGTTAACAACTATGTCTGGTAACACAGACTATGGCCTAATGATGTCATGGCTCCTCTGACTTCTTCCCCTCTCAGGAGCGAGGATGGGATTGGGGCATAGTCTGTGTCACCAGACATAGTTGTTAACAGCCTGGGTTGTGTCCATGCACCTCACAGCCTAGTAAGCAGTCTACAGTCATATGTGATGTGCAATATGAGTTATCAACCCATTGCTCATGGTTAGATTTGGGGGCATTGTGAACCCTAGTCCAGTTAGGATGTCAAAATTTGCCATTGAATTGCAGTAATCAAAGGATTCTGGCTGAATTCTGTCCTGTAAAATATTTGAAGTTTATTCATAGCCTGCTGTCCATTGTTTGAACATGAGTCCTGCTGCGTACCTATCTGAGTGGAAAAAACGCTGGGCTGCATATGTATGCCGGCTTAGCAAGGAAGGGGTTAATGCACTCCACAGACTTGAAACTAGGCTAAGATTGAGCTTATGCTGGATTATTGAGATGTTCAACGGTCTGGAAAGGAGGCTAGGACAAGGTTGATCCTCCACACGATTGCAGTGGCAAGCAAACATCTTTGGTGGCAACTGACACCACTAATCTAGTGGGTTTTCACATTGGTATCTCTTCATCCTGGAGGGGGGGGGGGGGGGAGGGGCGTCCATCCCTTCATTCCCTCTCCCTTCACCCCCTCCCCTTCATCCCTTCATCTCTTCATCCCCTCCCCCCCCCATTCCTTCACCTCCCTTTCCCTCCATCCCTTTACATCCCTCCCCCCCCCATTCCTTCACCTCCCTTCCCCTCCATCCCTTCACCCCCTCCCCCTCCATCCCTTGACCACCTCCCTCTCCTCCCTCCCCTTGACCACCTCCCCACTTCATTCCTTCACTCTCCTCCAAACCTCCCTTCACCTCCCTCCCCCTCATTCCCTTCACCCCCTCCCCCTCCACCCCCTTACACCCCTCCCCCTCCATCCCTTCACCCCAACCCCTCCATCCCTTCACCCCTCCCCCTCCATCCCTTCACCTTCCATCCCTTCCTCTCCCTCCCCTCCCTCCCTCCCTCCCTCCCTCCCTCCCTCCCACCCTCTCCCTTCCCTCCCTCCCCTCCCTTACCTCACTCCCTCCCTCCTTTCCTTATCCCTTCCCCTCCATCCCTTTACATCCCTCCCCCTCCATCCCTTCACTCCAACCCCTCAATCCCTTCACCCCCTCCCCCTCCATCCCTTGACCACCTCCCCCTCCTCCCTCCCCTTGACCACCTCCCCACTTCATTCCTTCACTCTCCTCCAAACCTCCCTTCACCTCCCTCCCCCTCATTCCCTTCACCCCCTCCCCCTCCAACCCCTTACACCCCTCCCCCTCCATCCCTTCACCCCAACCCCTCCATCCCTTCACCCCTCCCCCTCCATCCCTTCACCTTCCATCCTTTCCTAATATAGCTAAATATGCCATACCTAAAGCTACAATAGACACATACAAATATGCAATGTTCCCTAGGACAGTACGGATATGGAACAGATTACCAGGACATGTCATTCTCCATGGAAACCCGAATACGTTCAAAGAGGCTGCACTACCTATCATCAGCATGATGCAGCCTCCTGTTGGGTCCCACATGCTATAAATGGACCAATGCATGTTTTTACTCGCACCCCTGCATGCTCATTTTTATTGTATATATGTGAGCCAACCCAAATCCTGCACCTTGTCACCTCCATTGGCACACGACATTGTTGACATCCCAGTATAGCTTCCAAGGAGCTGCGTTTTGGGATTATTGCGACAAACAAACAAACAAACTTTCCTCTCCCTCCCCTCCCTCCCTCCCTCTCTCCCTCCCTCCCACCCTCCCACCCTCTCCCTTCCCTCCCTCCCCTCCCTTACCTCACTCCCTCCCTCCTTTCCTCCCTTCCCTCTGTCCCTCCCTCCCCTCCCTCCCCTCCCCCTCTTTCCTTCCACCCCCTCCCCTTAATGTATAGGATCACAGGCAAGAAGTCATCTCAAAATGAAACTAGAACTGCAATCATGATCAGAAGGATGGCTTGCATTTCCACACTTAGTTTCACGTGACAGAGGAAAGAGAATTTCATGAATAATATCAATTTAGAATATTATCTAGGGCATCTCTTGGACGCATTAGAGAAGTATGTTATAAGTCTGTAGCATCTTGCACAATGTAAAGAAAGAAAGACCTTCAGTTGGCCCTAATCAGTCTCAGCATAGCACTACAATTAGCGGACGAAAGCATTTCGTTGATACAACTGCATTTAAAGCAAATATGATTTTTGTGGAGGAAGAAGATGAAAAGTTTTTTTTTTCAATGGAACGATAACAAAATATTATCTTTACGCTAAAATGTTTGTGTGCAGACTCCCTGCTTTTCTCCTATCCCTACATATTTTTAAAAACAGACTGAAATTATCAGTAATAGTAGGAGATTGTGTTGAACGAACAGATGGTGGGACAAAGAGCTATTGTTAAAATACACTCTGTAGATGATGACTGATTCTACTCAGCTTGCTGTTGTTTTGTGGAATTTTAATGCTAAGATTTAGATTATAAACAAATTAGAGATGACAGCGTGTGAGTACACATATATTTGAAACATGATTAAAGCAGAATGTTAGACTCAGCTGATGAGTAAAGATGAAAATAGGACAAGAAAAAGGATGACAAAGAGAGAGATGAAGGAGGCAGCAAGACTGAAAAATGTCAAAGTAGAGAATACGAAAGGTAAGTTTAACCCTTAAATTATCGGGCCTTGAAAACCCAATAGCCTTACTACACATCTTCATGCCAATGATAATGAGAGAGTTAACCATTACATTACCAGGCCTTGCAAACTCCATTGGATTACATCACTTCTTCATTCCAATGGTAATGAGAGAGTTAGTAAGAATGAAAATGTGTACAGTAGAAGAGGACACAATGAAATGTATCACAACCAAAAGTTGCAAGGAACAGGAGATAAATAGATTAAGATATAGATACTATATATTAAAAAAAGGAGATGGTAACTCCTTGATTCTCATGGAAAATTTACTCAAAGGGCAAGTTCTCCCTGAAGTTAAGCTGGTTTCAATAAAAGCAGAAACCTGAAAGAAACATTAGTGAAGGTTTGACTAAAATCTATCAAAGGATACGAAAGTTATGAGTTTCAAAGTTTGAATTTTTTAACGTCATGTGTGAGGTGCTCTTTCATATGTTTTGTGCTGTATGATTCCATAAATTGCTATTTTTTCTTTTTTCGATGAAGGTGTTTAAAAAAGTGTTTCTAATGAGATACACAATGCACAAGTAAAATGATGCATGCATATCCTTTTGAGAAAAGCTTGACTTGTCGTATGTGACGTCACAAAATCAAAACTTCAAAAAATTGTAACTTTCTTATCCTCTGACGATTTTTCATGTTTCTGCTTTTAATGAAACCAACTTAATTTCGGGGTAGGATATTCCTTTAACTAGCTGGATGTGTCACCTAGGAATTCCCATTCAGAGGTATCCCATCTCACTCACTGAACTTGGGGGGATATTGTACGACCTTTCATTGCTCTCCTGTTGGCCTGTAAGGTCATGCTGGTCTCAAGTTCAGGCAAGAGAAGACTGCATGTGTGGCATGGGAGAAGCTCCCATAGTGGGTGGGTCTGCATCATACAGAAACCGATTAAACAGCACGCTAACTTCTGAATTTTTACATTCATGGTATTTCAGAATGTCTATAGGCGCGTCTTCATTAGCCCGATCAGACGAAAAAGTGAGCTAGTTTGCTGATTCGGGGAACTAGCCTAAATTATCCGGATGTTCGCACATACAAGCAGTGTGTGACAGGAATACGCCACAACCGCATGGCTTCACTTGTGAGCTCCCATTCACGCATGTATAAAAACCTATTACGTAAACAATGCCTCGTGCGCGTTGATGCATGCCGGGATCGAGAAATTTTCAAGCTAATGAACATGCTCCGAGCTAGCTCCATCTAGCCCAAGATTTCTTGGGAAATTTTCTCGACCAAATAGCTAGCTAGTTCGTGATCTGGCTAGCTAACCTGATTAGAACAAGCTCGCTCTTTCGCCCACATCGGGCTAATGAAGACACCCCTTAATTGAATTGTTGATAATACTGTGTACGTGCAGGATGTTATCAGTTAATTTTGTAAAATTGTCTTTGTTTTGATAGCTTTACTGTTGCATGTGCCCATCTTGTGTGAATGAAATTACTTCTATATATGTATGTATCTAGCCCCACTGATATTACGGCATTATTTATCCCTGCTTAAAAGCAGGGCTAAGCCCGCAATAAGCCAGTTCGTAGTTGCAATGTGCGCATGAGCAGATTATTGCTGGTACAAATGACCTCAGGTCAATCGAACCACTCACAGAGTTAAATGGATGGTCATTAGATGGTCGACCACGTTCCTACTCATTATCATGCAGATATGAGAACATCTATTCAGCTCTGAGAAGGTAGTGAAAGAACGTTCCACCATGTGCACCTGCTTCTATTGTTGTTATGAAAACGCTTTAAAATGTCTTTACCTCTATCACCCAACACTGCTTCAAGAACAAATCCAAGTCTGCATTCTCATAATATGTGATTCAGTGGATTGTCCGACCATGGTTTAACTACGAACTGGTTTATTGCGGTGCCAAGCCCTAACCTGGGGCTAAGAATTCCAGTGTAAACAGAAACAGAATTAGTCTGGGGCTAAGGAAAAACGAAACAGAGTGACCAATCAGAGATGAGCTAATGCAAGACAGGCGAACGACCTTGAGTGGTGAAGATCACATGTGCAAGACTCATAAATATTCATTTGTTATGAAGAAAGTCCGGGACTAACGATTTTGAAGGTGAGCATCGCATTCTTTTGCTGGAATTAAGCAAGTAGTTTGGGGCGAAGAATGCCAGTGTAAATAACCTCAGAAAATAATACGGGGTTTAGGAAAGTACAGGGCTAATGATAGTGCGGGGCTAAGAAAACCCAATGTAAAAAGGGTAATACTGTACTGTGTCCGTGTATTAGGGTGCAATAACAGCCCCTCTGTACGTGCAGAGCAGCACATGACAACCTCTCTCAACCACCAGCAGTGGTCTCTTTCTTGTGGCAGGTGAGGGCTTTCTTGCCTTCAAATTCCTCCAAATTGACCTTCAATTCAGCCCCAGGTACCGGCTTTCTTAGAAGGGAGAGCTAAGATATACAGAGACATGCCAGTATTTGTTTTGGCAAG
Source organism: Arbacia lixula (assembly GCA_963669155.1). Taxonomy (NCBI): domain Eukaryota; kingdom Metazoa; phylum Echinodermata; class Echinoidea; order Arbacioida; family Arbaciidae; genus Arbacia; species Arbacia lixula. Next base: position 5,246,202 of record OZ022593.1, read on the forward strand.
AATTTGGGTTGGGGTGACTGGTGTGGTGATGGACCATTTACCTAGTTTTTTTTCTCAAATTTATGAAAGACGTACATGTTGTTTATAGTGGCTAGATATAAAATACCCCTTTAAAAGTTGAATTTTAGACTTCTATCTGCAGTGGAAATTCTGAGTCAAAGCAAAGAAGTTTTACCGTTTTTTTTCAGATCTGCACAATGAACATAAGCAAGGTCTTTTAAGACAGGTTGTCCCTTTTACGCAGCTGCGGTGCTAGCCAGTATGAGAGGGGATGTAAAGTCGGTCCGCAGTACAAGCGTATCAACTCAACCTGGACATACCCCGGAATAAATCCACCTCGCCTCCCATGTAAAAGTGTTTAAAGGAGATCAAAGCAGATACAGAAGAGAGGACCAATAGAATTATCAATATTTCATGAAAAAGGTCTCTCCAATACTTCTGAGAAGGAGGTATCATTTTATAGCAGGGGCTATTGACATCAAAGTTCTGGGCCATAAATCACCTGTGACTAGCCAAAGCCTCTCATCTCTGTTTGTCTGAAGACTACTACAAACAAATCATGTTTTCATGCATTCTTTTTCTGGGAGTGGTTCTGAACAAGGGCTTGGAATCTTTCTGTGTGAATTATCGGGCCATCTCTGTGACGTGACCCTAACAAAGTACACTCTGCCCTGATATGTTGAAAGAGAAAGTTGAATGAAGTTTGTAAATGAAGGTACAGTTAGTTAAGACATGGTATCAGCTTCCTATGGTGGTGTTCAGCATTCCCTTTTGTTGGTTTGTTGAAAAGATAGATATTTGAATAGATCAACCTTTAATTTGACAAGTAATGGTTGAAATCAACAGTTCACCCTGAAATTAAGTTGTGTTCAATAAAAGCAGACATGTGAAAGAAACGTATTAGTGAAGGTGTGAAGAAAATCTGTCAAAGGATTTGAAAGTTATGATCTTTCAAAATTTTGTTTTTAGGATGTCACGTGCGAGGTGTTTTCCCATATGTTGTGTGCTGTATAATCACACAAATTGTCTTTTTGGTTTTCAATGTAGGAATATTTGTTTCAAGAGGTAAGTGTGTGAAAACATGTTTTTAATGATGTATCAAATGCACATATGAAATGATGCATATCCTGTCAAGAAAATTGACATAAAAAAAAAAATCAACAATTGTAACTTTCTTATCCTTGGACAGATTTTCATCAAACCTTCACTGATATCTTTCTTTCATGTTTATGTTTCTAGAAAAACCAACTTGATTACAGGGTGAACTATCCCTTTAACCCATAATTTGTAAACTTCTAGTTATATTATGATTGTATTTGTTGTCATGGTTCCTAGTGGCATCTAGCCATTTTTTTTCTCCCATTCCATCTCTGAGCAAAACCATGAAACTAAAACCAAACTTCAGTCACCTTCACCAAGCAAAAACCCAGCCTCCTAACCGTAGTCTTTCCTCTTTACCCAACCCTAATCCCGATCGGCTCATGCTTGTAGAATGAAATGGAAAGTAATCTAGAATGGGAAAAGGGCAGTTTGGCCATGCATACCTGTGATGGATGGTCTTGTTATCAGCAGGATATCCATGG
>OZ022593.1:5252784-5390284 GCA_963669155.1 Arbacia lixula
TCTTTTTGCTGTATTCAGGAGCGTTATCTTCATTATCTTTATCTTTGATTTTCTTGTATGAACATAATAAATATGTCAAAAGTGATGGGACTTCTGATATTACTCCTTTCTCTCTTCCTCTCTTTCCCTCTCTCTTTCTCTCCCTTCTCTCTCTCTCTCTCTTTCTCTCTCCTCCCTCTCTCCCCTCTCCCCTCTGTCCTCTTTGTCCTCTCTCTTCCCTCTCTCACTCTTTCTCCCTTCTCTCTCTCTCTCTCTCTCTCCTCTGCCCCTCTCTCTCCCTTCTCTCTCCCCCTCTCTCCTCTCTCTCTCCACTCTCTCTCCACTCTCTCTCCTCTCTCCTCTCTCTCTCTCTCTCTCTCTCCTCCCCCACTCTCCCCCTCTCTCCCCTCTCTCCCCCCTCTCTCCTCCCCTCTCTCCTCCCCTCTCTCTCTTGTTTCTCTATTTTTCCTCTTACATGTCCCTGCATAAACAACTGTCACGTATGCAGCAATAACAAACAAAAACATCAAATATCCATACCGCTTACAAATATAATTTCCAACCTTCTTTCATCAATTTTCCTCCAGACACCCAAAAGCCCAGACTCAATCAGACCGCAACAAAAAAGTCTCAATTATTTTGTTTACCTCACCCTTCCAGATGAATGAATTTATTACACTCTCTTGTAGAATTAGGCAAGGGACTTTATTACCGTGCTGCCGTCAAGACTGAAGGGCAAATTCAAGCAATGCAGAGAGATATCCCAGCTCTTTCTCAGCACTGATTAAACACTGAAAGTACAACATCCACATTTGAAGGAGTTAGATTCTTACTGTTGGTGTGATGTCAATTTTGTTTAATGTATATTATGGTTATATATAGGTGTGCATATTATGTGTGTGTAAATGTGAAATGGGACCATTCCCACAAGTCTGCATGCTTTTCATTGGTTTCACCACAAACTTATAACATGTTTTAATGTGACATGCAAATTTGTTTCATCAGAATGATTAGATTTTGACAAATTTTTATTTGTTTTGACCTGCAAAAGAGACACCCTATCTTTAAAGCCAGTCCCAATTATGTGGCGTTGACTGTACATTCAGAAAGATTTAAAGCCAGTCCCAATTATATGGTGTTGACTGTAGAATCAGAAAGGTAATTTGAGGAATGGGAGCACGGGAGTTGATTTGATTGAAAAGTTGGCCACATGAAAATGAAATCAGGATGTTGTCTGCTACCATTGCAATAGGTGAGAGACAGAAATGGATTCTAATTTTGTTACCATGTGCCAGTTTCACATATGTTGTACCAGTAACGGAACTCAGCGCCAATAATAGAACTAGTACCAGCGACATGGAATAAGGAAAACCTTTTGAAATGATATGAAATGATGTAAAATGTTGCAGTAGTTTGAGCATAGCAGTTACATGAATTTACCATGTTTATTATGTATGCAAACCTCATGCATGTCGTTCAAACAGTACGTCACTTATAGTCCATTTTCGTTATGTATGCAAATTTTATTCATGTCGTTCAAACAATACATTACTAATGGTAACCCCAAAGCTTGTCCCAGGTTTGTTTGAGTAGCAACAGCTAATAGATTCAGAGTGCATTCCCCCAATTGAACCTGAATTGCAAGATACAGGTGAATGTCATGACACATTACTAAACAGTTCAGGAGAAAGTTGTAATTACATTATGTTAATGGATTTTGGGGTTTTTCCCCGTCACCAGAGAAACTGTATCAAGTTGCCATGAATAGATTTTGAGAAAAAAAATATTCAAAGGATGTTGGAATATGCTCTGCCAAAGTGCTTTCTGTGAGATTTATGCAGAGGTTTACATCAATTTGTATTATTGAAGGTGTATTACAGGTGAACACATTGTATGTCAGGTGCATGAAAACGGTATTACAAGTGCATTGCAGGTGCACTCATATCATGAGTTCATCACAGGTGTATCATACATGTAGGTATGTTGCAATTGCTTAACAGTCATTAAAGGTTAATCACATTTGAATTACATGTGTTTTGTTTGTAGTTAATAGGTTTTTATTTAGGTGTATTACAGGTGAATTGCAGCAGTACTTGTAGTAGGTCTTAAAACTTTTGACACTTGAAAAATGATAAAAAAAAAATAACTCAAATCGAGCTGAAATTGACACATAACAAAGTCAAATTTTGTCAAAGTTTTGAGGGAGATTCCATGACAATTCATCAATTATTATTATTATTGTAATAATCTTTTCGATATTCAATTAAATTTTCACTTCTGGAGAGCACCTCTCATGTGACTTAAAAAAAATGAAATTTCAAAAGATCACAACTTTCTTATCATTTGACATATTTTTGTCAAACCTTAAATTTTTTTCATGTTTTTGCCTGTAATGAAACCAACTCATCTTCAGGGTGAACTATCCCTTTAACATTAGCCGGACATTAAGATCCCACTCCGTGTCATATGTGCCCCTCATTAATGCTGGAACATGGCCGTGAAACATGAAGACTTGATTGATGCTCATTAAGTCACTAGTTATGCAAGGATCTGCATACATTATGCACAGCGTTACAGGGTCAGTTAACCATGGATGTTACATTACATGTAGTACCATCAAACCTTTAAAGAGCTAGTTCACTCTGAAATTAGGTTAGGTCTAATAAAAGCAGAAACATGACAGAAACATATTAGTGAAGGTTTGACAAAAATCGTACATACATGTATGGAGCACCTCGCACTTGACAACACAAAATCAAAACTTTAAAAAATCATAACTTTCTTATCCTTTGACAGATTTTTGTCAAACTTTCACTATTATGTTTCTTTCACGTTTCTGCTTTGATTGAAACCAACTTATCTTCAGGATGAACTATCCCTTTAAATTATATAGAGTACCATCAGGCCTTTAATTGATGCAGATTCATCTTGTCACAAAAGAATGCTTCATGATGATTTTCTCTTTGATCCCATATGTTCGAGGCCACCGATTCTTTGGATGATTTTTGATGCATAATAAAATAGGATGCGCGGAATAATTTTGGAAAGTATACTCAACCCAGATGCTTAATGCAGTTGTAACGTGTAGTACTTGCAATGCATCTATACAGATGTCATCTAAGACAAAAAAGGAAAAAGGCTCTAAACATGATATCAAGTTGCGGTACTAAAGTCTCAATTTCACTCTGTTCCACAAAATATTCCATCAAAAAGTTGCTGGAAACATTTTACTTTAAAAGATATTTTGCTTTCAGAAGAGACTCATGAAAAATGTCCCAGCCGCTCCCAAACTAGTATTTTCATGTAGATATGTATAACATTTTGCATTCCTCGTCCTCATTAACTATATAACAAGTTCTTTGTGAAAACGTTTGTGAAGCTATGACTAAGATTTTATATGCGTTATTGTTAGGGTATACTGCTGAATCCTGCCGAGTTTCATGACTTTTGCAAATGGAACACTCTGTCTTCAATTCATGGAAGTAGAGAACTATATGATAGGTACATCACGCAGAGCTTTACACATACAGTGAAAGGTTACCCATCTTATTAGCGGAAATCTCAGTTGTAGTTTTCAGCGGTGTCCTGCCTGCCGTAACGCTCTCTCGCTAATTTCTCATTATTGTAATCGGCAATCTTCCAGCTGAGCTCATTTGTAGCCACACGGTGCGTTTGCATTGCCGGTCAGAGCTGATGGCTGTAAAGTGCATGCCCACTCTCCTTCACTATATAGAGGATACTGCAGCGTGGCCGTTCTTGAAACCAAATCAGTAAAAGACATGTTTTCATATGAAGTATAAATACAGAACATCAGGAATATTCAAGTTATTAAAAGTGTATTTATGCGCTATCAATACAGCTATCTTAGTATTGACATTATTTCCTGGTGTTTAGTGTTTGTTCATGTTTTTAAAGATAGAGGTTATACTTATCTTACACCCCATCTGTTATTCGTTTTCATACCTCATTAAAACACCAGCATTTCCACACACTTTCTTTATCATCATGCACTTCAGTGTAATGGTTGTTTTTATGTACTTTTTTTTTTTAAAGATAGTTCATTTGAGCTTACACATAGGCTCTGCTCATTTGTTGCATATATACTTGTGCATATTTAATACCATCCATTTCCTAAATATAATTTGCCACTCTTGCTACTTTTGCAATATTTCCAGTGTTTTTAGTGAGAAGATCTGTGATTCTTTACTTTTTGATGGTGTTATCCTGTAGAACCTTGGAAGCTCATTTCTGTACGTGTTTGTATCATAGTGTCAAATGGATATCGCTTATCATTCCATTGTAAAGTATAGTAATATATGCCACAGTAATATGCCTTAAATGGAAGATTTACATATTTTGATGGTAAACCTTCGGGAATAGAAATTCTATTGCGATTAAACAAATTTCCCTTCTCAGTCTCTCCTCCCTTTGTCTTATTTTGACAGAGCGAGTTACATGAATGTGTACAGGTTACACATGTACATGTATACATATGCATCTCACATATAGTATCGTGAGAATACTATTCAATCTGCACTTTTACTTCTACAATGTACACCATGAAATTATAATGCATACCATTTCCTTCGATTCACCTTCATGCCATATCATATGAAGCAATCGTAACCTGAATGATAAACGGCACAATATGCGTCCTCTTCTGTGAAATCGTCCTCCTGATTGCATTCCCCCAGGGAAGAGCTTTGGTCATGTGTGTGCCGGTATTTGAGTGTAATTCTCGCACCGCGGTTTTAATCATTGACCATGGAATGTGTCTAGTCTGGGTGAAATGTGTGTGGGGATAAGCTCTGTCCAGCTGGGATCCCACTCCAACAGCATGTCTTGAAGATGAATGGAAGGAGGTGGTTGTACCTTGGAGTATGTGTGTGTGTAAGTGGTGTGGATATGAGTGTGTGTGTGTGTTTGTGTGTGTGTGTGGATATGAGTGTGAGAGTGTGTGTGAGTGAGTGTGTGAGTGTGTGTGTGTGTGTGTGTGTGTGTGTGTGTGTTTCAGCATGAATGGAAAATGATGGTTGTGCCTTGGAGTATGTGTGTATAAGGAGTGTGGATGTGAGTGAGAGTGTGTGTGTGTGTATGTGTGTTTAGGGGTGTGTGTATGCATGCATAGTGTAAGTGGTGTGGATGGGAGTGTGTGTGTGTATGTTTGTATGTTTATGTAGTGTAAGTGGTGTGGATGTGAGAGTCAGTGTATGTTTGCGTGTGTTTGTGAGTGTGAGTGTGGGTTTATGTGTGTTTGTATGTATGTATTTATAGTGTAAGTGGTGTGGGTGTCAGTGTGAGTGTGTGTTTCTGTGGGTGTTTGTATGTATTTGTAGATTTAAAGTGGTATGGATGTCAGTGTGAGTGTGTGTGTTTCTCTGAATGTTTGTATGTATTTGTAGAGTTAAAGTGGTGTGGATGTCAGTGTGAATGTGCATGTGTATGTTTGGCGGGTGTTTGTTTTGTATAGCGAGTTGTGTGGATGTGTGTGTGTGTGTGTGTGTGTGTGTGTGTGTGTGTGTGTGTGTGTGCTTGTGTGTGTGTCTGTATGTATGTGTAGTGTAAGTGGTAGGGTGTAATTTTAATTGTACTTTTGATAATTGATTATTTTAAATGAACTGTAGTTATGGTAAAGGATACGTTTACATCAATTTATAAGAAATTATATGCTCCATTGTTTCTGTGAAGTTGCAGATTTCAAGCTCTTTTCTTAGGGATAACAAATCTACATGTATATGAAATGTTATTAGACCAATTTGGGTATGGACCCACTATAGAGCTTACATTATAAACCCCTCAAAAAAGTTCTGCAATTTAGGTTTGAGAGGGGGAGAGGTGGGGGGGGGGGGGGGAGTCATAATTTAGTTGCTTCATTATCGTACATTGATGTGGTGTCATAAGACAGCTTGACTATTTATCTTTACAATGATGTATTATTTGTCATGCTTATGCAATCATGGAATGCGCAGACCTTCTGAATTTCCAGGTTATCAATAATAAAATATTGCAAAATTCTGTGTTTTCCATTTCTGTTTCAGTAACACACACAAGCGATATTGCCTATCATAGTAAGCAAATAATCAACGTTGGTGAAGGTGATGGGATGAACTATCACTTCCGAGGCAATCTGGATGTAGCTATCTTTCCGGAGCGCAGCTGAGGAAAGATAGCGTATACATTCAGATTGCTGAGGAAGTGATAGTTCGTCTCATTGCCTGAAACCAAAAGTTGATTATTTGCTTTATATTCCACATCTGAAACCAACTATCTATACCAAAAATGACAATTTGACGTACAAAAGTAAAGTTTATGTCTCTACCTAACCCCTAGCCGCTGCCACGGGTAACACACGTTAGAACGCACGTTAGTAGGAGCTACTTGATAGTCCGAGTGTAACGCACTTTTATTTCGTTCCTACTCAAAATATTGATCACGTGTTGGGACTGTGAGGATTAAAGAGATTATCAAAACAAAAAAGTACTATCACCTAGAGTGTAACAAACTTTTCTTCTCAGGTGATCAGATGGGCAAATCTATGCTTCATCACATGATCAACTCTTGACCAATCATACAGCAACATTCTTAGTATGTGGAATGGAATATAATAGGAGTTAACTCTTTATGTCACAATGTCACATTTCTGTACTGGTAACACACCCAAGCAGTATTGCTCTTTATATATTAGCAGTTATGATTCTGCACTAGAAACACACACAAGTGACATTGCCTTTCACAGAAGGAATAAACTGTTATGTACCACTGTTACATTTCTGCTCCATAAACACACACAAATCCCATAGAGCAGCATTTTGTTTATTGAAGAAGGGGCTGAGATGTTCTCAACCAGCGTTGGGGCGGCACTGTGGGTCAAGGCAAGGCATTGATTTTTCTATCCCGTCTCCGTTGCCACCGTCGGGCGGGATGACATGCGAGCGTAGTAGCTGTGACCTCCGGTGTGTCGTATTCCGTTTTATGCCTTAATTGGTAACTTTATCAGTAAGAGGGCTTGGGCTTTGAATTTTGAATCAGCCGGGAAGGTTGTTGTTGCTGTAATGTGCATATGAAACCCAGTGTATTACGCATTGATGTTTGTCTGCAGTGTAGAGACTGCTAGTATTGTATGGCATACAGTGTGCTTTATTCCCAAAACCCGAATTGACTCTGAGTAGATTTATCAGAAAATAGTTTTAGACAGGAATTCTGTATCACTAATAGGTACATGTCTTTGGCATGTACTGTAGTAGGCTAATTAAATGAGTTATATGTTATATGGACAGTAAGTTTTTTGTTTATTTCTTAGTAAATGTACATATTTACTTTCCTCTCGTGTGATATGTTCCATGAATAATATCTTCACTGGAAACTTTATCAATAATTAACATGAACATTGTTCATGAATATCTCTTTTTGAGTGCAGAGATTATGATGATTGAAATCCAAAGAAGTGAAATGTATACTAGACAGGTGGAGGGTATTCATGGGAAGGGTATAGGTGGCAGAGAAGCTATGGTTGTCAAGGAAACTACTAGTTTATGCAGGGGAAATGCAGAACTGTCCATATAGCGCTGTCGTCTCACAGGCATACTGACAATGTTCATATCTAATGGAGATAGGGTAATTGCACACTCTTATTTCAAACATGTGCTACTTTTTCTTTACACAGGATTTCCTTCTGGTTTTTAAAACTTTCTTTATTGAGCCAGTATGAATGCAGACTAGCTTTTCTCTACTCAGATAATCTGCTAGGTGTCATGAAGCCTGAAAATTGAACTGTGAGCAAATGGTTAATGAAGCAGTGGAATATGTCCACATGGGTGGCAGGCTATTAGAGCTACGTAAATTACTGACAAACGGCACAGCACCTACTCATATGGTATTTCCCATCAAATGAAATGTACCTCTATGGTATTTGTGTGTATTACTTGTGATAAAATGTACACATGGCACAGCAAGAGTTAATGGTCCACAGGCAGAATTAACTCTTTGTGAGCCACATGTGTTTTTTTCACAAGTAAGACACAAATTCTATAGAGTGGCAGTTTATTTGACACGCAAATGGTTAAGAGGAATGCTACACTTAAAGCCCTGGACACAGTAATGTAACATGCGCACAAAAATGTGCACCATCTTCACTCCCAGAGGAGTGTTCTGTGCCCACTTCACAATATTGGTGCTAGGACAATGTTAATCGCCCCATTTCAGGTGTCTATTCACACTCCTGGGTGGAGAGCGGCAATGTGGTCACAATTATAATGGTTGGGTTTGAACCTGGGACCTTGAGATCTTCAGTCACAGTTCAACATAAAACCATACCCTAATCCTACTCCTGAACCAAACCTAAACACCAAATCCTAACCCTATCTTTCTGATGAAACAAATGTAGGTTGACCCTAAAATGGACACCTATTACATGTATGCTTAGTCCCCTATATCCCCCTCCCCACCCCTCCTTCAACCCCTCCCCTCCCTCAACCCCACCACTCCCTCACAACCCCTCCCCACCCCTCCCCCACCCCTCCCCACCCCTCCCCCACCTCTCCCCCACCCCAACCCCACCCCCTCCCCACCCCCTCCCCCACCCCCTCCCCCACCCCCTCCCCCACCCCCTCCCCCACCCCCTCCCTCACCACCTCCCTCACCCCCTCGCCCAACCCCTCCCCTCCCTCCTTTCTCACCCCACCCCAATGTTAATGAATAAGCCTTAGGTGCTGACCCTGGTATATACTGTACATCATGCAGTCTGCATAACATATCCATGTTAGATGGGGTAAAATATATGATTACATCAGGAAAAATGTAAGTAACTGATTGTAATCTTTATAGAAGATACATAGTGAGTAGGGAGGGATAAGGTTGGATCCGTGCCACTCTGAGTGGTCAGTAATAACTATGAGGCATTATGAGCGGATTGGGGATAATCTTCTTCACGAGGCTCCCCCGCCTCACACAAATTGTCAGAGCTCAGCGAGATTGCGTCCCGCGTGTGGGATTCATGTCAGGGAGAGTTCTAGATTGCCATGGTAACGTGCTATTGCAGGGGATGATGAAGGTGGGGGGAAAGGGGAAGAGAGAGAATGGGAAATTTCTGGGTAAATGGGAGTGGTTGATATAGATTAGTGTGTAGGAATTATTTGCATTATCCGTGTGGGAAGCTATCAACAGGTATGAGGCTTTATTTTCTTCCCTACTGTGTGGATTTGCTGAGATAATTGTGAAATACATTAAAATATACATTCCTTGCCTGATTGCCTCATATACTGGAACACGCATTCAACTCTCTCATTATTATTGGCATGAAGATGTGTAATAAGTCAATGGGGTTTTCAAGGCCTGGTAATGTAAGGGTTAACTCTCTCATTACCAATTCCATGAAGATGTGTAGTAAGTCATTGAGGTTTCCAATACCGGGTAATGTTAGGGATAATTCCCTCATTACCATTAGCATGAAGATGTGTAGTAAGTCAATGGAGTTTCCAAGGCCTGGTAATGTTAGGGTTAACTCTCTCATTACCACTAGCATTAAGATTTGTAGTAAGCCAATGGTGTTTTCAAGACCCTGTAATGTAAGGGTAAAGACCAACACCAAGATGCTGTTGATATATTTTGGTTATGATTAAAGCCAATCTGTTTCTCTGTCTGATTTGTCTATTAAAATCATCTTATTATCAGGATGTCATATTCCCTTGAGGCAAATTTCCTCTTGGTTTCTATCCATCGCCACACCAACTGGTATTATACATTTAAAAGTCTAATTCTTGCAGCAAAAACGTGCACAGCCCTGAACCTTTTATATGGTTGACAAATGGAGGTGCGAGTGGATTTGTCTGTATCACGCGTGCCAAAATGCACCATTGGCACGGAAAGCGTTACACATAAAAGTGGACTCAGCTGTTTGTCTGCAGAAGATAGATAAATGTATTCTGCGTTGCTCTATCAAACAAACCTGATTCGGTCTTTTATCATGATCTCTTTGCTCCCGAGTGTCATCCTGTCGTACGGTCAGTCCCACAGATGAATCAGCGTCTACGGCATGGCTCGGCCCGAGAAAGGTCAAGTGGAACTTAGAATAGCCAATAAAGCGCAGCTTAGCCATAAAGCAGATTAGAGGGCCAGCTCATACGTTATGTCAGCACAGTGGACATGAGAGTACACAAAAATTAGCTTCTTATTGACACCTTCTAATGCACAGCATGAGACTACTGTCTGAAGATAGAAAGGAGTATTTAGACATTGGGAGGTTTCTCTATGGCATGGCTGATTTTAGGACTGGCTATCATTGAATGAACAAATGGCACAAGATGGAAAACTGATAAGAAGGCCTTCCTTCAGCAATGGAGAGAAAATAGCCTTGAAAATAGATAGATAATTGAAAGAGAGAGAGAGAGAGAGAGAGAGAGAGAGAGAGAGAGAGAGAGAGAGAGTGAGACATACAGACAAGAGGAGAGCATGATAGACTGCATCGGGGGAGAGGAATGTACAAATGATTTTGTGGAAACAGAAAGGTGAGATGATGAGATTGGGAGAGAAGGGTGGAGGATGGAATAAACCTTGGGATGTGATTATGGAAGGGGATATGATGGGGAGGGAAGGAAGAATGGGGCTGGAGGGAGGAGAGTTTGGAGGATAAGAGGGGGGGGTGGAGTACAACTAAAAAGGTGTGGGTGAAGAGAGGAGGATAGAAGAAGGAATGACAACAGATGGGTGACTTAAGTAGAGAGAGAAAGTAAGGGAGGGAAGGGGAGAAGAGAAAGAATGAGGAGGAAGGAGACTGAAGGCGAAGGAAGGAAACAGTAGAAGAAGAGTTAGAGAAATGGGGAGATGATAGAGAAGACAGAACATGTGGTGAGAATATGATAGGATATATGAGAGAGGAGGAGAAGTAAAGAGAGAACAAGAGGAGAGGAGAGAGGAAATATGCTTGATGGAAACAGAGATGAGGTCTGAGACGAACCATGTGGGCGTAAGAAACCCATATACCAGAAATGAGCAATTTCCTCTCTGATGTTGAGGAACACTTCTGACGACGGAGCCACACAAAAGACTTGCTCTTGATTAACAGGTTCTCCAGGCCGTGTTTACATTAATTGAGCTCTTTTCTTTGGTCCGGTTTAACCCTTCACATACCAGATTCTTATTTGTCAAGCTGTATGATATATACATTATGGTTCCATGGTGACAAGGGGTTACACTGAGTAAGCGTTGTTGCAAGCCTGTGCAAATGTGATATTGCCAAATGTTTGAACATGGTTTAAACAAGGTGCTACCATGCAGCTTCCCATGATGCATATGGTTAATGGAAAATATTACTGCTGAGATTGCAGAATGAGATGGAGAGAAGGGTGAAGGGGGGAAGGGGAGGAGGAGGGGGTAATGGGGAGGGGGAGGGGAGAGGGAGGGGGAGAGGGAGGGGAGAGGGAGGGGGAGAGGGAGGCGGAAGGGGAGGAGGGGGGAAGGGGAGGAGAGGGGAAGGGGAGGAGAGGAGGAGAAGAGGAGAAGATTAGAGGAGGGGGAGAGGGATGGAGAGGAGAAGAAGGAGGCGGAGGAGGAGGAGGAGAGGGGAGGAGAGGACGAGAGGGGAGGAGAGGATGAAAGGGGGAGGAGGAGAGGAGGGGGAGGGGAAGGAGGAGGAGGAGGAGGAAAGGGGGGAGGGGGAGGAGGAAAGGGGGGAGGGGGAGGAGCAAGAAAAAGGAAAAGAAGAAGGAGGAGGAGGAGGAGGAGGAGGAGTAGGAGGAGAATAATAATTAAAGGAGACATATAAGGAAGAAGAAAAAGAGAACAAGGAAAAGAAAACAGGAGATATATTAGAACTAAAAGAGGAAACAAAATGACTTCATCTCAATGCAAAATAAATAGTTTCTTTTTGCATGTGGTGCTAGTGGACCAACTCTGCCATATACATGTAATTGAAATCTTTGCAATCAGTGTGATGATGCGTGAAAATCTCCAAATGCTACAAGATTGTGTTTTAATTAGTTTACGTCGCCGCACAAGGCCAGACAGGCAGATAGTTAATATCTCTCTCTCGCTGCCACCGAGCGCTTGTTCCAGACTGTTGTTGCGGCGGGAAGAAGGCGAGGGCTATATGACGGAGCCACGGGCCACCGAAACCTAAAATTGGATCAGCAACAGTGGCTACATAAACAGACGATGAATAGAGGGATGCTTCCCCGAGGTGTAGAAATATGGATGCGATCGCATCGCGCCGCGGATGCTGCTCCGGGGTTCAGCCCTGAAAAGCGATGGTCAAAACAAAAAAGCGTGCAATGAATCTTCAGTGATGTGAAGCGAGGGCAAGTTAAGCAAATAAACGGTGGAGGATTTCTGTATCTAGGAGTTAGGTGGGGAAGGGGAGAAGTATTTAATGACAGTGTTAAAAAGAGTGGTTATGTGATGGAGATTTCAGCCTTTTGATTGTATACAGGTTTTGGACGGATTTGGACTTTGTGGCATCACGTTAGAAAGATTTGAGCCTTGATGATTGGAATTATTAATGGTGTGATGTCCATACACTTCTTGATGGCCGTATTAGAAATAGCAGCTCTCAGATTGAGAGGAGAGCATTATGACATGAAAGTTTTAATGATTGAGCTCCATCTATATATTTATAAGGGAAAAGGTGTGATTCAGAATTGAGAGATTGATGCTTGATATTCAGTATTCAATATTCGATTCTCATGCTAGCAACCTGCACCATGATTATGACAAGCTTAGAAATTATGGCAAGCTCTCAATTTTACACAGTATCAAATTGTATTAAGAGCGTGTTGAGTTGTTCATTTTATTGATTGATGAGAATAAGAGTATTATCCCTTCAAAAAAACTCTGAGTGAAAGGTTTGAGTTCAAAACAATTTAGATATCATTGATTAATGAACAAAGAGCTTCGAAAAATTTCAGCATTAACAAGTCCTTACTGCATTTTCATTACTGATAGGAAGTTTAACACTCTGCAAAGAAACAAAATCATTAAGAGAAGGAGAGACAGACAGAGAGAGAAAGAGTCAGAGATATGAATGTAAAGCTAAAGAGAAAGCTACGTTACTAATAAGAGGAGAGAGACAGATAAAAAAAGACATAAGAAACACTACATGAGAATGGGAGAAAGATAGAGATATAGGAATGGAGGAAAAGCTTTGGAGGAGAGAGTGAAAGAGTGAATGAGTGAGAGAAAACTGAGGGGGTTCATCTCGCAATCATAGGTGAGAGGGGAGAAAGTCTGCTCATAACAATTCCCATTATTCTCTTTTAAGATGAACCAGAAGTGCCGCTTTGACCAAAGAACCACCTCACCAGGCGCATTATTTGCTTCTCTCTCTATCTCTGGGGCAACCTCTCCCTATGTTATACCCCCTGCAATCTCGCTTCATTAAGACCCCTTTGATCAGAAACGGGGCAGATAAAAACAAATTATGAGACATGCCGAGAAGAGAGTTGAAGGCTCTCACTCTCCTCTTTTTTTTTCAATTTTTTGCAGTTCACATTTAATTAACATCCACGGTATTTGCTTGGGTCTGTTTCCATTGCTGACAATTTATATATCATTATAGATAACAAAACAAATTAGCCAATTCCCAAATTTTGCACTTTAATTCTCATAGCTTTTGCACTTTTCTAAACACATTTCAATGAGGAGAAGTTCTCCCTGAGGACCATTTATCATATGCCAACCCCCCACAGAAATAATGAATACTTTAATGCAATTAAATGATTGAGACATTATGTGGTGCATTAAATTAGTTACTAAAACTGTTGTCTTACTTCTGTTTGAGCTGATAAGGTTCCATTAGAGTTGTTGGACATAGTACAATTTGAATTAAGTGGAGACATTTACAGCTTTTTCAGTGTTACTCATATACAACGGTCAAAACTTCTTTTACTTAATATAGGTCTATCTTTGTTTATTTCATTGCTTATTTCATGACAAAAAGGAGGCAAATGAGATAGGTTGTTTGGGTGGGTGGGGGTGGGGAGAAGAGAGAATTGTCAAAAAGACAAAGAGGGAGTAGTAGATAGGAGAGTGAAAAAGAGATAGATTGAGAGAAAGAAGGAGAGAGAACGGGTGAAGGTCAGGGAGAAAGAAGGAATAGGAAGGAAAGGGGAAGAGGAATATTAGAGAGAAAGAGAGAAAAAGTGGACCTACGCATGTTTGATGTAATACATGCTGAATTTCTGACTTCTACAGTTGCACATATATCTAAAGTAGATGTGAGTATCCATTTTCATGTGTGAGCAGAACAGATCATAATTCAGTGCTCAAGTGTCTAAAGAGGGTGTGGTGTTACACAGGCTCGCAGAGTGACAACCTTTGCACCATAATATGTTTGGATTGTGTTAATTCTTTACAGTGTAGTACCTGGTGGGGTTAGAAGATGTGTAATCAGTTCGGTATTAGAACACATTTGTTATAAGTCTGGTGTTAGTTATACAATGTGAATGATATGTGGGTAGAGCATGTTACATCCCTTCTATGATTATTCTAGGAACGTGATTGGTCAATTGATGCACGAAGAATACCAAATAATTTCACTATCTCTGCCTCAGCTCCGAATAGTTTTTATTATATTCCACATACTAAGAATGTTGCTATATGATTGGTCAAGAGTTGATCACGTGATGAAGCATAGTTTTTCCCATCTGATCACCTGAGCAGAAAAGTTCGTTACACTGTAGGTGATAGTACTTTTTTGAGAAGGAAAGTTCGTTACACTCTAGGTGATAGTACTTTTTGGTTTCGCTGATCTCTTCACTCCTCACAGTCCTTTGTAGAGTCTATATAGCGTGCACAATTAAAGGCAATTTGCTTCCGGGTTTCGGAGCGTCGCGTGAATATGTAGCCGCACCGACACGAATGCTTTTGTACGTTAAATTGTCATTTATTTTATAGATTGTTGGTATCAGATGTGGAATATAAAGCAAATAATCAACTTTTGGTTTCAGGCAATGAGACGAACTATCACTTCCTCGGCGATCTGAATGTATACGCTATCTTTCCTCAGCTAAAAGCTTCGGAAAGATAGCTTCATCCAGATCGCCTCGGAAGTGATAGTTCGTCCCATTACCTTCACCGACGTTGATTATTTGCTTATTATATCCCTTCTATGAATATTCATGAGTATTCTAGGAACGTGATTGGTCAATTGATGCTCGAAGAGCTCCGGATAGTTTTCACTATATTTTTCCTGGGGAGGACTGCGCATGCTCTATTTACTATTTTCTTCCTTGGGACTACTGCGCATGCTCCCTACCTGAACAAGCGTAAATTAGTGCACAGTTAATGCAGTGCGCGGTGTGTTGCGCATTTACCTGGGATGAAGCGATATAGAGACAGAGAAAAAAAAGGCGACTATGTCTGTTCTGTTATTGTTTTACAAAAGGGATATAAAACAAATATACCAAGCATTGAGTTCGAAAGTATATCGAAAATTATCCATCTTCGGAGGGATTGGCATAAGTTACTATTTTTTCCTCGGGGGCTTCGCCCCTCGGAAAAAATAGTTCTATGCCACTCCCTCCTCAGATAGATAATTTCCACTATACAATCTCACAGCTTGGTATATTTGTATATTATATTCCACATACTAAGAATGTTGCTGTATGATTGCTCAAGAGTTGATCACGTGATGAAGTGTAGTTTTGCCCATCTGATCACCTGAGAAGAAAAGTTCGTTAGCGGAAAATGATTGAGCGTGCTCCGGGAACTCCCGTGGTGTTGCGGCCGAGGCGCAACTTGGATTTCCATTGATTTTGCCCAAGCCGCAGGAAATAATTTACCGGGGTTGAACCGATATAGAGACAGAGGGAAAAGGGCGACTATTTTTGTTCTGTTTTTGTTTTACAAAAGGGATATAAAACAAATATACCAAGCATTGAGTTCGAAAGTATGGTGGAAATTATCCATCTTCGGAGGCACTGGCATAAGTTACTATTTTTCGTCGGGGGCTTTGCCCCTCGGAAAAATAGTTCTATGCCAGTCCCTCAGATAGATAATTTCCACTATACAATCTCACAGCTTGGTATATTTGTATACTACACTTGAAGTCTGACATTCTACATGTGTTTTCAACATTTTGCAATTACATATTGCAGTAATTGCTTATTTGCTCTTGAATTGATAGCTTATAATGAATTAATGGCTCAATTTCCAGAAGTAGGTCATTGCACATGCCCGACGCTGACTGTAGAATGGAGACTTGGCGGATGGCTATTTCTATACCTGTTCATCAAGCCTTCTAGTCAGTTCTCTCATGGGTATTCATGTTGCCACTTTTCTTAAAGACTCTCTGGAGCAACATGAATAGCAACTTGAGGAGGGTTCAAATTAGGGACTTTTCCCCGTTTCTTCCCCTTTTTATGTTCATACTTCACTCGCTTCTCATGAGATTTCGCTCTGCAGCACAATAGCATTGCCTGTGACTTTTTCTACATCATAAAAAGAATATAAGAGTGCAATAGTTCTCAACTGTGACATGACTATGACATATATATATATATATATATATATATCATATCGCATGAAGAAGCAAACATATTATAAAAAGTTATAGATCAATGCAATATGCGGATTGATTGCTCTGCAATGTTATTCGCATTAGCATGATGATATCGCAGCTAAACTTTGTAAGGAAACACTTGCCTGGCGTGGATAGCTCTTTGGGAAGAAGTTTCTTATAAGTCTCAAGTGAGAAGAACCCTCCGGTGTGTTAAAATAACCTTACCCCTGGGTTACTGGGTATGTACATGGTTAAAAGTCATCCAGGTAGGACTGCTGATGAATATTCACCCCAAAATGTGCCTGTTGCTATAAAGTTGCTATAAACTTATCTCCCCTCGTGATTGTAGGGAAGTAGGGCAAAAAAAGAGAAATTCCATGAGGAAAAGGATTTGTATCTGACTGATCGAGAAGTGAGCTGTTCCAGCTTGAGTCTTAAGGGAAAGTCCACCCTGAAGTTAGGTTGGTTTTAGTAAAAGGAGAAACATGAAAGAAACATTAGTGAAGGTTTGGCAAAAATCTGTCAAAGGATAAGGAAGTTATAATCTTTTAACATTTTAAATTTCTGATGTCATGTTCGAGTTGCTCTCCCACATGTGTGACGTCACATTCTTTGGTATTTATTGCCTGTATGATATGTGAATTAAAAAACTATTGTGGAAAACATGCTACAAATTAAGAGAAAGCTTCATAGGATTGAGTCACTGACAGAACACTTGTACATATATGTGGAGGTGTTGTGGTAAAGTGGTTGTGGGCTGTGACTGGAGATCTCTCAAGGTCCTAGTGTCAAGCCCAGCCATGGCGCTAGTGTCCATCTGCCAGGTGGGGGGGGGGGGGGGGGGGGTATTCCAAAAACGAACTTAGGACAAATTTTATTGTATATCAGGGACTTAGGAAAAATTTTATCTTTTGGTATTCCGAAAAGCCAACTTACAATAAAAGATAAAATTTTTATGTAAACGAGCCTCTGAGATGAAATTTTTATACAAATGAGCTAAATCGGTATTCAGAAAAAAAAGTTAAAATGAAAGATAAAAGTGCTCCCGAGCAATTTTATCTCCAGACGTACGCGCCTAGGTCCATAGCATTACGTGCAAAAATAATTCGTGCATTGAACGTTTTGCACATGGGCGCATTAAATGCAATAAGGCGCGCTTGTAGACATTGATGCGCAATGTCCCTTTCAGTTTCATGACATCACACCATCAGCTTGATGGTGTTAATGTATGCAAAAGACATGAAAGGACGTTTATTACTGGCTGCCTCTGGGATAGGAGCGCAGAGCATGCGCTCATTAATATTGGTTAAAATCTTCCCAAAATATTTTTTGGAATACCAAAGATAAAATATTTTGATGACATTGTATCTTAGGTGAGATAAAATTTTTATACCCCCCCCCCCAGATTCTTAATCTGCAAAATTCTTAATCTGCAAGGTTCTTCAGTTAACTGCTCTCCACCTAGAAGTATATATGAGAACAGTGCAAGCCCACTGATGGGGCTACCATGTTTAAAACAGACTAAATAAATGAATAAATAAAGTCCATCTATTAACACCTAAAATGGTATTGATGTGATAGAATATCAATCGGTACTTATGCTGGTACTACTGAGCAGGAGACACAGCATTGCAGGTTGATTTGGATAATGCAATCACTCAACACTTGCAATGTTATAATATGCAACACCATTTATGTAATACAAACATATCATGATAAATGCCATGAGCTAATTTCATCTTCTGTTCTCTTTCCTCTTGGGCATATTGTTCTCCTTCTGTTACCATGGTGATGTCAATATCCTGTGTCTTCTGATGACCTGGGCTCCTCCTACTCCCAATTCTAAACAAGCAGGTAAGAGAGACAATCTGCACTCACTGAAATCTTGTTTAACCATCCCTTAAAAAATAACTGATTTTGAATGAATATAAATGTGGTATAGATGCTGACCAATGAAAGAAATATTTTCCTGTTATGTCCATATTAGGATATCGGCAATAGGGATCATATGGTCGCCATGATAACCTTGTATTCTTGTTGCCATGCTTCTAGCTTGCTGGGCATCAGGAAAAAAATACTTCCCATACTAAATTCTGATGATTTCATTTGTGGTCATTCATTGCACAATTTTAATCGCATGTAGCAAAATTGAAAATTTGATAGGGCATTAAAAGGGGCATTTTTTTTTGGAAAGATATCTAATGAAAGAAACATATTTGTGAAGGTTTGTTTCATGAAAGTCTGTCAAAGGATAAGAAAGTTATGATCTTTTAAAATTTTGATTTTTTGATGTCACATGCTCTCCCACATGTTGTGTACAGTATTTTTTTTTAATGTGCATTTCTCATAAAAATATGTATCCTTTTACCTGTGCATTTCATACATAATTAGAATTACCTGTATGAAAATAAATCATTCCGTTTTCAAAAACAGAAAAAGAGCAATTTATGGAATTATTTTGTACACAACATATGGGAGAGCATCTCCCACGTGATGTAACAAAATTGAATTTCAAAATTTGAATCCTTTGACGGATTTTCATCAAACCTCCACTATTAATAGGTTTCTTTTATGAGTCTCTTTTTATTAAAACCAACTTCATTTCAGGGTAAGCTACCTCTTCAATGTTGACATCTGCAAAAGGGGAACACAGCCTTTAAGTTAAGGATCAGAAATCTCTTCTGCTCAATTACATCACTTCCCCTGAGATGCAGGGCTTGTCTGGCTGCCTTAAATCTAAATCAGCCTGATGAATCGAATACTGACTTCCTGTCTCGCAGTCTCGCCTCAATCTTGGGTCCGATTCTCCCAAATGTGCAATTCACCCCAAATATCATTAAATATTCATTACTAATGAGGGAGCAGATTACGTGACTATTTGAGCTTGAAATTGTTCTGTGAAATTAAGAGCTGTTTTGTTTGTCGTGACCTGTCCTGTCCAGATCGACCGCACTTTGAAGAACATTTCCAGAGTTTGCTTTGTGTTTATATGTTTCTCATAGCAGATACATAAAACATACACAATTGAAGGAAACATTGATTGATTTTTGACTTGGTTACAGTTGGAAAGCTTATTTGTAACACATTTCCTTTTTTTTTTATTATACCTATAAAAAGAGAGAGAAACAATACTCTTTCTGGAAGACATAACATGAATACTGGCTCAGACATCACAACATGTACAGTCGATCGAAAAAAATATTTTAAACATTTTTTCACTTTTTATCAAACTCAAAGGTTAACAAGCTGAAATTTAAGAATTAAAAATTTACAGGATGTCAACAGTTTGGAATGCAACTATAACAGCAAATGATACATTAAGCTGCTTACAATGGACACATCAATTCTTAATTGGATTTTGTTATGTATATTGGGGGGCAATAACTAGCAATTCAATGGTTCACAATCAATTCACAGCAGATGAAGCTGGCATAGATGCAGAGGCATATTTATCACCTACACTACAGCTCAAAGGAATTGGCATAGGGAAAGGGAAAGGGAAGAAAGGAAAGGAGCCGTAGTTTTAAACAGTGATATATTTTGTCCAGTTCAGCATGAAACACGTGGCTTTAGCCTAAAAAGCATCATGTTTCATGCTGAACTGGACAAAATATACTGCGGTTTAAAACTGCGGGTCCTTCCCCTTCTTCCCTTTCTCTTTCCCTATGCCAATTCCTTTGAGCTATAGTGTACATTGCAGCCTAATTTCTATAGATTAGTTAGATAAGGTAGCATATTTTCAGCTGTAATCTGTCATCACAGATGTGAAGAGAAAGAAGAGGAAAGTAAGATGAAACATGTTATTGCAAAGGATATATTGGGAATCATTCCATCAGACAGGATTTGGCATCATTTTTGCAATGCCTGGCCTAATTCAACGCTTAACGAGTGAAGAGGATGAATCACACACATACTCTTGGGATTAATCCCAACTGATTCAAATCTGGAATGCTAAATATCCCCTTTGTGATTGCTCCCAAAAGAAAATTCATCATATTCGTCTGTTATCCTTGTTACGGTAACAAATCAAAATCGCTATGGTAAATTTCATTGATCACAGGAAATGGGCTGTATTACAAAGAGCAAGTCACAAAAACAATGACAGTATCAAGCCCAAGTGGCAAGAAAGCTGTACAAAATGTTTCCCGATCTCTGAAGAAACATAATATTTGTAACCATAGACTTGTATAAGACTTGTATAGAGATGATGTTGCAAGATGTATTTTACTTTACCTACTAAGTCTCACTATTTTTGTTGATACCTGTTATGTATGTGATTTATTTTTTTGAAATGATTGTATACCCCCACAGTAAATTAAATAATATAAGTCTCTGGACTTTAATATTCAGTTGTTTTTTTTTTTTTATCAATAAACCAACATTTAATTCAATTGAGTCTGTGTTACTTCCAAAACGGGAAGTAGGGAAGCCCAGGAAAGAACTAAATTCCAATCAATCTGAGAGGAGCAAATATGACCAGGAAATTACAGTTCATTTTGGAATCAATATTGGTTTGTGAATGGTGAAGATGTTGGTATCAGACACATGTGATTTGCTTGCTGGATGTTAGCAGAGATCGATTGTGGCATTGTACACAAATTGATGCCCTAAATCCTTCAGTGCAGGAATTGAATGGCAGAGCGTATTCTAATTTTGACATGTCGATTCATACTTTTAAAGAACATTCAAATATCTTTTTAAATTATTGTACTTATCATGCACAGAGGAGTTGCTTCAGTAATTGTCACACAGTCCAGTCTCATTTTGATATGTAGATATTACTTTAAAAAATAGTATATTTTTGACTAATTAATACAAAACTTTCATAAATGAAAATGAAAATAATTAAATAAACAAGAATAATGCCATGAGTAAACACTTGTTGATTTTGGGGGTAAAATTCAAAGAAGTAAATAAACAAGAACAGGGAAGAAAGTAAAGATTTGATTGGACTTTTTGTTTGTCTGCTGTCTTTTAATGATTCTAGTACTTGTTATGTAGGGAGGTGTCTATCTACGTATGCATATTTGCTTGAATGACTTTTGAGGGAAATAATTGAAAATTGAAAAGAAGAAACCCTAATTGGTTTCATCCATAAGTGAATATCTTGTGGCTTAGCTAGATTTCCACATGCATGGTTGTAGTCTAAGCATCTCTCTGTTTGAGTCAGCGGCACCAAATCTTGAGCGCAATGCATGCACCATTGTCAATTTCCTGTTGTATTAGGTTTGATTATGTAGCCAATGGACTTGAGACACAATCAAAATATTATCTTGTATTGATTAATTGCCATGGCTCGCCAGAGGACATGACGGTTTGTCTCGGGTGCTGCTTAACGTCTGTTTCTGCTGTATAAATTGTGTGGACAAACAGTACGGAAGCTCATAAAAATGCCCCAAAGAAACAGATTAGCATATAAATCACTGGTTGTAGCTTACTGGCTGTGTGACGCAGTTTGTGCTGCCACATTATGTTGGTCAAATCAGTGGATTGCACACAGTAAACAAAAACGGCTTTTGTTAATTTGTGGATATTTACTCAGTGTTCCATGTATCAAACTTCACACTGATGATGAGAAATATACATTTCAATTTTGTCCTATATCTAGTATGTGAATAATCATTATTTACCTAATGAGTCAAGAAAATCATCATAAACATCTGCCGTCGCAAACATTACCGAGATCATAATTTCTGTTTTGGCAGATGGTTTAGCTCGCTTTGGAAAGATGCTTGTCATATTATACACAGAATTATTTGCATTCATTTGGTCAAATGCAAGTCTATCAAAATGCCATTGAAACCATGTTAGGGTCAAATGTCAAATATATATCAGATATAGATAGGTACCACATGGGGATGTGTCTGTCAGCTCGCATTAAGATTTGAGAGCTGTTCGCTCAGTGCTGTGGATGCCCTCCTTTTGGGAAGAATAATCGCAAGGAGTAATCGCAGGCAGATTCACACAAGGGAAATGTTGTCAGTACATCATATGGAGATGATGGCGTAATGACTTGCAGTTACAATATTTGTTTAATCCCTGTGTGGATATGAGGGTGGGAGGGAGAGAGGGAAGGAGGGAGGGAGGGGGTGGAGAGGAGACAGAGGGGGCAGAAAGGAGAGATAAAAATAAGAGAGACAGAATATAACAAAAGCAAGAGCAAAAGGAAAGGGGAAATAAAAATGAAATAAAAAAAGACAAGAAGGAGATAGAGAGGGTGAAGCAGCAGCCTAAAGAAACATGAGATTACAGAGAGAGAGACTGAACCATCAATGAAGTGGAAGGGGGAAAGAAGGAATAGAAAGGAGAAGGAGACAGAAGCTGAGAAGGGAAAGAAGGGCTAAAGGGGATAGAGGGAGGGAGAGAGAGAGAGAGGCTAAGACTGAGCCATCATGCGAGTGGAAAGGGCAAAGAGAGGATAGAGGGAGAGAGAGAGAGAGAGAGAGAGAGAGAGAGAGAAGCCCTGTTCATATACCATATACCGCTATTATTACCGATGCACATCGGTAAGCAGGTTTCCAGCGAGCCGCAAAAGCACTGTTCATATACACCCCCAAAAGCCGTAATGTTGCGGTGTTTTGGACAGCTGGACTCTCTCCAAACCAATGGTGACATGCTGCGCTCAGTCATACGAGCGGTGGGATTAGCGACCCACATGCCAGAGCGCGATGCAAAAGGCGCAACATTTACGCCTATATTTTGCAGACGCAGTTTATAAGATTTGCTTACCGCAATATTGCGGTATTATTACTAGGTCTCGATCCGCGAAAAAGCCGCAAAATAAGCGCAAAAAAGGAGGAAGCAAATACCGCATTATTTGAGCGATTCCCGTTCATATACGCAGCTATCGGTAATGCATCGGCAAGATTGCCGCAAATGTTGCGCCTTTTTCGCGGATAGGCGGTGTATATGAACGGGGTTAGAGAGAGAGAGACAGAGGCTAAGACTGAGCCATCATGCGAGTGGAAAGAGGAAAGAGGGGATAGAGGGGGGAGAGAGAGAGAGAGAAAGAGAAAGAGAGAGAGACAGAGAGACAGAGAGACAGAGGCTGAGACTGAACCATCAAGATGGAGAGAGGGAGAAAGGGAGAGAGGTGGGTCACTAATTCAAGCAGGGATCGATGATGTAATGATGTTGGACAGGACCAATTTCCTCATTAGTTTCAGCTGCCTGGCATTCCTTGACCAGAGGGGGTGGATATACTCAGGCAGACATGATGAGAACAGCGCACCCACATCTTAATCCATATGGAGATCAACAAGCTTAGCATACAGGGTGTTCACAAACAAATTTCATTGAAGAGGTATACCATTTTCGTAGAGCTGACTAACGATACATCGTATAACGCAACATTGTATAAAGAAACATGGTTCTAGGCATCGTTTACTAGCAATATGTTGTATAATTGTGCGGAGCTTAGTGCAACGGCTTGCGCAAAAGACCCAATTAACCCAGACTAGAGCGTGAGCACTGAAGACAGGCAGGACCCTGCTTGCTATACAATGATTTGTTGTAGGGTTTGAGTATACATTCTTTTGTGTGTGGACACCTTGTTCACTATTTTTTGTGTGTGGACACAGGGTCAATCCATCCGGATATCAAGAATCCTAGCATAATGTGTCCAGGTTAGATCCATAAGCACGATATTACCCTTCCATTATGGCTTGGCCAGGGTTTAAAAGTCTATATGACTATATGAGAGATGGAGGGAGAGGAGATATAGAAAAAGGGAAGTAATATTGAGAGAGAGAGAGAGAGAGAAAGAGAGAGAGGGAGAGAGAGAGAGAGAGAGAGAAAGGGGGATGAAAGGTAAGATATAGGAGTGAATTGGAGAAATGAATTATAAAAAAGGGAAAAGAGAGAAAGAAGAAAGAGAGAGAGAGGGGGTAGAGAACAAAGCGTGAAAGAAAACCTGAAACTGAGGGGTGAATAATAAAAGAGATATGAGAGAGGCAGAAAGAGACAGAGAGAAATACAGAGAGAGAGAGAGAGAGTGAGAGAGAGGGGGGTGGGGCTGAAAGAGAAAGAGGGCCTGATAGACAGGGCGCAAATATTCAGAAAGAAATATTCAGAGGAAAGAGAGAGAGAGAGAGCATACGGTATATTACACTGAAAATATCTGTAATTTATTAAATCAAAACAGCTGCTAAACAATCATCATCCCAAAATATCACAGACACACTCTCAAATCTCAGCAGTTGATGACTTCTCTCGAAGAAACATCACAATAGCCACTAACGAGGACGGGATTTTGTTGCGCAATCCGAGACAATGCAGCCTAAATGAAAGGATTTATTGACACATCACACAGTGCTGTGCAGACACATGGACAACCACAAGTAGATTGGAAAAGATGCTCAGAGTCACAGAAAGGGCAATGAAAACAAATTGCTATATTTGTAGCATGAGAACAGACAGTCTGAGTAATTAAGACTTGTGTGACATGCCATGATAAAAGAGAGTCACAGTATACAAATATTGACTGCTATGAGGGGCACAGTTAAAATTATAAGCCCAAGGTGATGTCAAAACCATGACTATGCCCGAAGCGAAGCTGAGGGCATAGTCATGGTTTTGACATCACCGAGGGCCTATGATTTTAACTGTGCCCCGAATATTAAGCCGTCAATATTTGTTTTATAAACCGAATGTATAGATTCTTCTCATCGATTGGTTAAAAGATTTCCTGAACTGACAAGGCCTACAAGATAGCATGTAATAGGCCTGGATTTTGAAATGAACTACAAAAAAATTGTAATATCAACTTACCAAAATCATGTCCTCTTCAATATTGATCCATCCAAATCAGAAAATGCAAGTTCCACAAAAGTTTCATTTTGTTAAAAGTTACTTGTAGAAAGCAACAGCTAAACAGATCCAACACGGATAACCGTTAAATCCATCAATCCAACACGTACGCGCATGCATGTAAATCAACACTCATTGCGCGTACAGGGATTGCGCACACACGAGCGATATCGCGCGGTGTTGAGGTTGTCTTATTATTTTCCGGGCACAGTCGATTGCCATGCCCCGGGCACAGTTAATTTTGACGTCATCTTGTTAAAAACGGGGGCACAGCTATTTCGATGACTCTACTTTTAACCAATCAGATGAGAGGAATCTATGTATGAGGTTTATAATGTGTATTGTTTACACACAGAATATTTGATACCAAAACTCAATAAAGAATAATTAGATAGCGTACTGTGTGTCCACACACATATTTTATACTAAAACTCTTAAAAGAAATGTTATATAAAGAATAATTGTATAGGGAACAGAGTGTCCATCTACAAAAACAGATAGATCTACACCAAAATTCTATACAGAAACGTATAGGTGTGCAGATTGCTACAAAGCATTTTGTTCTTTTATGCTGTCTCCAGTGAGGGTACAGTTGATTGGGTCAGGTCTCCTTTTGCGCATGCGGTCATGCTAAGAAGGTCTTTCTTCAGTAGTAAAGTGAAAAAGGAAAGATAGACATTCATGTGAAATATAAGGTCATTCAATCCCAGGATATGTTGGGTATACAGCTTTTCAATTGTAAATAAGCAACTATTTTTACTACTACTACTACTACTACTACTACTACTACTACTACTACTACTACTACTACTACTACTACTACTACTACATGAACTCTCAGCAAGGGAACTGTTGTGGTAGTTCTTAACATAAGTTAATTACAATTAACTGTTAAGCTTTGTTCAAGAGTGCTCAGATCTAAGGTAGATGTGAGTCATCATGTTTGGTATTTTGTATTACTGATACAGATAAAGGCCATTTTGTATACAGATGCATGCTGACGCCTGTGTTACAGTGAGAAGTATGCATGGGGGGGGGGGGGCTTGAGGCCGATTGCCCCCCCCCCTATAATGCCAAATGAAGACAGCTATAATGTATAGTTGATGTTCTGCCACTGAAGGGGTTAGTACAG
Source organism: Arbacia lixula (assembly GCA_963669155.1). NCBI lineage: Eukaryota > Metazoa > Echinodermata > Echinoidea > Arbacioida > Arbaciidae > Arbacia > Arbacia lixula. The sequence goes on from OZ022593.1 coordinate 5,279,193, forward strand.
ACAAGGATATTTTGTCACCTTTTCTCTGTCCATTGTTAGAACAGAGGAAGGTTCTATTGGGATGAAGCACAACTCATGATAGTCTAACAATCAAAGCACAGTTACTTATCAACGGTGTCCACAGCCAAGCCTGTTTCCCCGAGACTACCACGCTACAAAGTCCTTGCCATTCTGTCCACGTCTTGCTTGTAAACACATTTGTTTTCATTAGGACGACAACTTGGAAGTCATTTGCGTCAAATTGTGTGACGTCCCAATCACTATTTCCATTAGGCCGCCTACTCCCTACTGCCCTGTAAAACAAGATGGATGCGTTCCTAACTCCAGTCTCCGGTCGTTTGGCTGTCCCCCTGTCATTTTTATCCCCCTTGTCTTCTTTGCTTGATGAAAATTTACCAGGATGCTATAGTCCGACTTTGAGTCCCTTGCTGCAAAGGTCAGTATTGTGTAAGTGGAGGGGAGGTACATAGATCTGTAAATATTCTAATTGACTTTGAGGAGGGACGTTGTGGACAAAGGCGAGAGGCCAACAAGTCAGGATTCATAAAGTTTGACAATTTGGCAGGGGCTCACACTTTCTCTGTCTTCGTCTAGTTCTCTTTCTCTGTCTCTCTCTTTCCGTCCACCTGTCTTTCGCTTAATCTATCTCTCTATCATCTAAGACCCTCTCTCAAATGTCTAGATATGCAAACACACCCCCCACACACACAATCAAGCAAACAAATAAATTGAATGTTTGGTAGTTTGTAACCACAGTAATTTGAAGCCAATTAGTCGGGATTCATAAAGTTTGACAATTTAGCAGGGACTCACACTTTCTCAGTTTTTTTCTCTTTATCACTCTCTCTTTCTCTTTCTGTCTTCCTTTCAGTTTGTCTTTCTCTTAATCTCTGTTACTCTCTCTCTTTATCATCTATGTATCTCTAATGTCTGCACACACACACACACAGACAAGCAAATAGCTCTTTATCTCCTTCTTTCTGTTACTCTCTCTTTATCGTCTAAGTCCCTCTTTCCTATGTCTAGATATGAACACAAACACACACACACACACACACACACACACACACACACACACAAGCAAACAAACTAATAACTTGAACGTTTAATATTTTTTAACCACCGTAATTTAAAGCCAATAAGTCGGGATTCATAACATTTTACAGTTTAGAAGGGGCTCACACTCACAACGTTTAATAGTTTGTAACCACTATGCAAAACCTTATCCCGTTTCTTTGGAGGACCAACTAGTGTTGGATGAAGCCAATTCATGATGAGGGATGCGCACCACCTTTGTCCTTAAACTATCAACTTTCTGCAGCCTTGAAAAATAAGACTATGTCAATATCATGGTATATAGAATAAAATGAAATATTTGGTCCTGTTTTAATGTAGTAGGAAGTAATTTCCAATAATCCTAAACCGGATCAAATTTAACAAATCATGAACTTTGTAGTCATACACTTGTTAACAACAAGAATTTTAATTACCCGGTAATTAAGATCAGATTTCAACTTAAACTGATGTGGAAGCAAAATCATTGAGAATCTGATTCAGCATGAGAAAGCGTCACCAGTCGTGTGTATAGTCGTTCGTAGCTTAACAGCTTGGTGAAGCACCCCCTGGTGGGGCAAACAGGAACATTCAGCTCAGCATATGGTCTTATTAGATCAAGTGCATTGAGAACAAGTGTTGCTGGGCGTGTTCAACTGTGTCAATGGCGTCTGTGCCTCTGTGTGACTCGGGTAGCTACCTTCAATGGTTTTTCCTGTCATTTACTCCAAGTCATTAACCTTCCAAGGAATACATAAACACCTCTATGAGTGGATTCAATTAAAGACAGGGTGTCCATTGTGCAGGTAAAAAACCCCCATAAATTTGGTGAAAACCATGAAATATGGAACAATATACTGTGTTAGAACTTTGCTCCCAATAATAGAACTGGAAGCCGACCTTAAAGCAAAATTATAGTGATTGTTAGATTTTGTGGAGGTTTGGGGCTGGTCCACCTAAACCTATAGCCTAGAGACTGGAGACCATGATGCATGCAATCAATGGGAGCAATGTTCACATCCCACGTTGGTAGGGACAATACGATTATGAATGTAGACTATGCTCGCTGTGGTTAACATAAACAAGGATAGTTTTTCACTTTTTCTGAAAATCTTTGCAAAGCTATGACTGTGAGATGTCATACATGTTATTGTTAAGGTATACTGCTGGTTCCTGCTGAGTTTCATGACTTTTGCAAATGGGATACTCTGTCTTTCACTCTCACATGCATGTGTAATACCTTTGATTGGATAACATGTTGATATATATATATATATATATATATATACCACTGGATCCAGCGTTAGGGAGACATGCTATAAAAATGCGTCTTTCGGAGACATTTTCTAGATTACATCATAACTTTGTAGAAAATCTACCAACGCTTATTATGATTCGCGAAAATAAAAACTAAAACTGATATCCTTAAATCAGCACATTTCTCATTTTCAATAGGAATTCCTTTCTTAAGTTACAAATATATGGTGCTAATTTTTGTCTCCCTAACGTTTTGTTTCACTCTGGGCAGCGTTAGGGAGACATTTTCCTGTGTCCTACCTTAAGGAGACATGTCTCCTTAATACACCGTTTTATACCATGTACACTAAGCATAGGCAAATATTTACAAATAAAATTTTAACTTGTGCTCTAAGGGAAACTCCACCCCGAAATTATGTTCATTTTAATTAAAACAGGAAAATGTAGGAAACATATCAGTCAATGTTTGAATTTTAAAGTTTTAATTCGTCACTGTTTTCACGAACCATATTATACTGTAAGGCAAAATGCATTTTCACGAACCGGGCCGCTAGCGGACTACGTGGGATCAATTGAGCTAGTAAGTTAACTTATCGAGTATTTTTATCAATATATCTGATGTGATCTGCCGGTTACATGCCAAATCTTGTAACAGATGCTGATTTAGACCCTGCCATATTGTTTGAAGATCCAAAATAAGCATAAAATTGATGTAAATATGTCGTTATTGGTTTGACTGTCCCACCTATTGTTTTTTGTGTAGTAAAAATGTGTGTGCGAACTGTAAAGCCCGGCTCACACCTTTGCGTTTTTAGCTACATGTACGTATTGCTGCGATACCCGAACGCAGCCTAAACGCAGCAAAACATTTGGCAGCCCTCACACTGTTGCGTGTGGAGCTCGTTATAGCTCGTACATTTTTTTGAAAAACGACCGCTTACGGTCGCTTTAGGTTGCGTTTTACCGCGCCCTAGCTCGCTTTTGCTCGTAGCAGTACGATGCAATACGAAGTTTGCTCTCCACGTTGCGTGTTTATCTCGTTAGCCACTCGCTCGTTTCTCGCTAGCCGCTCGCCCTACCTCGTCTCGCCTCGACTCACTGCTCATTCACTCGCTTTATCTCGACTGCTGCTCGTTCCGCAGCGTAACAGTTCGCTCTTAGCATGCGTACACGTGTGGTTGTATATTGCAGCGGTGTTGATCCCCGTGTCAGATCTCGTTATCCGTGTTGCCTGGCAACATTCCTGTTGCTAGGCGAGAAGACAAACACGAGATACTTTACGTCTGGTTATTTTAAATGATTATCCGAACAACGCCTAGTAATAATGATACTGCCTGACTTGGGGCTTTTTTCTAGATTTTAAACAAAAAATGAAATAGCTTTCTTGAACGCAATGTCATAACTATCGTCATTAAATTGTCAACATTTGATCCTTTCAAAATCAAATTACCTAAATTCTGAATTTATATCTAACTGTGTATTAAAGCTCTTGTTCTCTCAATTGATGTTTTTTTTATAATTATTTTTAATGAAAATGCTTCATAAATATGTGAGAATTCACAATGTTAAAGGTGTACCTGCTCGCCCTGATTCTTTTTCTCTCTCTTTTTTTTGTCCACATGCACTCCGATTGTGCCAATTGTCATGTCTTGGGGATAGGATCACGTGGTTGTGTCCGATTGTTAAAATAAACAAGCTCCTCAATTAAGCCCTGCTCACACCTTTGCGTTTTTAGCTGCGTATTGCTGTGATAGCCGAACGCAACCTAAACGCAGCCTTAAGCAGCACGACGCAGCAAAACATTAGGCAGCCCTCACACTTTTGCGTATGGAGCTCGTTATAGCTCGTAATTTTTTTGAAAAATGACCGCTTACGGTCGCTTTAGGTTGCGTTTTACCTCGCTCTTGCTCGCTTTTGCTCGTAGCAGTATGATGCAATACGAAGTTTGCTCACCACGTTGCGTGTTTATCTCGTTAGCCACTCGTTTGTTGCTTGCTTGCCGCTCGCCCTACCTCGTCTCGCCTCGACTCACTGCTCATTCACTCGCTTTATCTCGACTGCTGCTCGTTCCGCAGCGTAACAGTTCGCTCTGCTGCGTACACGTGTGGTCGTATAATGCAGTGGTGATGATCATTTTGTGGTACTAGTCAGATCTCGTTATCCGTGTTGCCTGGCAACATTCCTGTTGCTAGGCGAGAAGAAAAACACAAGATACTTTACGTCTGGTTATTTTAAATGATTATCCGAACGACAAATAGTAATAATGATACTGCCTGACTTGGGGCATTTTTCTAGATTTTAAACAAAAAATGAAATAGCTTTGTTGAACGCACATAACTATCGTCATTAAATTGTTAACATTTGATCCTTTGAAAATCAAATTACCTAAATTCTGAATTTATATCTAACTGTGTATTAAAGCTCTTGTTCTCTCAATTGATGTTTTTTTTTATTATTGTTAATGAAAATGCTTCATAAATATGTGAGAATTCACAATGTTAAAGGTATACTTGCTAGGCCTGATTCTTTTTTTTTCTCTCTCTCTTTTTTTTTGTCCACATGCACTCCGATTGTGCCAATTGCCATGTATTGTGGATAGGATCAAGTGGTTGTGTATGATTGTTAAAATAAAGGAGTTCCTCAATTAATGTTTAGGCAGATATCCGCAGTGCTGGTTAGCCAAAGCGAGCAGGAACGAGCTAAAATGAGCAGGAACGAGGTAAAACGAGCGAAAGACGAGCTCGACTCGCAGTTAAGATCCAAGACGAACGCAGTGCATCGAGCTACATCCATAACGGTCCTTGTTGTTGCGAACAGCGTGCGAGGTATAACGCAATGAGATACGCGTTGATGCGAGCTAAAGCGAGGTAAGTCGAGGTAAATCGAGCCGGTAATGCAGCTTTAGGCAGTGAAACGCAGCTCAAAGTAGCGCTGCGTTGGCCTGCGTTAAGCTGCTCGCTGTTGCTCGTCCTTGCTCGCATCATCTAGTTGCCACTCGTCTTTGCTCGTATGGATTTTTCTCTTGCGTTCAGTTGCGGAAGTTTGAAAAAATTTCAAACTAGCGAGCGAGAACGCAATGCCTCTATGTTGGTCTGCGTATTGACCTCGTAATAGCTCGTTTAATCGCGTTGTGTTGCGTTTATCTGCGTTCGGGCAATACGCAGCTGAACGCAAGCTAAAAACGCAAAGGTGTGAGCCGGGCTTTAATGTTTAGGCAGATATCTACAGTGCTGGTAAGCCAAAGCGAGCAGGAACGAGCTAAAATGAGCAGGAACGAGGTAAAACAAGCGAAAGACGAGCTAGACTCGCAGTTAAGATCCAAGACGAACGCAGTGCATCGAGCTACATCCGTAACGGTTCTTGTTGTTGCGAACAGCGCGCGAGGTATAGCGCAACGAGCCAACGAGATACGCGTTGATGCGAGCTAAAGCGAGGTAAGTCGAGGTAAATCGAGCCGGTAACCAGCTTTAGGCAGTGAAACGCAGCTCAAAGTAGCGCTGCGTTGGCCTACGTTAAGCTGCTCGCTGTTGCTTGTCCTTGCTCGCATCAGCTGGTTGCCACTCGTCTTTGCTCGTATGGATTTTTCTCTTGCGATCAGTTGCGGAAGTTTGAAAAAAAATTCAAACTAGCGAGCTAGAACGCAACGCCTCTACGTTGGTCTGCGTATTGACCTTGTATTAGCTCGTTTAATCGCGTTGTGTTGCGTTTATCTGCGTTCGGGCAATACGAAGCTGAACGCAAGCTAAAAACACAAAGGTGTGAGCCGGGCTTAAAACGGTGCGTAACTTTAAGTTGTATCCAGTATGGGGCTAAGTAAAATGACAATCAATTTGGTCTTTACATGTTACATTCTGCGTGTTAATACGATGCATGTTTTCTTCTACTGGTATGACTAGCTCTTAATTTAGCAAGGAAATGTAAGAAAGATTGGGGACAACTTGAAATAAGAATTATCCTATGGTTAACATTATTTTATAGACTTAAAAACTTGAACTTGTTGTGTTAGATTTTCATGGACACATTACCAGATGTACAAAACTAGGGAATTGGCATTGGGTTAAGGGAAAGGGAAGGAACCGCGGTTTTATCAGGTTCAGCATGGAATTGCTTTAGCCTAAAAGCAATCCGGTGTCATGCTGAACCGGAAAAAATATACCTTTCTATTTTATTGATTCCCCAATGTTCTGCATACATGTACATGTACATACATTGTAGATGCAGGTGTGCCCCCCCCCTCCCCCCCCCCCCCCCCACACACACACACTAGATTGATTCATCATTTGCTCTCGTAGTTTCTGAAATAATGTGCTGCATGATTTAAAGTTTTGATAGAACTCATGACAAGTCAATGTTTTCCTGTAATAAGCATGCTCTACATGTAGCTTGAATAATTGATAGTTTAGAAGTGAATTCACAATTTCGTATTTTCTTTTGTTTATTATGTATAACAGGTTTCTGGAAGAGTTGAGTCGTCCTGCAGTGAACAGTCCTTTGGGCAGTCAATTCATCATGGTCCTTTCATCAGAAAGAACTTTCTAAAGGGGAGAATCTCTTACTATCCAAACTGCACAGCTTCATTCCAAATAGAACTACATGCAGAAGGCTAGAGATGTTCATCCCAATCCAGGACTGGACAGGGGTAAAGATGACACACTCTCCTCGCACCATTTAGTCACTTCGAATTCATCGAAGGAGAACACATAGAAGAACGTGAGGTGGCAAACGAAAGAACAGTATCACACAAAAGAGGCAAGGTTGTCTATTTTCTAACTTCCAGCTTTGCTCAGTGAATGTGCGGTCTGTCTGTAGTAAGACAGCTCTGATACACGACTTTATATGCGATATAGCAATGTGGATTTGATTGCCATGACAGAAACCTGGCTCACGGTCAATGATACAACAGTTCTGCAAGAACTCATCCCTCCTGGAGCTATTTGTGCATACACCAAAAAAGGGTCTCTGGCCTCGCATACAGAGAGACAATCAATATCAAGTGGACGCAGGTGAAAAAGTTCGCAGAATACTGTACTATCTCGTATAAATCATTTCGTCTTCAACTTATAAATCGACCTCCCTATTCAGAACCACATCCAGTAATGGTAAAATCATTTGTATCAGAATTCAATGAATATATTCAATGTCATTTGCTGTCAAATATTCCTTTGTTAATCATAGGGGTTTCAAATATTAATGTGGACACTGACAAATACAGATGCCAGGTCCTTTTCAGATCTTGTTGAATCACTTCGTTGTAAGCAATTGGTGAATTTTTCAACATACTTACATGTATGGTCTTACACTTGATTGAGTGATATGCCGCCAGTCTGATGACATAGTTGTTGGGCCTCCATGGCCACACTGCTTATTGGTATCTGGTCACATTGCAGTTATGTGCTCCCTTAAATCTTATAAACCCCAATTACCTATTAGTTAGATATCTTTCTGGAAGCTCTCTGCTATTGATGTAAATAGTTTGAAGTTGGACATATAGCTAATAGTGAGCTTTGCATGCACAGACCTGGTGATCTAACTGAATTAGCATTGTTATATGATGTCACACTTAGTAATGTTTTAGAGAAACATGCTCCTGCAGCTACCTGTTTGGTGACAACCAAACAGGTAGCTGCACGCCCTCAAGTACTGTGGTATACCAATGATGTGAGGATAGAAAAAATGAAAAGGAGAAAATTTGAAAAGCATTGGCTAAGAACTAGGGCAGCTAATGATTGGGGCGAATATAAGACAGTTCAAAATGTGACACTGCAACTTCTGAACAAAACTCGTACACAACACGACAGAGATCTTATTCTGGAAAACAAGGATAATCAAAAGAAGCCTCTCATTGTTGTCAAGTCCATGTTGAACATGTCAAATAAGCAACCTTTGATACCATGTACTACATGTATTGATGAAAATGAATTTGTCAATGACCTAGGTAATCACTTTTCTGACAAAGTCTTGAAAATCCATAAGAATATTGAAACATGTTTAGATGCAATTTGTGAGCCTAGGAATTATCTTCCTTTTGACACTTTCAACAAAGTAGATATTTTAAGTAATTTTGAATCTCTTTCTGAGTACGAGGTTGAAGAACTCATTGCCAACCCACAGTTTTGAACCGCGGTATATTTTGTCCAGTTCAGCATGAAACATGATGCTTTAGCCTAAAAAGCATCATGTTTCATGCTAAACTAGACAAAATATACTGCGGTTTAAAACTGTGGGTCCTTCCCTTTCCTCCCTTTCCCTTTACTTATGCCAATTGGTCGAGGGTGCAGCTATCCAACAGATTATGGAACATCTTAGACACAACTCTCTTTTGTCATGTACTCAATCTGCATATAGACAATTCTACAGCACTGAAACTGCACTGCTAAGAATAAAAAGTGTACTGTTAATGGCTATGTATATTCAGAAAGTCACCCTTTTACTTTTAATGGATCTAAGCAGTGCATTTGACACAATAGACCATTCTCGCTTGCTAGAAGTAAGACGAAAAGTAACACATAGTATCTTCATACTCACTTAAACCATTGCCCAACAAGTCCGTCCGTTTATAAGTGAGGTTAAAGATTGACTGAGAATCGCTGCTGGGAATGGAGATGTGGGCAGCAAAATGTGATTTTTAATATTCCTTTCTCTTTCTTTACCGTGTTTACGGCCATAAACATATCAATGTTCACCTTGTACTGTTACAAATATTTATTGTCATTGATATCCAATATATGCAGAGGTGCACCACATGTCTACATGACATGGTTTAATTGCAGCCTGTAGCATGGGGTGAAATATCCCCTGATACTCCTATTAGTGAAATACATTTACAGAAAAAAAAATGTATTTAATTAAACTACATCAATCAGTTCTCAAGAAAAGGTAGACATCTTTCAATGTTTTCAAATTCCTTCTTTGGTGTTCCATGCGTCGTGTACATTAATATCCTTAGTAGTCATGGTAGTGTGTTGAATGGTGATGAATCCACTTTTTCAACATTAAACTTGTGTTCTAATTGTTACAAGCGTAATCCAGACACAATAGGTACCAACCGTTTGGCTGCAAGTTTTATTTTCCCCCACTGTAACAAATTATATTTTTATTTGGAATCACAAACTGATGTTGTGCTTAGCCACTAATTCAAAACCTCATGGTTTTAATGTTTGAGATATCACACAAATTTCAATTGAATGAAGCCAGAATTTAGAATATCAATGACATTTTGCTGAGTTTTATTCAATGTTATGTCTGTATTCCCGTTTCAAAGAAATCGTGGGGAGAACGGGCCTTTGCTCATGCAGGGCCAACCCTGTGGAATTCTCTTCCACAGAGTTTGAAAACCCTGATGTCAGTGACCACCTATAAGGGCAACCTATAGACATACCTGTATAATGGTGCTTTTTGACATACAACCATATATGTTTTAACTTGGTACGTTTATACCTGTACTGTATATTGTTCTTTGCCGTTAATGTGCTCTGAAGCGCCTTGAGCATCTAATTAAGATAAAAATTCCATGTATTCAACCAAATGAATGCACTTTCAACATGTAAAGTTGTATGCACTATATAGTAAACTGCATCACATGTATACTTGTAGAGGTTTGTTTGAAACTTAATAAATGCAATATTTAATATCATATATTATTTTGGGTATTTTCCTTGCCAGGATGATTGTAAATGTAATTATATGAATAGAATGACAACATGTCTATATGAGGGTATGCATTGTAAATAGTGTTGTTTGTGTAAGCAGGTGGCTATGAGTCCTCAGTTTGCATACTGTTGGGAGTGTGTAGGTGGGCCTGTCTACAGTAACGGGTACATTTCTGTTACATTTACTGTAACATTTGCATAAATCTCTTAAATTTAAGTATATTTTTGTATCTTAAATAAACCAGCCAATAAAAGTAAAATATCATAGAAATGTATTGATATACACTTTACAAGGTTTGGTACGCTTCAGAAAATTTGCCCTGTACAAATTTGCCATGGAACGTACGTTGCTAACTGGACAGACGAGTTAGTTACATACTCGTCTGTCCCGTTACATGGGCGTCGCCGGGGGGGGGGGGGGGGGGGGGTGCGGAGGGTGCGAACGAACCCCCCTTCAGAACCATAAAAAAAAAGTCATGGGCTGAAAACCCGGGGGGACAACAATTGTTAGAAGAACGTCATACCCCGCCCCCCCCCCCACTGAGAGCATTTTCACAGACTGGGCGGGATAAAAAAAAAAAAAAAAAAAATGTTTTTTTTTTTTTTTCATAAAAAGCACCCCCCTAGAAAAAAGCTGGTGACGGCCATGCGTTACCAACGTGCCATGGCAAATTTCACCAACATGGCTGCATTGTGTGATAGTTTGTAATCAACATTTATGATACTGGAATTTATCTTAGTCCTTTAGGGAATTCTGGATTTGCCTAGAAAGAGAAAGAAGAAAAACATCAATGACAGTACTGTATCTCATAAAATATTGTTAATGAAGAAATGTCACAAGTGCAAGTTATGGTAATGATATATACAATTTGAATATGATTATGCTTTAATACTTGCCTTCACTTTTCATAATTCAGTCAAAATTATCTGTGATGAGAAGAGAGCCACATTAGGGTTGAAGGCAAGAAAGGAAGATTGAGAAAGAGAGATTGGGAGGTAGTGTCCACATGTTCAACCGAGGTACTAGGCTGTGAGGTACATGGACACAACCCAGTCTGTATAACAACTACGTCTGGTAACACAGATTTCGCCCTTATGAAATCATAGCTCCTCTGGCTTATGTTACCAGACATAGTTATTAACAGACTCGGTTGTGTCCATGCACCTCACAGCCTAGTACCTAGGCTACCACATGTTATGTATTTGCTACTGTACTGAAAGTTTGTAACATCCCACGTCATTCACCCTCACTGCTTACGTCTCTTTCTCTCTCTTTCTGTTTCTCTGTCTCCCTCTCTCTCTCTCTGTCTCTCTTTCTTTCTCTCTCTCTCTCTCTCTCCCTCTCTGATCTCTCACTTCCCTATCTCATCCATACATGCAGACATGTCTGTTCCCACGGTCATTCTGTTTACCAACATCCCCATCTCCTAATCCACCCCAGGATAGGCCATTCCCCCCCCCCCCCAGTCAACACTTCCTATATTTATCAACATGTTACTTAGTAAACACGTGTCAGTGTTGTGCACTGGTGCTGACTGTGTGAGCTCTGAATAAAATCACTTAATTGCTATCTAGACATCAACTGAAGCAGTCCTACGTGTCTCTCTGTATACCGTAGTATATACCAACATTATAGAACCAGTGTAAAATCATAATGGCACTATTTTTCATTTATTTATATATTTTTTTTTTTTTTTTTGGGGGGGGGAGCTAGCAAGCTGCTCTCTGATTCGTTTGATTATTCTGCCTCTGTAGGGAAAGTCCCAGGTCGATAGACAATAGTTTTTTAGTTATAGATCTTTGACACATTATGTGTTGCTATGTCCACAGTGGAATGGTTATGGATTCTCAGAAAGTCACCCTTTTACTTTTCAAAGATCTAACCAGTGCATTTGACAGCATAGACCATTCTCGCTTGCTAGAAACGTTAAAGACGCATTTCGGTATAAATGGTCTTGTCCGTATGTGGATAGAGTCATACAGTGTACCTTGCGAATAAATATCAAAAGATAAAAATAGATGGTGCCCTTAATTTGGCGGCCCACAATTAAGGATCACGATTAGGTCCCGTGTTATTTACAATGTACACTAGCGATCTCGTTTCATATGTTCAAACATGCTTTCCTTATATGTCACTGCTATGATGATGACACACAGCTTTATGTATCTGTCAGTCTCACTGAGCATTCTCAAGAATAAGCCGTATTATTAGTAGAAACGTGTATTGACTATGTAAGTACGTGGATGGATGCTAGAGAATAGGCTTTTACTAAATGATAGTAAAACTCGTGAAGTTGACGTCCAGTTCTTCTCTTCCGCATTGCCATTTTCGTCCATCTGAGATAGATAAAAGTTAATTCTATACGTTTGGAGACAAATCAAAGCAACCTAGCTGGCATAGCTGCTCAACTTAGCTGTAACGCTTCGTCTGATGACGACTTGCGAATGATTTGCTGCATATATACCGCGACGTGCGCGGGATGCTAAGTAGAGGCGCTTTAAGGAGACACTTATTGCTAAAATATACCGTCTAAGGGAGACGTATCGGCAAATATATGTATATCTTACTGTGCACCAGTATGATAAGAAAATAGTTGCTCAGTGTTGTCTAGTCCATGTTGAACATGTCAAATAAGCATCCTTCGATACCATGTACTATTGATAGACATGAATTCGTCAATATGCCCTAGGTAATCACTTACTTGTCTGACAAAGTCTTGAAAATCCATAAAATAATGAAAAACGTTTAGATCCAATTTGTGAACCTAGGAATTATCCTCCTGCTGACACGTTCAACGAAGAAAAAAAGTGTTAAGCAATTTTAAATCTCTTTCTGAGTACGAGGTTGAAAAACTCATTGCCAACCTCAGCAAAAATTCATGACCATTGGTCCCAATACCCACAAAACTCCTCCTCTAATGTATCGATGTACTCATTCTTATGTTCACATCATTGATCAATCTCTCTCTCTCTCTCTCTCTCTCTCTCGACCGGTCACTTTCCAATGCAATGGGAAAATGCTCTTATCACTCCGTTATTGAAAGAAACCGGTTCTTGATGCAGTCTTTAAGGAAACTTACGACCTGTAAGCAATCTGAAATACATATCAAAGTTGGTGGAGGATGCAGCTACCCAACAGGTTATGGAACATCTTAGACGCAACTCTCTTTGGCCATGTACTCAATGTGCACACAATAATTCTACAGCACTGATCCCGCACTGCTGAAACTGCTTCGCAAGGGTCACGATTGGGTCCCATGTTATTTACAATGCACACTAGCGATCTCATTTCAAATATTCAAACATGCTTTTCTGAGAGCTCATGTCACTGCTATGATGATGACACACAGCTTTCTCACTGAGCATTCTCAAGAATAAGCCGTATTATTAGTAGAAACGTGTATTGACTATGTAAGTACGTGGATGGATGCTAGAGAATAGGCTTATACTAAATGATAGTAAAACTCGTGAAGTTGACGTCCAGTTCTTCTCTTCCGCATTGCCATTTTCGTCCATCTGAGATAGATAGAAGTTAATTCTATACGTTTGGAGACAAATCAAAGCAAGCTAGCTGGCATAGCTGCTCAACTTAGCTGTAACGCTTCGTCTGATGACGACTTGCGAATGATTTGCTGCATATATCCCGCGACGCGCGCGGGATGCTAAGTAGAGGCGCTTTAAGGAGACACTTATTGCTAAAATATGAGATCTCAGGTCACTGCTATCATGATGACACACAGCTTTATGTATCTTTCAGTCTCACTGAGCATTCTCAAGAATAAGCCGTATTATTAGTAGAAACGTGTATTGACTATGTAAGTACGTGGATGGATGCTAGAGAATAGGCTCATACTAAATGATAGTAAAACTCGTGAAGTTGACGTCCAGTTCTTCTCTTCCGCATTGCCATTTTCGTCCATCTGAGATAGATAAAAGTTAATTCTATACGTTTGGAGACAAATCAAAGCAACCTAGCTGGCATAGCTGCTCAACTTAGCTGTAACGCTTCGTCTGATAACGACTTGCGAATGATTTGCTGCATATATAGCGCGACGCGCGCGGGATGCTAAGTAGAGGCGCTTTAAGGAGACACTTATTGCTAAAATATACCGCGCAAGGGAGACCTCTACTCAGCATTCCGCGCGCGTCGCCACAGCATGTGAGTGATGCAATGATTCCCCACCGACTATATGGGTTCAATGACCGCGAGAGTGGACTTGTTATTTACTTTGAGTTTACGTGCCTCGCCCATCAAGATAAGCTCAGAGTTCGCTGGTACCCCGGTAAAAATAACAATAATACTCAGTGTTCCTGTATGTGCAATATTAGCCCTCTAAATTCGTAACAGAATCAACATATAGAATTAACTTCTCCAAATGGAAGGCGTCAGAAAGCCACGTGAACCTGTTCCACCCGGGAAACATCCGGTTCTCATCTTTTCAATAGACCCCATCCCCGCCTCGGCTTTCGGATCTCAAACAAAAGCGACACTATCGACCATGACATCGACCATGTATTGACTATGTAAGTACGTGGATGGATGCTAGAGAATAGGCTTATACTAAATGATAGTTAAACTCGTGAAGTTGACGTCCAGTTCTTCTCTTCCGCGTTGCCATTTTCGTCCATCTGAGATAGATAAAAGTTAATTCTATACGTTTGGAGACAAATCAAAGCAAGCTAGCTGGCATAGCTGCTCAACTTTTTGCTGCATATATACCGCGACGCGCGCGGGATGCTAAGTAGAGGCGCTTTAAGGAGACACTTATTGCTAAAATATGAGATCTCATGTCACTGCTATAATGATGACACACAGCTTTATGTATCTTTCAGTCTCACTGAGCATTCTCAAGAATAAGCCGTATTATTAGTAGAAACGTGTATTGACTATGTAAGTACGTGGATGGATGCTATACGAGAATAGGCTTATACTAAATGATAGTAAAACTTGTGAAGTTGACGTCCAGTTCTTCTCTTCCGCATTGCCATTTTCGTCCATCTGAGATAGATAAAAGTTAATTCTATACGTTTGGAGACAAATCAAAGCAACC
This sequence comes from Arbacia lixula, assembly GCA_963669155.1. Classification (NCBI taxonomy): domain Eukaryota; kingdom Metazoa; phylum Echinodermata; class Echinoidea; order Arbacioida; family Arbaciidae; genus Arbacia; species Arbacia lixula. Next base: position 5,294,203 of record OZ022593.1, read on the forward strand.
TAGCTGGCATAGCTGCTCAACTTAGCTGTAACGCTTCGTCTGATGACGACTTGCGAATGATTTGCTGCATATATACCGCGACGTGCGCGGGATGCTAAGTAGAGGCGCTTTAACCCTAATACTCCCGGGGTATTTCAAAGCTTGTTATTACCGGGGGGGGGGGGGGCCATTATGGCCCCCCCCCTGAGATCTCGGCCATGGGTCGCCCGATTGCCTCAAAATTTTGCACAAGGGTAAAGAATTATGTAATCTACAAAGTTGTATAGCTAAATTTACGAAAGTCCTTTTATTCTTTTTTTAATTAATTAATTTATGCTAATTTATGCGAGAAATCGTAGATTTTGGTATTTCTCACTAAATAAAGCCTCAGGAATAGTAATTTTTGGTACAAATGTCTTTCATAACTCCCTCATCAATTCTTGAAAGAAAAAGATAGGTTGTGTTAATTATTTCTTATGTATTTTATTGTTTTTCAATTTTCTTATGTATTTCTTTGTTTTTCGTCAAGATTCAGATGCGTATGCGTGGGTGTGGGTGTGTGTGAATGTGGGTGTGTGTGTGTGTGTGTGTGTGTGTGGTAATTATTTACACTATTTGAAGCAATGATAACACTTAGAAAAGAATTTACATAAATTGGAAAAGCTCCTGATTTTATCCATAGGGTTATACACAGTCACATAGAGAAATAGCGAAATTTCAGTGACATGTGTTCGGTAAACGTAATCTGACACCCGCACGGTAGGTCCGATCGCCATAAATTTGGTATCAAAATGTGTGGGAAGGATCAGAGAAAAAAGTCAAGAAATTTTGTTTCGAAATATTGAGGCGTTAGGAAGTACCGACAAAACTTCGACAGGGGGGGGGCCATAATGGCCCCCCCCCCCCCCCCCCGGGAGTATTAGGGTTAAGGAGACACTTACTGCTAAAATATACCGTCTAAGGGAGACGTATCGGCAAATATATGTATATCTTACTGTGCACCAGTATGATAAGAAAATAGTTGCTCAGTGTTGTCTAGTCCATGTTGAACATGTCAAATAAGCATCCTTCGATACCATGTACTATTGATAGACATGAATTCGTCAATATGCCCTAGGTAATCACTTACTTGTCTGACAAAGTCTTGAAAATCCATAAAATAATGAAAAACGTTTAGATCCAATTTGTGAACCTAGGAATTATCCTCCTGCTGACACGTTCAACGAAGAAAAAAAGTGTTAAGCAATTTTAAATCTCTTTCTGAGTACGAGGTTGAAAAACTCATTGCCAACCTCAGCAAAAATTCATGACCATTGGACCCAATACCCACAAAACTCCTCCTCTAATGTATCGATGTACTCATTCTTATGTTCACATCATTGATCAATCTCTCTCTCTCTCTCTCTCTCTCTCTCTCTCTCTCTCGACCGGTCACTTTCCAATGCAATGGGAAAATGCTCTTATCACTCCGTTATTGAAAGACACCGGTTCTTGATGCAGTCTTTAAGGAAACTTACGACCTGTAAGCAATCTGAAATACATATCAAAGTTGGTGGAGGATGCAGCTACCCAACAGGTTATGGAACATCTTAGACGCAACTCTCTTTGGCCATGTACTCAATGTGCACACAATAATTCTACAGCACTGATCCCGCACTGCTGAAACTGCTTCGCAAGGGTCACGATTGGGTCCCATGTTATTTACAATGCACACTAGCGATCTCATTTCAAATGTTCAAACATGCTTTTCTGAGAGCTCATGTCACTGCTATGATGATGACACACAGCTTTATGTATCTTTCAGTCTCACTGAGCATTCTCAAGAATAAGCCGTATTATTAGTAGAAACGTGTATTGACTATGTAAGTACGTGGATGGATGCTAGAGAATAGGCTTATACTAAATGATAGTAAAACTCGTGAAGTTGACGTCCAGTTCTTCTCTTCCGCATTGCCATTTTCGTCCATCTGAGATAGATAGAAGTTAATTCTATACGTTTGGAGACAAATCAAAGCAAGCTAGCTGGCATAGCTGCTCAACTTAGCTGTAACGCTTCGTCTGATGACGACTTGCGAATGATTTGCTGCATATATACCGCGACGCGCGCGGGATGCTAAGTAGAGGCGCTTTAAGGAGACACTTATTGCTAAAATATGAGATCTCATGTCACTGCTATCATGATGACACACAGCTTTATGTATCTTTTAGTCTCACTGAGCATTCTCAAGAATAAGCCGTATTATTAGTAGAAACGTGTATTGACTATGTAAGTACGTGGATGGATGCTATAAGAGAATAGGCTCATACTAAATGATAGTAAAACTCGTGAAGTTGACGTCCAGTTCTTCTCTTCCGCATTGCCATTTTCGTCCATCTGAGATAGATAAAAGTTAATTCTATACGTTTGGAGACAAATCAAAGCAACCTAGCTGGCATAGCTGCTCAACTTAGCTGTAACGCTTCGTCTGATAACGACTTGCGAATGATTTGCTGCATATATAGCGCGACGCGCGCGGGATGCTAAGTAGAGGCGCTTTAAGGAGACACTTATTGCTAAAATATACCGCGCAAGGGAGACCTCTACTCAGCATTCCGCGCGCGTCGCCACAGCATGTGAGTGATGCAATGATTCCCCACCGACTATATGGGTTCAATGACCGCGAGAGTGGACTTGTTATTTACTTTGAGTTTACGTGCCTCGCCCATCAAGATAAGCTCAGAGTTCGCTGGTACCCCGGTAAAAATAACAATAATACTCAGTGTTCCTGTATGTGCAATATTAGCCCTCTAAATTCGTAACAGAATCAACATATAGAATTAACTTCTCCAAATAGAAGGCGTCAGAAAGCCACGTGAACCTGTTCCACCCGGGAAACATCCGGTTCTCATCTTTTCAATAGACCCCATCCCCGCCTCGGCTTTCGGATCTCAAACAAAAGCGACACTATCGACCATGACATCGACCATGTATTGACTATGTAAGTACGTGGATGGATGCTAGAGAATAGGCTTATACTAAATGATAGTTAAACTCGTGAAGTTGACGTCCAGTTCTTCTCTTCCGCATTGCCATTTTCGTCCATCTGAGATAGATAAAAGTTAATTCTATACGTTTGGAGACAAATCAAAGCAAGCTAGCTGGCATAGCTGCTCAACTTTTTGCTGCATATATACCGCGACGCGCGCGGGATGCTAAGTAGAGGCGCTTTAAGGAGACACTTATTGCTAAAATATGAGATCTCATGTCACTGCTATAATGATGACACACAGCTTTATGTATCTTTCAGTCTCACTGAGCATTCTCAAGAATAAGCCGTATTATTAGTAGAAACGTGTATTGACTATGTAAGTACGTGGATGGATGCTATAAGAGAATAGGCTTATACTAAATGATAGTAAAACTCGTGAAGTTGACGTCCAGTTCTTCTCTTCCGCATTGCCATTTTCGTCCATCTGAGATAGATAAAAGTTAATTCTATACGTTTGGAGACAAATCAAAGCAACCTAGCTGGCATAGCTGCTCAACTTAGCTGTAACGCTTCGTCTGATGACGACTTGCGAATGATTTGCTGCATATATACCGCGACGTGCGCGGGATGCTAAGTAGAGGCGCTTTAACCCTAATACTCCCGGGGTATTTCAAAGCTTGTTATTACCGGGGGGGGGGGGCCATTATGGCCCCCCCCCCTGAGATCTCGGCCATGGGTCGCCCGATTGCCTCAAAATTTTGCACAAGGGTAAAGAATTATGTAATCTACAAAGTTGTATAGCTAAATTTACGAAAGTCCTTTTATTCTTTTTTTAATTAATTAATTTATGCTAATTTATGCGAGAAATCGTAGATTTTGGTATTTCTCACTAAATAAAGCCTCAGGAATAGTAATTTTTGGTACAAATGTCTTTCATAACTCCCTCATCAATTCTTGAAAGAAAAAGATAGGTTGTGGTAATTATTTCTTATGTATTTTATTGTTTTTCAATTTTCTTATGTATTTCTTTGTTTTTCGTCAAGATTCAGATGCGTATGCGTGGGTGTGGGTGTGTGTGAATGTGGGTGTGTGTGTGTGTGTGTGTGTGTGGTAATTATTTACACTATTTGAAACAATGATAACACTTAGAAAAGTATTTACATAAATTGGAAAAGCTCCTGATTTTATCCATAGGGTTATACACAGTCACATAGAGAAATAGCGAAATTTCAGTGACATGTGTTCGGTAAACGTAATCTGACACCCGCACGGTAGGTCCGATCGCCATAAATTTGGTATCAAAATGTGTGGGAAGGATCAGAGAAAAAAGTCAAGAAATTTTGTTTCGAAATATTGAGGCGTTAGGAAGTACCGACAAAACTTCGACAGGGGGGGCCATAATGGCCCCCCCCCCCCCCCCGGGAGTATTAGGGTTAAGGAGACACTGATTGCTAAAATATACCGTCTAAGGGAGACGTATCGGCAAATATATGTATATCTTACTGTGCACCAGTATGATAAGAAAATAGTTGCTCAGTGTTGTCTAGTCCATGTTGAACATGTCAAATAAGCATCCTTCGATACCATGTACTATTGATAGACATGAATTCGTCAATATGCCCTAGGTAATCACTTACTTGTCTGACAAAGTCTTGAAAATCCATAAAATAATGAAAAACGTTTAGATCCAATTTGTGAACCTAGGAATTATCCTCCTGCTGACACGTTCAACGAAGAAAAAAAGTGTTAAGCAATTTTAAATCTCTTTCTGAGTACGAGGTTGAAAAACTCATTGCCAACCTCAGCAAAAATTCATGACCATTGGACCCAATACCCACAAAACTCCTCCTCTAATGTATCGATGTACTCATTCTTATGTTCACATCATTGATCAATCTCTCTCTCTCTCTCTCTCTCTCTCTCTCTCTCTCGACCGGTCACTTTCCAATGCAATGGGAAAATGCTCTTATCACTCCGTTATTGAAAGAAACCGGTTCTTGATGCAGTCTTTAAGGAAACTTACGACCTGTAAGCAATCTGAAATACATATCAAAGTTGGTGGAGGATGCAGCTACCCAACAGGTTATGGAACATCTTAGACGCAACTCTCTTTGGCCATGTACTCAATGTGCACACAATAATTCTACAGCACTGATCCCGCACTGCTGAAACTGCTTCGCAAGGGTCACGATTGGGTCCCATGTTATTTACAATGCACACTAGCGATCTCATTTCAAATGTTCAAACATGCTTTTCTGAGAGCTCATGTCACTGCTATGATGATGACACACAGCTTTATGTATCTTTCAGTCTCACTGAGCATTCTCAAGAATAAGCCGTATTATTAGTAGAAACGTGTATTGACTATGTAAGTACGTGGATGGATGCTAGAGAATAGGCTTATACTAAATGATAGTAAAACTCGTGAAGTTGACGTCCAGTTCTTCTCTTCCGCATTGCCATTTTCGTCCATCTGAGATAGATAGAAGTTAATTCTATACGTTTGGAGACAAATCAAAGCAAGCTAGCTGGCATAGCTGCTCAACTTAGCTGTAACGCTTCGTCTGATGACGACTTGCGAATGATTTGCTGCATATATACCGCGACGCGCGCGGGATGCTAAGTAGAGGCGCTTTAAGGAGACACTTATTGCTAAAATATGAGATCTCATGTCACTGCTATCATGATGACACACAGCTTTATGTATCTTTTAGTCTCACTGAGCATTCTCAAGAATAAGCCGTATTATTAGTAGAAACGTGTATTGACTATGTAAGTACGTGGATGGATGCTAGAGAATAGGCTCATACTAAATGATAGTAAAACTCGTGAAGTTGACGTCCAGTTCTTCTCTTCCGCATTGCCATTTTCGTCCATCTGAGATAGATAAAAGTTAATTCTATACGTTTGGAGACAAATCAAAGCAACCTAGCTTGCATAGCTGCTCAACTTAGCTGTAACGCTTCGTCTGATGACGACTTGCGAATGATTTGCTGCATATATACCGCGACGCGCGCGGGATGCTAAGTAGAGGCGCTTTAAGGAGACACTTATTGCTAAAATATACCGCGCAAGGGAGACCTCTACTCAGCATTCCGCGCGCGTCACCACAGCATGTGAGTGATGCAATGATTCCCCACCGACTATATGGGTTCAATGACCGCGAGAGTGGACTTGTTATTTACTTTGAGTTTACGTGCCTCGCCCATCAAGATAAGCTCAGAGTTCGCTGGTACCCCGGTAAAAATAACAATAATACTCAGTGTTCCTGTATGTGCAATATTAGCCCTCTAAATTCGTAACAGAATCAACATATAGAATTAACTTCTCCAAATGGAAGGCGTCAGAAAGCCACGTGAACCTGTTCCACCCGGGAAACATCCGGTTCTCATCTTTTCAATAGACCCCATCCCCGCCTCGGCTTTCGGATCTCAAACAAAAGCGACACTATCGACCATGACATCGACCATGTATTGACTATGTAAGTACGTGGATGGATGCTAGAGAATAGGCTTATACTAAATGATAGTTAAACTCGTGAAGTTGACGTCCAGTTCTTCTCTTCCGCATTGCCATTTTCGTCCATCTGAGATAGATAAAAGTTAATTCTATACGTTTGGAGACAAATCAAAGCAAGCTAGCTGGCATAGCTGCTCAACTTTTTGCTGCATATATACCGCGACGCGCGCGGGATGCTAAGTAGAGGCGCTTTAAGGAGACACTTATTGCTAAAATATGAGAGCTCATGTCACTGCTATAATGATGACACACAGCTTTATGTATCTTTCAGTCTCACTGAGCATTCTCAAGAATAAGCCGTATTATTAGTAGAAACGTGTATTGACTATGTAAGTACGTGGATGGATGCTATAAGAGAATAGGCTTATACTAAATGATAGTAAAACTCGTGAAGTTGACGTCCAGTTCTTCTCTTCCGCATTGCCATTTTCGTCCATCTGAGATAGATAAAAGTTAATTCTATACGTTTGGAGACAAATCAAAGCAACCTAGCTGGCATAGCTGCTCAACTTAGCTGTAACGCTTCGTCTGATGACGACTTGCGAATGATTTGCTGCATATATACCGCGACGTGCGCGGGATGCTAAGTAGAGGCGCTTTAAGGAGACACTTATTGCTAAAATATACCGCGCAAGGGAGACCTCTACTCAGCATTCCGCGCGCGTCGCCACAGCATGTGAGTGATGCAATGATTCCCCACCGACTATATGGGTTCAATGACCGCGAGAGTGGACTTGTTATTTACTTTGAGTTTACGTGCCTCGCCCATCAAGATAAGCTCAGAGTTCGCTGGTACCCCGGTAAAAATAACAATAATACTCAGTGTTCCTGTATGTGCAATATTAGCCCTCTAAATTCGTAACAGAATCAACATATAGAATTAACTTCTCCAAATGGAAGGCGTCAGAAAGCCACGTGAACCTGTTCCACCCGGGAAACATCCGGTTCTCATCTTTTCAATAGACCCCATCCCCGCCTCAGCTTTCGGATCTCAAACAAAAGCGACACTATCGACCATGACATCGACCATGTATTGACTATGTAAGTACGTGGATGGATGCTAGAGAATAGGCTTATACTAAATGATAGTTAAACTCGTGAAGTTGACGTCCAGTTCTTCTCTTCCGCATTGCCATTTTCGTCCATCTGAGATAGATAAAAGTTAATTCTATACGTTTGGAGACAAATCAAAGCAAGCTAGCTGGCATAGCTGCTCAACTTTTTGCTGCATATATACCGCGACGCGCGCGGGATGCTAAGTAGAGGCGCTTTAAGGAGACACTTATTGCTAAAATATGAGATCTCATGTCACTGCTATAATGATGACACACGTAAGCTTTATGTATCTTTCAGTCTCACTGAGCATTCTCAAGAATAAGCCGTATTATTAGTAGAAACGTGTATTGACTATGTAAGTACGTGGATGGATGCTATAAGAGAATAGGCTTATACTTAATGATAGTAAAACTCGTGAAGTTGACGTCCAGTTCTTCTCTTCCGCATTGCCATTTTCGTCCATCTGAGATAGATAAAAGTTAATTCTATACGTTTGGAGACAAATCAAAGCAACCTAGCTGGCATAGCTGCTCAACTTAGCTGTAACGCTTCGTCTGATGACGACTTGCGAATGATTTGCTGCATATATACCGCGACGTGCGCGGGATGCTAAGTAGAGGCGCTTTAAGGAGACACTTATTGCTAAAATATACCGTCTAAGGGAGACGTATCGGCAAATATATGTATATCTTACTGTGCACCAGTATGATAAGAAAATAGTTGCTCAGTGTTGTCTAGTCCATGTTGAACATGTCAAATAAGCATCCTTCGATACCATGTACTATTGATAGACATGAATTCGTCAATATGCCCTAGGTAATCACTTACTTGTCTGACAAAGTCTTGAAAATCCATAAAATAATGAAAAACGTTTAGATCCAATTTGTGAACCTAGGAATTATCCTCCTGCTGACACGTTCAACGAAGAAAAAAAGTGTTAAGCAATTTTAAATCTCTTTCTGAGTACGAGGTTGAAAAACTCATTGCCAACCTCAGCAAAAATTCATGACCATTGGACCCAATACCCACAAAACTCCTCCTCTAATGTATCGATGTACTCATTCTTATGTTCACATCATTGATCAATCTCTCTCTCTCTCTCTCTCTCTCTCTCTCTCTCTCTCGACCGGTCACTTTCCAATGCAATGGGAAAATGCTCTTATCACTCCGTTATTGAAAGAAACCGGTTCTTGATGCAGTCTTTAAGGAAACTTACGACCTGTAAGCAATCTGAAATACATATCAAAGTTGGTGGAGGATGCAGCTACCCAACAGGTTATGGAACATCTTAGACGCAACTCTCTTTGGCCATGTACTCAATGTGCACACAATAATTCTACAGCACTGATCCCGCACTGCTGAAACTGCTTCGCAAGGGTCACGATTGGGTCCCATGTTATTTACAATGCACACTAGCGATCTCATTTCAAATGTTCAAACATGCTTTTCTGAGAGCTCATGTCACTGCTATGATGATGACACACAGCTTTATGTATCTTTCAGTCTCACTGAGCATTCTCAAGAATAAGCCGTATTATTAGTAGAAACGTGTATTGACTATGTACATGTAAGTACGTGGATGGGTGCTAGAGAATAGGCTTATACTAAATGATAGTAAAACTCGTGAAGTTGACGTCCAGTTCTTCTCTTCCGCATTGCCATTTTCGTCCATCTGAGTTATATAGAAGTTAATTCTATACGTTTGGAGACAAATCAAAGCAAGCTAGCTGGCATAGCTGCTCAACTTAGCTGTAACGCTTCGTCTGATGACGACTTGCGAATGATTTGCTGCATATATACCGCGACGCGCGCGGGATGCTAAGTAGAGGCGCTTTAAGGAGACACTTATTGCTAAAATATACCGCGCAAGGGAGACCTCTACTCAGCATTCCGCGCGCGTCGCCACAGCATGTGAGTGATGCAATGATTCCCCACCGACTATATGGGTTCAATGACCGCGAGAGTGGACTTGTTATTTACTTTGAGTTTACGTGCCTCGCCCATCAAGATAAGCTCAGAGTTCGCTGGTACCCCGGTAAAAATAACAATAATACTCAGTGTTCCTGTATGTGCAATATTAGCCCTCTAAATTCGTAACAGAATCAACATATAGAATTAACTTCTCCAAATGGAAGGCGTCAGAAAGCCACGTGAACCTGTTCCACCCGGGAAACATCCGGTTCTCATCTTTTCAATAGACCCCATCCCCGCCTCGGCTTTCGGATCTCAAACAAAAGCGACACTATCGACCATGACATCGACCATGTATTGACTATGTAAGTACGTGGATGGATGCTAGAGAATAGGCTTATACTAAATGATAGTTAAACTCGTGAAGTTGACGTCCAGTTCTTCTCTTCCGCATTGCCATTTTCGTCCATCTGAGATAGATAAAAGTTAATTCTATACGTTTGGAGACAAATCAAAGCAAGCTAGCTGGCATAGCTGCTCAACTTTTTGCTGCATATATACCGCGACGCGCGCGGGATGCTAAGTAGAGGCGCTTTAAGGAGACACTTATTGCTAAAATATGAGATCTCATGTCACTGCTATAATGATGACACACAGCTTTATGTATCTTTCAGTCTCACTGAGCATTCTCAAGAATAAGCCGTATTATTAGTAGAAACGTGTATTGACTATGTAAGTACGTGGATGGATGCTATAAGAGAATAGGCTTATACTAAATGATAGTAAAACTCGTGAAGTTGACGTCCAGTTCTTCTCTTCCGCATTGCCATTTTCGTCCATCTGAGATAGATAAAAGTTAATTCTATACGTTTGGAGACAAATCAAAGCAACCTAGCTGGCATAGCTGCTCAACTTAGCTGTAACGCTTCGTCTGATGACGACTTGCGAATGATTTGCTGCATATATACCGCGACGTGCGCGGGATGCTAAGTAGAGGCGCTTTAAGGAGACACTTATTGCTAAAATATACCGTCTAAGGGAGACGTATCGGCAAATATATGTATATCTTACTGTGCACCAGTATGATAAGAAAATAGTTGCTCAGTGTTGTCTAGTCCATGTTGAACATGTCAAATAAGCATCCTTCGATACCATGTACTATTGATAGACATGAATTCGTCAATATGCCCTAGGTAATCACTTACTTGTCTGACAAAGTCTTGAAAATCCATAAAATAATGAAAAACGTTTAGATCCAATTTGTGAAGCTAGGAATTATCCTCCTGCTGACACGTTCAACGAAGAAAAAAGTGTTAAGCAATTTTAAATCTCTTTCTGAGTACGAGGTTGAAAAACTCATTGCCAACCTCAGCAAAAATTCATGACCATTGGACCCAATACCCACAAAACTCCTCCTCTAATGTATCGATGTACTCATTCTTATGTTCACATCATTGATCAATCTCTCTCTCTCTCTCTCTCTCTCTCTCTCTCTCTCTCTCGACCGGTCACTTTCCAATGCAATGGGAAAATGCTCTTATCACTCCGTTATTGAAAGAAACCGGTTCTTGATGCAGTCTTTAAGGAAACTTACGACCTGTAAGCAATCTGAAATACATATCAAAGTTGGTGGAGGATGCAGCTACCCAACAGGTTATGGAACATCTTAGACGCAACTCTCTTTGGCCATGTACTCAATGTGCACACAATAATTCTACAGCACTGATCCCGCACTGCTGAAACTGCTTCGCAAGGGTCACGATTGGGTCCCATGTTATTTACAATGCACACTAGCGATCTCATTTCAAATGTTCAAACATGCTTTTCTGAGAGCTCATGTCACTGCTATGATGATGACACACAGCTTTATGTATCTTTCAGTCTCACTGAGCATTCTCAAGAATAAGCCGTATTATTAGTAGAAACGTGTATTGACTATGTACATGTAAGTACGTGGATGGGTGCTAGAGAATAGGCTTATACTAAATGATAGTAAAACTCGTGAAGTTGACGTCCAGTTCTTCTCTTCCGCATTGCCATTTTCGTCCATCTGAGTTATATAGAAGTTAATTCTATACGTTTGGAGACAAATCAAAGCAAGCTAGCTGGCATAGCTGCTCAACTTAGCTGTAACGCTTCGTCTGATGACGACTTGCGAATGATTTGCTGCATATATACCGCGACGCGCGCGGGATGCTAAGTAGAGGCGCTTTAAGGAGACACTTATTGCTAAAATATACCGCGCAAGGGAGACCTCTACTCAGCATTCCGCGCGCGTCGCCACAGCATGTGAGTGATGCAATGATTCCCCACCGACTATATGGGTTCAATGACCGCGAGAGTGGACTTGTTATTTACTTTGAGTTTACGTGCCTCGCCCATCAAGATAAGCTCAGAGTTCGCTGGTACCCCGGTAAAAATAACAATAATACTCAGTGTTCCTGTATGTGCAATATTAGCCCTCTAAATTCGTAACAGAATCAACATATAGAATTAACTTCTCCAAATGGAAGGCGTCAGAAAGCCACGTGAACCTGTTCCACCCGGGAAACATCCGGTTCTCATCTTTTCAATAGACCCCATCCCCGCCTCGGCTTTCGGATCTCAAACAAAAGCGACACTATCGACCATGACATCGACCATGTATTGACTATGTAAGTACGTGGATGGATGCTAGAGAATAGGCTTATACTAAATGATAGTTAAACTCGTGAAGTTGACGTCCAGTTCTTCTCTTCCGCATTGCCATTTTCGTCCATCTGAGATAGATAAAAGTTAATTCTATACGTTTGGAGACAAATCAAAGCAAGCTAGCTGGCATAGCTGCTCAACTTTTTGCTGCATATATACCGCGACGCGCGCGGGATGCTAAGTAGAGGCGCTTTAAGGAGACACTTATTGCTAAAATATGAGATCTCATGTCACTGCTATAATGATGACACACAGCTTTATGTATCTTTCAGTCTCACTGAGCATTCTCAAGAATAAGCCGTATTATTAGTAGAAACGTGTATTGACTATGTAAGTACGTGGATGGATGCTATAAGAGAATAGGCTTATACTAAATGATAGTAAAACTCGTGAAGTTGACGTCCAGTTCTTCTCTTCCGCATTGCCATTTTCGTCCATCTGAGATAGATAAAAGTTAATTCTATACGTTTGGAGACAAATCAAAGCAACCTAGCTGGCATAGCTGCTCAACTTAGCTGTAACGCTTCGTCTGATGACGACTTGCGAATGATTTGCTGCATATATACCGCGACGTGCGCGGGATGCTAAGTAGAGGCGCTTTAAGGAGACACTTATTGCTAAAATATACCGTCTAAGGGAGACGTATCGGCAAATATATGTATATCTTACTGTGCACCAGTATGATAAGAAAATAGTTGCTCAGTGTTGTCTAGTCCATGTTGAACATGTCAAATAAGCATCCTTCGATACCATGTACTATTGATAGACATGAATTCGTCAATATGCCCTAGGTAATCACTTACTTGTCTGACAAAGTCTTGAAAATCCATAAAATAATGAAAAACGTTTAGATCCAATTTGTGAAGCTAGGAATTATCCTCCTGCTGACACGTTCAACGAAGAAAAAAGTGTTAAGCAATTTTAAATCTCTTTCTGAGTACGAGGTTGAAAAACTCATTGCCAACCTCAGCAAAAATTCATGACCATTGGACCCAATACCCACAAAACTCCTCCTCTAATGTATCGATGTACTCATTCTTATGTTCACATCATTGATCAATCTCTCTCTCTCTCTCTCTCTCTCGACCGGTCACTTTCCAATGCAATGGGAAAATGCTCTTATCACTCCGTTATTGAAAGAAACCGGTTCTTGATGCAGTCTTTAAGGAAACTTACGACCTGTAAGCAATCTGAAATACATATCAAAGTTGGTGGAGGATGCAGCTACCCAACAGGTTATGGAACATCTTAGACGCAACTCTCTTTGGCCATGTACTCAATGTGCACACAATAATTCTACAGCACTGATCCCGCACTGCTGAAACTGCTTCGCAAGGGTCACGATTGGGTCCCATGTTATTTACAATGCACACTAGCGATCTCATTTCAAATGTTCAAACATGCTTTTCTGAGAGCTCATGTCACTGCTATGATGATGACACACAGCTTTATGTATCTTTCAGTCTCACTGAGCATTCTCAAGAATAAGCCGTATTATTAGTAGAAACGTGTATTGACTATGTAAGTACGTGGATGGGTGCTAGAGAATAGGCTTATACTAAATGATAGTAAAACTCGTGAAGTTGACGTCCAGTTCTTCTCTTCCGCATTGCCATTTTCGTCCATCTGAGTTAGATAGAAGTTAATTCTATACGTTTGGAGACAAATCAAAGCAAGCTAGCTGGCATAGCTGCTCAACTTAGCTGTAACGCTTCGTCTGATGACGACTTGCGAATGATTTGCTGCATATATACCGCGACGCGCGCGGGATGCTAAGTAGAGGCGCTTTAAGGAGACACTTATTGCTAAAATATACCGCGCAAGGGAGACCTCTACTCAGCATTCCGCGCGCGTCGCCACAGCATGTGAGTGATGCAATGATTCCCCACCGACTATATGGGTTCAATGACCGCGAGAGTGGACTTGTTATTTACTTTGAGTTTACGTGCCTCGCCCATCAAGATAAGCTCAGAGTTCGCTGGTACCCCGGTAAAAATAACAATAATACTCAGTGTTCCTGTATGTGCAATATTAGCCCTCTAAATTCGTAACAGAATCAACATATAGAATTAACTTCTCCAAATGGAAGGCGTCAGAAAGCCACGTGAACCTGTTCCACCCGGGAAACATCCGGTTCTCATCTTTTCAATAGACCCCATCCCCGCCTCGGCTTTCGGATCTCAAACAAAAGCGACACTATCGACCATGACATCGACCATGTATTGACTATGTAAGTACGTGGATGGATGCTAGAGAATAGGCTTATACTAAATGAAGTTGACGTCCAGTTCTTCTCTTCCGCATTGCCATTTTCGTCCATCTGAGATAGATAAAAGTTAATTCTATACGTTTGGAGACAAATCAAAGCAAGCTAGCTGGCATAGCTGCTCAACTTTTTGCTGCATATATACCGCGACGCGCGCGGGATGCTAAGTAGAGGCGCTTTAAGGAGACACTTATTGCTAAAATATGAGATCTCATGTCACTGCTATAATGATGACACACAGCTTTATGTATCTTTCAGTCTCACTGAGCATTCTCAAGAATAAGCCGTATTATTAGTAGAAACGTGTATTGACTATGTAAGTACGTGGGTGGATGCTATAAGAGAATAGGCTTATACTAAATGATAGTAAAACTCGTGAAGTTGACGTCCAGTTCTTCTCTTCCGCATTGCCATTTTCGTCCATCTGAGATAGATAAAAGTTAATTCTATACGTTTGGAGACAAATCAAAGCAACCTAGCTGGCATAGCTGCTCAACTTAGCTGTAACGCTTCGTCTGATGACGACTTGCGAATGATTTGCTGCATATGTACCGCGACGTGCGCGGGATGCTAAGTAGAGGCGCTTTAAGGAGACACTTATGAATTCGTCAATATGCCCTAGGTAATCACTTACTTGTCTGACAAAGTCTTGAAAATCCATAAAATAATGAAAAACGTTTAGATCCAATTTGTGAACCTAGGAATTATCCTCCTGCTGACACGTTCAACGAAGAAAAAAGTGTTAAGCAATTTTAAATCTCTTTCTGAGTACGAGGTTGAAAAACTCATTGCCAACCTCAGCAAAAATTCATGACCATTGGACCCAATACCCACAAAACTCCTCCTCTAATGTATCGATGTACTCATTCTTATGTTCACATCATTGATCAATCTCTCTCTCTCTCTCTCTCTCTCGACCGGTCACTTTCCAATGCAATGGGAAAATGCTCTTATCACTCCGTTATTGAAAGAAACCGGTTCTTGATGCAGTCTTTAAGGAAACTTACGACCTGTAAGCAATCTGAAATACATATCAAAGTTGGTGGAGGATGCAGCTACCCAACAGGTTATGGAACATCTTAGACGCAACTCTCTTTGGCCATGTACTCAATGTGCACACAATAATTCTACAGCACTGATCCCGCACTGCTGAAACTGCTTCGCAAGGGTCACGATTGGGTCCCATGTTATTTACAATGCACACTAGCGATCTCATTTCAAATGTTCAAACATGCTTTTCTGAGAGCTCATGTCACTGCTATGATGATGACACACAGCTTTATGTATCTTTCAGTCTCACTGAGCATTCTCAAGAATAAGCCGTATTATTAGTAGAAACGTGTATTGACTATGTAAGTACGTGGATGGGTGCTAGAGAATAGGCTTATACTAAATGATAGTAAAACTCGTGAAGTTGACGTCCAGTTCTTCTCTTCCGCATTGCCATTTTCGTCCATCTGAGTTAGATAGAAGTTAATTCTATACGTTTGGAGACAAATCAAAGCAAGCTAGCTGGCATAGCTGCTCAACTTAGCTGTAACGCTTCGTCTGATGACGACTTGCGAATGATTTGCTGCATATATACCGCGACGCGCGCGGGATGCTAAGTAGAGGCGCTTTAAGGAGACACTTATTGCTAAAATATACCGCGCAAGGGAGACCTCTACTCAGCATTCCGCGCGCGTCGCCACAGCATGTGAGTGATGCAATGATACCCCACCGACTATATGGGTTCAATGACCGCGAGAGTGGACTTGTTATGTACTTTGAGTTTACGTGCCTCGCCCATCAAGATAAGCTCAGAGTTCGCTGGTACCCCGGTAAAAATAACAATAATACTCAGTGTTCCTGTATGTGCAATATTAGCCCTCTAAATTCGTAACAGAATCAACATATAGAATTAACTTCTCCAAATGGAAGGCGTCAGAAAGCCACGTGAACCTGTTCCACCCGGGAAACATCCGGTTCTCATCTTTTCAATAGACCCCATCCCCGCCTCGGCTTTCGGATCTCAAACAAAAGCGACACTATCGACCATGACATCGACCATGTATTGACTATGTAAGTACGTGGATGGATGCTAGAGAATAGGCTTATACTAAATGAAGTTGACGTCCAGTTCTTCTCTTCCGCATTGCCATTTTCGTCCATCTGAGATAGATAAAAGTTAATTCTATACGTTTGGAGACAAATCAAAGCAAGCTAGCTGGCATAGCTGCTCAACCTTTTGCTGCATATATACCGCGACGCGCGCGGGATGCTAAGTAGAGGCGCTTTAAGGAGACACTTATTGCTAAAATATGAGATCTCATGTCACTGCTATAATGATGACACACAGCTTTATGTATCTTTCAGTCTCACTGAGCATTCTCAAGAATAAGCCGTATTATTAGTAGAAACGTGTATTGACTATGTAAGTACGTGGATGGATGCTATAAGAGAATAGGCTTATACTAAATGATAGTAAAACTCGTGAAGTTGACGTCCAGTTCTTCTCTTCCGCATTGCCATTTTCGTCCATCTGAGATAGATAAAAGTTAATTCTATACGTTTGGAGACAAATCAAAGCAACCTAGCTGGCATAGCTGCTCAATTTAGCTGTAACGCTTCGTCTGATGACGACTTGCGAATGATTTGCTGCATATATACCGCGACGTGCGCGGGATGCTAAGTAGAGGCGCTTTAAGGAGACACTTATTGCTAAAATATACCGTCTAAGGGAGACGTATCGGCAAATATATGTATATCTTACTGTGCACCAGTATGATAAGAAAATAGTTGCTCAGTGTTGTCTAGTCCATGTTGAACATGTCAAATAAGCATCCTTCGATACCATGTACTATTGATAGACATGAATTCGTCAATATGCCCTAGGTAATCACTTACTTGTCTGACAAAGTCTTGAAAATCCATAAAATAATGAAAAACGTTTAGATCCAATTTGTGAAGCTAGGAATTATCCTCCTGCTGACACGTTCAACGAAGAAAAAAGTGTTAAGCAATTTTAAATCTCTTTCTGAGTACGAGGTTGAAAAACTCATTGCCAACCTCAGCAAAAATTCATGACCATTGGACCCAATACCCACAAAACTCCTCCTCTAATGTATCGATGTACTCATTCTTATGTTCACATCATTGATCAATCTCTCTCTCTCTCTCTCTCTCTCGACCGGTCACTTTCCAATGCAATGGGAAAATGCTCTTATCACTCCGTTATTGAAAGAAACCGGTTCTTGATGCAGTCTTTAAGGAAACTTACGACCTGTAAGCAATCTGAAATACATATCAAAGTTGGTGGAGGATGCAGCTACCCAACAGGTTATGGAACATCTTAGACGCAACTCTCTTTGGCCATGTACTCAATGTGCACACAATAATTCTACAGCACTGATCCCGCACTGCTGAAACTGCTTCGCAAGGGTCACGATTGGGTCCCATGTTATTTACAATGCACACTAGCGATCTCATTTCAAATGTTCAAACATGCTTTTCTGAGAGCTCATGTCACTGCTATGATGATGACACACAGCTTTATGTATCTTTCAGTCTCACTGAGCATTCTCAAGAATAAGCCGTATTATTAGTAGAAACGTGTATTGACTATGTAAGTACGTGGATGGGTGCTAGAGAATAGGCTTATACTAAATGATAGTAAAACTCGTGAAGTTGACGTCCAGTTCTTCTCTTCCGCATTGCCATTTTCGTCCATCTGAGATAGATAGAAGTTAATTCTATACGTTTGGAGACAAATCAAAGCAAGCTAGCTGGCATAGCTGCTCAACTTAGCTGTAACGCTTCGTCTGATGACGACTTGCGAATGATTTGCTGCATACCGCGACGCGCGCGGGATGCTAAGTAGAGGCGCTTTAAGGAGACACTTATTGCTAAAATATACCGCGCAAGGGAGACCTCTACTCAGCATTCCGCGCGCGTCGCCACAGCATGTGAGTGATGCAATGATTCCTTACCGACTATATGGGTTCAATGACCGCGAGAGTGGACTTGTTATTTACTTTGAGTTTACGTGCCTCGCCCATCAAGATAAGCTCAGAGTTCGCTGGTACCCCGGTAAAAATAACAATAATACTCAGTGTTCCTGTATGTGCAATATTAGCCCTCTAAATTCGTAACAGAATCAACATATAGAATTAACTTCTCCAAATGGAAGGCGTCAGAAAGCCACGTGAACCTGTTCCACCCGGGAAACATCCGGTTCTCATCTTTTCAATAGACCCCATCCCCGCCTCGGCTTTCGGATCTCAAACAAAAGCGACACTATCGACCATGACATCGACCATGTATTGACTATGTAAGTACGTGGATGGATGCTAGAGAATAGGCTTATACTAAATGATAGTTAAACTCGTGAAGTTGACGTCCAGTTCTTCTCTTCCGCATTGCTATTTTCGTCCATCTGAGATAGATAAAAGTTAATTCTATACGTTTGGAGACAAATCAAAGCAAGCTAGCTGGCATAGCTGCTCAACTTTTTGCTGCATATATACCGCGACGCGCGCGGGATGCTAAGTAGAGGCGCTTTAAGGAGACACTTATTGCTAAAATATGAGATCTCATGTCACTGCTATAATGATGACACACAGCTTTATGTATCTTTCAGTCTCACTGAGCATTCTCAAGAATAAGCCGTATTATTAGTAGAAAGGTGTATTGACTATGTAAGTACGTGGATGGATGCTATAAGAGAATAGGCTTATACTAAATGATAGTAAAACTCGTGAAGTTGACGTCCAGTTCTTCTCTTCCGGATTGCCATTTTCGTCCATCTGAGATAGATAAAAGTTAATTCTATACGTTTGGAGACAAATCAAAGCAACCTAGCTGGCATAGCTGCTCAACTTAGCTGTAACGCTTCGTCTGATGACGACTTGCGAATGATTTGCTGCATATATACCGCGACGTGCGCGGGATGCTAAGTAGAGGCGCTTTAAGGAGACACTTATTGCTAAAATATACCGTCTAAGGGAGACGTATCGGCAAATATATGTATATCTTACTGTGCACCAGTATGATAAGAAAATAGTTGCTCAGTGTTGTCTAGTCCATGTTGAACATGTCAAATAAGCATCCTTCGATACCATGTACTATTGATAGACATGAATTCGTCAATATGCCCTAGGTAATCACTTACTTGTCTGACAAAGTCTTGAAAATCCATAAAATAATGAAAAACGTTTAGATCCAATTTGTGAAGCTAGGAATTATCCTCCTGCTGACACGTTCAACGAAGAAAAAAGTGTTAAGCAATTTTAAATCTCTTTCTGAGTACGAGGTTGAAAAACTCATTGCCAACCTCAGCAAAAATTCATGACCATTGGACCCAATACCCACAAAACTCCTCCTCTAATGTATCGATGTACTCATTCTTATGTTCACATCATTGATCAATCTCTCTCTCTCTCTCTCTCTCTCGACCGGTCACTTTCCAATGCAATGGGAAAATGCTCTTATCACTCCGTTATTGAAAGAAACCGGTTCTTGATGCAGTCTTTAAGGAAACTTACGACCTGTAAGCAATCTGAAATACATATCAAAGTTGGTGGAGGATGCAGCTACCCAACAGGTTATGGAACATCTTAGACGCAACTCTCTTTGGCCATGTACTCAATGTGCACACAATAATTCTACAGCACTGATCCCGCACTGCTGAAACTGCTTCGCAAGGGTCACGATTGGGTCCCATGTTATTTACAATGCACACTAGCGATCTCATTTCAAATGTTCAAACATGCTTTTCTGAGAGCTCATGTCACTGCTATGATGATGACACACAGCTTTATGTATCTTTCAGTCTCACTGAGCATTCTCAAGAATAAGCCGTATTATTAGTAGAAACGTGTATTGACTATGTAAGTACGTGGATGGGTGCTAGAGAATAGGCTTATACTAAATGATAGTAAAACTCGTGAAGTTGACGTCCAGTTCTTCTCTTCCGCATTGCCATTTTCGTCCATCTGAGATAGATAGAAGTTAATTCTATACGTTTGGAGACAAATCAAAGCAAGCTAGCTGGCATAGCTGCTCAACTTAGCTGTAACGCTTCGTCTGATGACGACTTGCGAATGATTTGCTGCATATATACCGCGACGCGCGCGGGATGCTAAGTAGAGGCGCTTTAAGGAGACACTTATTGCTAAAATATACCGCGCAAGGGAGACCTCTACTCAGCATTCCGCGCGCGTCGCCACAGCATGTGAGTGATGCAATGATTCCCCACCGACTATATGGGTTCAATGACCGCGAGAGTGGACTTGTTATTTACTTTGAGTTTACGTGCCTCGCCCATCAAGATAAGCTCAGAGTTCGCTGGTACCCCGGTAAAAATAACAATAATACTCAGTGTTCCTGTATGTGCAATATTAGCCCTCTAAATTCGTAACAGAATCAACATATAGAATTAACTTCTCCAAATGGAAGGCGTCAGAAAGCCACGTGAACCTGTTCCACCCGGGAAACATCCGGTTCTCATCTTTTCAATAGACCCCATCCCCGCCTCGGCTTTCGGATCTCAAACAAAAGCGAGAAGAAAAGCGAAAAATCGCTGGCTAATGAATAGTGTGTCTGTGAAGGCTTTTTTAATGCGGCCCTCTACGGCCATAAAGTATAATCTCCATCCATACGTCCTTGATGTGGTTTGTATGCGCTCGATGTATTAACCTGTGATTCCTTTTATTTCATTGTATTTTTGTTTTCTTCTTCTTTCTTTCCGTGTTAATCTATCAATTTGGAAGTCATCAATATAATCAGGGACAATAAAGCCTTTCCTTTTTGTTGCATTCGAGCATTTCCTTCAAAATATAAAACCATTAGAAGGGCGTATGTAGAGAGTGTGTATTTATGTGTATCATTTGGCTTCCTGCAGAGAATTGTCCTTTACAGCAGGCAGTCACAATCTTTTTTATTACTTTACTTTCTTTCACAAAATCCTAAACATGTATTACCTTTTCAATACAAAATTATCACTGTTTAAACCGTCAGGACGATTTCTCCGATGAATGCAAGAAGTTTCGTAAACGATATTTTGCCTTGCCCTGCAAAACGAGACGGGACTCTTCATTTGAAATTCATTTTGATATGATTGAATTGATGACAATTTGTGTATACATGATACATGCTTTTTGAGAAAAACCTTGTGAAAGCATTGGCGGATCCAGGGGTCACAGCGACGGCGGTAATTATTGGTGACGCCAAAAAAAAAAAAGGGGGGGGAGGGGGGGGGGGGGAGGTGAGAAAAAAAAGAGGAGAGGGGGAAAGAAAAAGAAAGAAAATAGGAAGAAAATTGAATGCAGTAAGAGAAGGGTCATTTAGAATAGAAATTTCGCACGCGCTCCAGGATCGCATTGTCTGTTGAGTCACGTAATGATTATGCTCAAGAGGATAAAAAGGGTTCGAACTTTTCCGTTTACAAGTCAATAATGCGCAAACTCATTCTGCCATTGATTCCAGTTTTCATTATACAGATACACATCCTATTCATGGTATAAAGTGCTGAATATAACAAAAATGTCCAAGCGCTCGCATTATGAGATACGTATCCTATTCATGAATTCCCACAAAATTAGTCTTTGGCGTGTCTTCTTTTCGGGTCAGTATATAAAATATTTTCAGCTCGCGCTTTGTTCGCATTACTTGTTTTCATAGTTCACGCATCCTATTCATGATTCCAAAGATTGCTTACGATATTCTGTATTTCAAGTACAAATCGCGCTTGCATGACTTGCTTTTAAGATACCCATCCTTATCATGGTTACAAAAGTACCTTCTAAATTCCCGTTTTATGGTCTAATCTTTATAATTGCTTATAAAAAAAAACGTGCTTATACTGTTTAGTGTTCAGGTAGTAAAATCGGACACTTCGTGCTCACACCAATTGTTTAATAAGATACCAATCGTGCTCATGATTACAAAAATGATTATACACAATCACTATTCTTCAGGTCGGAAAATAGAAAAAAAAACATATATGCGGGCTGAGAAAATCAGACAGACGAGCTCACTTTCTACTGCACTTATTAATGCATGAATAAATATAAATCCTGGATTCGAATATAGTTATTCTGGATGATTCGACTAGTCATACATTTGCGATAGGGATTTGTTTTGTTTTTCTTTGAAGAAAGGCTAGCTTCAAAATCTTATTTCCTTCAGACCTCGAATCAAAAAGAACACGTAGCAACATTCCTTTGCGCTGCCGTGAATCGACAAACGGAGCTTGTGCACAGCACGCTTCATCTCATTCATGTACATTATGCGTCCAACAAAAAGACACAAACATAATTTTGTTGAAAAACTAGTCTTGTTACACCATAATCCAATTTCATTTTAAAGTCGGTGCAGGATATAGTCAGGACGTTCCAAGTATGACATATTCGTCGTGTTCATTGGGATGGTGACTTCATTGATTTTGAAAGGTTTAGCGTAAAGGTTCATAATCCACTAGCCATGTTCATGTACAGTGGCTTTATTGATTGAAACATCCAGGGATGTCTAATTCCTGTCCTGTTTATTGTACCACACGCTTTTTCCAAGTTTTCAATCGACCAGCCCCTTAATATTGCCTATAGGCTGAACGCGTTCTGGGCTTGTCACTTCCTGTTCTTTCATAAAGAAATTGACCTTTTATTGGCTCCACGATAGCACCTTTCAAAGTAAATCATACTGGTATTAAACCTGCTGATATCGAAGAGAGATTATTCATTATTATGTGCTTGCCATCAAACAAACAGTTCATTTCTTCTAGACTTTAGAATAAGCGGAATATAGACCTGATTTAGCCCGCTTTGCTCTTCACCACTGGAAGCAATACAATGGAGAAATAAAGAGCAGGAACACACAGGAAGCCACGGTGTAATGATGATTATACATTTTGATGACTGCATACAAAGTGATACATTTTCATATCGCTACCGTGAAATATTAATATAATATTGACTGGCCTTGAGGGGAATACGACATAATTGCCAGGACAAAGACGAGGGCAATATGGATTCAGTGAGAGCAATAAAGGTCGTATATTCCGAAAGTAAGAGCCAGTGAATATCATTATCATTATCAACATTAGACATCTATAGCTAATAATTTACACTTTCTATATCCCATGTTTTGAATAATGTCATTAAATTCCTTATCATCGAAAGACGCAAATCTTCCGAATGTTAGACCAGGGACAATACAAGACGATATTTCCCGTTTTATTACGCGTCAAGTCCATAAGCTTTTGTGAAAGATGGTAATATTGTCAATATTACCATCTTTGCCCCATCGGCACTGGAAACGAGGGGAATATGGTTTCGTAAAACCACTGCTCAGATATCTGATACGGATGATAATAGGAGTTCTATTCTAAATAATTTGACAATGAAATACGAATGGGATTAAATGACATTATTAGTGATTACTTAATCAGCTTGATTACATGGGCCTATGACAATTTATTTACATTCACATGCGTATAGTTATAGGCGTACGATCACGATAACTGTCAACATAATTCACAAGGAATGTTAATATCCCAAGGACGAAGAAAGGTAGCGGTAAATACTATTATTAATGCGATTGATGCAGGGAAGTTTTGTCTTGGGGTATTTTTGGACTTGTCGAAAGCTTTTGACACTATCGACCATGACATCTTAATCAACAAGCTTGAGCATTATGGCATTCGTGGAATTGCTTTAAATTGGTTTAGAAATTACTTATATAATCGATTAGAGTTTGTAATGGTTAATGGAGTCAAATCTCAATCCAGTGGAGTAAAATATGGCGTACCTCAGGGATCAGTCCTGGGTCCCTTATTGTTTTTGATTTATGTTAATGATTTTATAAACTCATCTCAGTTGTTTACCTATTCACTTTTTGCTGATGATACTTGCTTGCTCTCTCACCACAAAAACATGCATATTCTTATTCTGACTGCAAATACAGAAGTTACCAACATATTCAAGTGGTTTTGTTGCAACAATCTTTTATTAAATGCCAGTAAGACTCAATATGTTGTCTTTAGATCAAAGGGAAAAAGAATTCCAGATAATACTGGTGCCTTGACAATCGGTGGTCATGTGATCAACCGAAGTCAAAATGTAAGGTTTCTTGGAGTTACGGTTGATGGTCATTTAACTTTGAAAGATCACCTTAGTTTTGTTTGTACCAAGGTCTCAAGGAGTGTTGGTGTGATTTCCAAGTTACGCTTCTTTTTATCAGAGAAAACCTTAGTAACTCTTTATAATGCTGCCATTATGCCCCACTTAACTTATTGTAATGTTGCATGGGGAAATACGTATAGAACTCATATAAACAAGTTGATAGTCCTTCAAAAGAAAGCCATCAGGATGATTACAAATTCAAATTACAGAAGTCCAAGTGCTCCTTTATTTCTTCAACTTCAAGTGCTGCCTGTTGATGAATTAGTCTCTTTAAGTTGTTTGATATTCATGTACAAATCTCAATCGGAACAAAATAGTTCATTTTTAAAAGATGTGTTTATCATAAATTCTACTCATCAGTACAACACACGTCAAAGAAACCTAATCCATCAACCTCTAGCAAGGACTCAAACTGCTTTGAACTCTTTTGTAGTTGTTTCCATAAAAGAATGGAACAAGTTTCCACAAAACAAGAGGTCCAGTCCAACGCTGTCTAAATTTAAACTTTCATGTCGAATATATCTTTTTGAGAATTTACAAAACAAGCTAAAGTAAATAACGGAAAGCCGTGTATGTCTGTGTGTTTTGCGGCGTGTGTGTGTGTGTGTGTGTATGTGTGATCTTAATTTTTGTTTATTCCAATTTTTACTCCTTATTTATCATTGTAAATATGCCATTCGTCATATATTTTTGTGTCATTATAACGTACCTTGTAAGGGGCCCCTATCACAAGCTCTGCTTTCTCCGAGGTCCCAAACCCATCATGTTCTTTCTTTGTCAATTAAATGTTAAAATGTTGTTTTCTTGATTGGTTTGAATAAAACTTGAACTTGAACTTGTACACAATTAGCAATCTTGAAATCCTCGAGATGAGAAAGTAAATAATTTTTATACAGTGCACCTGCATGCGTCCCTCACAATATTTTTTTTTCTTAGTACAATATTTTTTAAGGAATGATTTATTGTGATCCCTGTCTATTTCTCCTCCCGTTTTTTTTTAAATATATTTTTTATTTTCTCTCAAATCAATTGAAGAAATCATTCTTAATTAAACCCGATGCATTGTACATTGACATTTTGAATTAAACATAAATTGCAATAGTCTTAAAAAAGGACAAAAAAGTATATGTTCATATATTGTTTACAAAACATTGTTGTACAATCAAGAATCTCGAGAGGAAAGCGTTGTCTATTTATTCTCCCACCCCCTCCCCCGTTTGAACATACTCCCAACACCTTCATCCACACACCCAAACTCACACACACACACACATACGCACACACGCAGCACACAAACACGCACCTACACACACACACACACACACACACACACACACACACACACACACACACACAACACACACACACACACACACGCACGCACACAAAACAAAACATGTTTACTGAAGGATATATGCAAGCATTTTCTAACCAAAAAATAATGTATTCGCCTCGCCGTCCGTTTGACCGCAAAGAACGATTTCCCGCCCTATTGGATCGAGAGAGTTGTGAGGTTGGAGCATTCAAACTACTATACTGAACTTTTTCAGATTGTCATAACTGCTAAACTAAAAGTGTTTCAAAGCGAACTAATAAGCAAATACTACAACAATGACAATGACAATGACGATGACAATGCCAATTTATTGATCCCATGTCACCTTGTTAGATATTATGTCCGTTTTAGTATACTATTTACTATCACTGATCAGTTCTTTTAATATACCAAATCCCCATTTCGCTTCAATAGGTAAAACACGTTGATCAAATAACTCCAAGAGAATATCAATAGGTATTTTAAATTGGTATGTTTTTGACATAAGACTGTTTCCCCTTCTTGCTTGATTCAGCTGCTTTATTATTGATTTGTGCTTTGCGAAATGTATCATAATCATAGGTGGTACCGAGATCAACAACTTCAACCACGTTAGTATCAAACCTAAAAATTGGAATCCTCCGTACTTCCCCACGAGAAAAGATAAAGACTTTTAACCACCTTTTGCAGTGTACAGATAACGCATCTAATGCAAGTTGAAGTTCACTTTCAGATTTTGCAAGAACTAAATTGTATCATCTGCGTAAAGTAGAGTAAAGAGCTTGTATGTATACTTTTTGTATATATATATGTAGCTGCATCAATTTTACGAGGAAGAATATCTTTCCCTTGAAATTTTTCAGAAACAAACTGTTCAAAACTCTTCTCTCTGACAAACACAACCACATCATTTTGAAAATAACCGCGTGATTTTTGTAAGCGTTTCATGGCAGCAATAATCATACTTAAATTATAGTAAGACTGTTACCCTAATTATTAGGGTTATTATTATACTCCCGGGGTATTTCAAAGCTTGTTTTTACGGGGAGTGGGGGCATTATGCCCCCCCCCCACACACACACACGTTATATTCAGAATGATGGGATTGTGTTTAGATCTGCTCCAACATGGCCATTAGCAATAAGGTAAAGCCCCTACGCCTTTCAAGAAATTTCTTGCCGTTTCTTGTGTTGCCTCTGTTCATATTACCGAACCTGTATTACACAGTAAAAAATGTTGATCGGACATAACACTGTCAGATTTATCTATAAAATACATATTACAACGATTAACATCTTCCATTCACTTTCACACCCGGTTAAGTAGCATTGGAATCTCCTAAAAGGCAAAACGGTAAATTATGCACGTTCTTAAACATTATCAAATCAGCAGCAATGTCATCAGTAGATTCATTATATAATAATAAGAATGTTCTGGGGAAATATTTATAAACGATACCTAACATAAATGAAAATCCGAAAGCTTTCTCACTGATATGTTATCCAAAATATTGTTTCTGATATTGCATTTCGAATCCTAACCTAACACATAATTCAATATTTTTTTCTCTAATTAAGACACCAATACCATGAATTCCACCGTACACAGATTTACTTTGATTTTGACTTTGCTTTGTAAAGATAATGTAAAGAGTCTGGGTATCAAACTTCCGTAACTCACAGTACTATCGCATTGCATTTTTTCCATGATTATTTTTAGTGAAAGAAACAGCTACTGTAGCTGACCCCTAATTACTCTGTGCATAAGGCATAAAGTATGCCTTATATGCACATGCACAGAGTACGCACAGAGCTCTAGAGAGATACAGTATGTAGAAAATTCATGCGTAGGTCGTGGACACATGTAATAGCTCATGCCTAGTTGCAGTCTAGAGAGCTATGCTGTCCAGCTCTATGATGCTGCCCCCGCACACACACACACACACACACACACACACACACACACACACACACAACAACACATACGGGGTACACAGAGAGCTATGGTGACTGAGAGCAGCTATCCCATACACATGCACACACACACACACACACACACACGCAAGGCATACTTTACACAGATAAGCATGTTACACATAGCTTATCTGTTATGCACTGTATACACACAACCTATACGCAGTCAACTCATCTAATTATATATGCACGCGTTTGTGCGCGCACTGTCCCAGAAACCGTACCCTGGCGCGCCCTGGCCCTGACGTGACCGGTCGACTCGACGGCGCGCCTGCCTGATTTGAGCTATGAGCGCGAGCTGCTCTGCGCGCGCTGCACGCATCAGCTATGCAGATGCATATCATAGTAACACTCATTTTATTCTTAGCAGTGCAGTTTCAGTGCTGCTGTATGTACAATAGATGCAGATTGAGTACATGCCAAAAGAGAGTTGCGTTTCTGTTCCATATTCTGTTGGGTAGCTGCACCCGTACCCTCGACCAACTTATGCATTTCAGATTGCTTACAAGCCGCAAGTCAGACAGTCATGTCCATCTGCTAAAATATACCGTCTAAGGGAGACGTATCGGCAAATATATGTATATCTTACTGTGCACCAGTATGATAAGAAAATAGTTGCTCAGTGTTGTCTAGTCCATGTTGAACATGTCAAATAAGCATCCTTCGATACCATGTACTATTGATAGACATGAATTCGTCAATATGCCCTAGGTAATTACTTACTTGTCTGACAAAGTCTTGAAAATCCATAAAATAATGAAAAACGTTTAGATCCAATTTGTGAAGCTAGGAATTATCCTCCTGCTGACACGTTCAACGAAGAAAAAAGTGTTAAGCAATTTTAAATCTCTTTCTGAGTACGAGGTTGAAAAACTCATTGCCAACCTCAGCAAAAATTCATGACCATTGGACCCAATACCCACAAAACTCCTCCTCTAATGTATCGATGTACTCATTCTTATGTTCACATCATTGATCAATCTCTCTCTCTCTCTCTCTCTCTCGACCGGTCACTTTCCAATGCAATGGGAAAATGCTCTTATCACTCCGTTATTGAAAGAAACCGGTTCTTGATGCAGTCTTTAAGGAAACTTACGACCTGTAAGCAATCTGAAATACATATCAAAGTTGGTGGAGGATGCAGCTACCCAACAGGTTATGGAACATCTTAGACGCAACTCTCTTTGGCCATGTACTCAATGTGCACACAATAATTCTACAGCACTGATCCCGCACTGCTGAAACTGCTTCGCAAGGGTCACGATTGGGTCCCATGTTATTTACAATGCACACTAGCGATCTCATTTCAAATGTTCAAACATGCTTTTCTGAGAGCTCATGTCACTGCTATGATGATGACACACAGCTTTATGTATCTTTCAGTCTCACTGAGCATTCTCAAGAATAAGCCGTATTATTAGTAGAAACGTGTATTGACTATGTAAGTACGTGGATGGGTGCTAGAGAATAGGCTTATACTAAATGATAGTAAAACTCGTGAAGTTGACGTCCAGTTCTTCTCTTCCGCATTGCCATTTTCGTCCATCTGAGATAGATAGAAGTTAATTCTATACGTTTGGAGACAAATCAAAGCAAGCTAGCTGGCATAGCTGCTCAACTTAGCTGTAACGCTTCGTCTGATGACGACTTGCGAATGATTTGCTGCATATATACCGCGACGCGCGCGGGATGCTAAGTAGAGGCGCTTTAAGGAGACACTTATTGCTAAAATATACCGCGCAAGGGAGACCTCTACTCAGCATTCCGCGCGCGTCGCCACAGCATGTGAGTGATGCAATGATTCCCCACCGACTATATGGGTTCAATGACCGCGAGAGTGGACTTGTTATTTACTTTGAGTTTACGTGCCTCGCCCATCAAGATAAGCTCAGAGTTCGCTGGTACCCCGGTAAAAATAACAATAATACTCAGTGTTCCTGTATGTGCAATATTAGCCCTCTAAATTCGTAACAGAATCAACATATAGAATTAACTTCTCCAAATGGAAGGCGTCAGAAAGCCACGTGAACCTGTTCCACCCGGGAAACATCCGGTTCTCATCTTTTCAATAGACCCCATCCCCGCCTCGGCTTTCGGATCTCAAACAAAAGCGAGAAGAAAAGCGAAAAATCGCTGGCTAATGAATAGTGTGTCTGTGAAGGCTTTTTTAATGCGGCCCTCTACGGCCATAAAGTATAATCTCCATCCATACGTCCTTGATGTGGTTTGTATGCGCTCGATGTATTAACCTGTGATTCCTTTTATTTCATTGTATTTTTGTTTTCTTCTTCATTCTTTCCGTGTTAATCTATCAATTTGGAAGTCATCAATATAATCAGGGACAATAAAGCCTTTCCTTTTTGTTGCATTCGAGCATTTCCTTCAAAATATAAAACCATTAGAAGGGCGTATGTAGAGAGTGTGTATTTATGTGTATCATTTGGCTTCCTGCAGAGAATTGTCCTTTACAGCAGGCAGTCACAATCTTTTTTATTACTTTACTTTCTTTCACAAAATCCTAAACATGTATTACCTTTTCAATACAAAATTATCACTGTTTAAACCGTCAGGACGATTTCTCCGATGAATGCAAGAAGTTTCGTAAACGATATTTTGCCTTGCCCTGCAAAACGAGACGGGACTCTTCATTTGAAATTCATTTTGATATGATTGAATTGATGACAATTTGTGTATACATGATACATGCTTTTTGAGAAAAACCTTGTGAAAGCATTGGCGGATCCAGGGGTCACAGCGACGGCGGTAATTATTGGTGACGCCAAAAAAAAAAAAGGGGGGGGGAGGGGGGGGGGGGGGGAGGTGAGAAAAAAAAGAGGAGAGGGGGAAAGAAAAAGAAAGAAAATAGGAAGAAAATTGAATGCAGTAAGAGAAGGGTCATTTAGAATAGAAATTTCGCACGCGCTCCAGGATCGCATTGTCTGTTGAGTCACGTAATGATTATGCTCAAGAGGATAAAAAGGGTTCGAACTTTTCCGTTTACAAGTCAATAATGCGCAAACTCATTCTGCCATTGATTCCAGTTTTCATTATACAGATACACATCCTATTCATGGTATAAAGTGCTGAATATAACAAAAATGTCCAAGCGCTCGCATTATGAGATACGTATCCTATTCATGAATTCCCACAAAATTAGTCTTTGGCGTGTCTTCTTTTCGGGTCAGTATATAAAATATTTTCAGCTCGCGCTTTGTTCGCATTACTTGTTTTCATAGTTCACGCATCCTATTCATGATTCCAAAGATTGCTTACGATATTCTGTATTTCAAGTACAAATCGCGCTTGCATGACTTGCTTTTAAGATACCCATCCTTATCATGGTTACAAAAGTACCTTCTAAATTCCCGTTTTATGGTCTAATCTTTATAATTGCTTATAAAAAAAAACGTGCTTATACTGTTTAGTGTTCAGGTAGTAAAATCGGACACTTCGTGCTCACACCAATTGTTTAATAAGATACCAATCGTGCTCATGATTACAAAAATGATTATACACAATCACTATTCTTCAGGTCGGAAAATAGAAAAAAAAACATATATGCGGGCTGAGAAAATCAGACAGACGAGCTCACTTTCTACTGCACTTATTAATGCATGAATAAATATAAATCCTGGATTCGAATATAGTTATTCTGGATGATTCGACTAGTCATACATTTGCGATAGGGATTTGTTTTGTTTTTCTTTGAAGAAAGGCTAGCTTCAAAATCTTATTTCCTTCAGACCTCGAATCAAAAAGAACACGTAGCAACATTCCTTTGCGCTGCCGTGAATCGACAAACGGAGCTTGTGCACAGCACGCTTCATCTCATTCATGTACATTATGCGTCCAACAAAAAGACACAAACATAATTTTGTTGAAAAACTAGTCTTGTTACACCATAATCCAATTTCATTTTAAAGTCGGTGCAGGATATAGTCAGGACGTTCCAAGTATGACATATTCGTCGTGTTCATTGGGATGGTGACTTCATTGATTTTGAAAGGTTTAGCGTAAAGGTTCATAATCCACTAGCCATGTTCATGTACAGTGGCTTTATTGATTGAAACATCCAGGGATGTCTAATTCCTGTCCTGTTTATTGTACCACACGCTTTTTCCAAGTTTTCAATCGACCAGCCCCTTAATATTGCCTATAGGCTGAACGCGTTCTGGGCTTGTCACTTCCTGTTCTTTCATAAAGAAATTGACCTTTTATTGGCTCCACGATAGCACCTTTCAAAGTAAATCATACTGGTATTAAACCTGCTGATATCGAAGAGAGATTATTCATTATTATGTGCTTGCCATCAAACAAACAGTTCATTTCTTCTAGACTTTAGAATAAGCGGAATATAGACCTGATTTAGCCCGCTTTGCTCTTCACCACTGGAAGCAATACAATGGAGAAATAAAGAGCAGGAACACACAGGAAGCCACGGTGTAATGATGATTATACATTTTGATGACTGCATACAAAGTGATACATTTTCATATCGCTACCGTGAAATATTAATATAATATTGACTGGCCTTGAGGGGAATACGACATAATTGCCAGGACAAAGACGAGGGCAATATGGATTCAGTGAGAGCAATAAAGGTCGTATATTCCGAAAGTAAGAGCCAGTGAATATCATTATCATTATCAACATTAGACATCTATAGCTAATAATTTACACTTTCTATATCCCATGTTTTGAATAATGTCATTAAATTCCTTATCATCGAAAGACGCAAATCTTCCGAATGTTAGACCAGGGACAATACAAGACGATATTTCCCGTTTTATTACGCGTCAAGTCCATAAGCTTTTGTGAAAGATGGTAATATTGTCAATATTACCATCTTTGCCCCATCGGCACTGGAAACGAGGGGAATATGGTTTCGTAAAACCACTGCTCAGATATCTGATACGGATGATAATAGGAGTTCTATTCTAAATAATTTGACAATGAAATACGAATGGGATTAAATGACATTATTAGTGATTACTTAATCAGCTTGATTACATGGGCCTATGACAATTTATTTACATTCACATGCGTATAGTTATAGGCGTACGATCACGATAACTGTCAACATAATTCACAAGGAATGTTAATATCCCAAGGACGAAGAAAGGTAGCGGTAAATACTATTATTAATGCGATTGATGCAGGGAAGTTTTGTCTTGGGGTATTTTTGGACTTGTCGAAAGCTTTTGACACTATCGACCATGACATCTTAATCAACAAGCTTGAGCATTATGGCATTCGTGGAATTGCTTTAAATTGGTTTAGAAATTACTTATATAATCGATTAGAGTTTGTAATGGTTAATGGAGTCAAATCTCAATCCAGTGGAGTAAAATATGGCGTACCTCAGGGATCAGTCCTGGGTCCCTTATTGTTTTTGATTTATGTTAATGATTTTATAAACTCATCTCAGTTGTTTACCTATTCACTTTTTGCTGATGATACTTGCTTGCTCTCTCACCACAAAAACATGCATATTCTTATTCTGACTGCAAATACAGAAGTTACCAACATATTCAAGTGGTTTTGTTGCAACAATCTTTTATTAAATGCCAGTAAGACTCAATATGTTGTCTTTAGATCAAAGGGAAAAAGAATTCCAGATAATACTGGTGCCTTGACAATCGGTGGTCATGTGATCAACCGAAGTCAAAATGTAAGGTTTCTTGGAGTTACGGTTGATGGTCATTTAACTTTGAAAGATCACCTTAGTTTTGTTTGTACCAAGGTCTCAAGGAGTGTTGGTGTGATTTCCAAGTTACGCTTCTTTTTATCAGAGAAAACCTTAGTAACTCTTTATAATGCTGCCATTATGCCCCACTTAACTTATTGTAATGTTGCATGGGGAAATACGTATAGAACTCATATAAACAAGTTGATAGTCCTTCAAAAGAAAGCCATCAGGATGATTACAAATTCAAATTACAGAAGTCCAAGTGCTCCTTTATTTCTTCAACTTCAAGTGCTGCCTGTTGATGAATTAGTCTCTTTAAGTTGTTTGATATTCATGTACAAATCTCAATCGGAACAAAATAGTTCATTTTTAAAAGATGTGTTTATCATAAATTCTACTCATCAGTACAACACACGTCAAAGAAACCTAATCCATCAACCTCTAGCAAGGACTCAAACTGCTTTGAACTCTTTTGTAGTTGTTTCCATAAAAGAATGGAACAAGTTTCCACAAAACAAGAGGTCCAGTCCAACGCTGTCTAAATTTAAACTTTCATGTCGAATATATCTTTTTGAGAATTTACAAAACAAGCTAAAGTAAATAACGGAAAGCCGTGTATGTCTGTGTGTTTTGCGGCGTGTGTGTGTGTGTGTGTGTATGTGTGATCTTAATTTTTGTTTATTCCAATTTTTACTCCTTATTTATCATTGTAAATATGCCATTCGTCATATATTTTTGTGTCATTATAACGTACCTTGTAAGGGGCCCCTATCACAAGCTCTGCTTTCTCCGAGGTCCCAAACCCATCATGTTCTTTCTTTGTCAATTAAATGTTAAAATGTTGTTTTCTTGATTGGTTTGAATAAAACTTGAACTTGAACTTGTACACAATTAGCAATCTTGAAATCCTCGAGATGAGAAAGTAAATAATTTTTATACAGTGCACCTGCATGCGTCCCTCACAATATTTTTTTTTCTTAGTACAATATTTTTTAAGGAATGATTTATTGTGATCCCTGTCTATTTCTCCTCCCGTTTTTTTTTAAATATATTTTTTATTTTCTCTCAAATCAATTGAAGAAATCATTCTTAATTAAACCCGATGCATTGTACATTGACATTTTGAATTAAACATAAATTGCAATAGTCTTAAAAAAGGACAAAAAAGTATATGTTCATATATTGTTTACAAAACATTGTTGTACAATCAAGAATCTCGAGAGGAAAGCGTTGTCTATTTATTCTCCCACCCCCTCCCCCGTTTGAACATACTCCCAACACCTTCATCCACACACCCAAACTCACACACACACACACATACGCACACACGCAGCACACAAACACGCACCTACACACACACACACACACACACACACACACACACACACACAAACACACACACACACACACACGCACGCACACAAAACAAAACATGTTTACTGAAGGATATATGCAAGCATTTTCTAACCAAAAAATAATGTATTCGCCTCGCCGTCCGTTTGACCGCAAAGAACGATTTCCCGCCCTATTGGATCGAGAGAGTTGTGAGGTTGGAGCATTCAAACTACTATACTGAACTTTTTCAGATTGTCATAACTGCTAAACTAAAAGTGTTTCAAAGCGAACTAATAAGCAAATACTACAACAATGACAATGACAATGACGATGACAATGCCAATTTATTGATCCCATGTCACCTTGTTAGATATTATGTCCGTTTTAGTATACTATTTACTATCACTGATCAGTTCTTTTAATATACCAAATCCCCATTTCGCTTCAATAGGTAAAACACGTTGATCAAATAACTCCAAGAGAATATCAATAGGTATTTTAAATTGGTATGTTTTTGACATAAGACTGTTTCCCCTTCTTGCTTGATTCAGCTGCTTTATTATTGATTTGTGCTTTGCGAAATGTATCATAATCATAGGTGGTACCGAGATCAACAACTTCAACCACGTTAGTATCAAACCTAAAAATTGGAATCCTCCGTACTTCCCCACGAGAAAAGATAAAGACTTTTAACCACCTTTTGCAGTGTACAGATAACGCATCTAATGCAAGTTGAAGTTCACTTTCAGATTTTGCAAGAACTAAATTGTATCATCTGCGTAAAGTAGAGTAAAGAGCTTGTATGTATACTTTTTGTATATATATATGTAGCTGCATCAATTTTACGAGGAAGAATATCTTTCCCTTGAAATTTTTCAGAAACAAACTGTTCAAAACTCTTCTCTCTGACAAACACAACCACATCATTTTGAAAATAACCGCGTGATTTTTGTAAGCGTTTCATGGCAGCAATAATCATACTTAAATTATAGTAAGACTGTTACCCTAATTATTAGGGTTATTATTATACTCCCGGGGTATTTCAAAGCTTGTTTTTACGGGGAGTGGGGGCATTATGCCCCCCCCCCCCCCACACACACACACGTTATATTCAGAATGATGGGATTGTGTTTAGATCTGCTCCAACATGGCCATTAGCAATAAGGTAAAGCCCCTACGCCTTTCAAGAAATTTCTTGCCGTTTCTTGTGTTGCCTCTGTTCATATTACCGAACCTGTATTACACAGTAAAAAATGTTGATCGGACATAACACTGTCAGATTTATCTATAAAATACATATTACAACGATTAACATCTTCCATTCACTTTCACACCCGGTTAAGTAGCATTGGAATCTCCTAAAAGGCAAAACGGTAAATTATGCACGTTCTTAAACATTATCAAATCAGCAGCAATGTCATCAGTAGATTCATTATATAATAATAAGAATGTTCTGGGGAAATATTTATAAACGATACCTAACATAAATGAAAATCCGAAAGCTTTCTCACTGATATGTTATCCAAAATATTGTTTCTGATATTGCATTTCGAATCCTAACCTAACACATAATTCAATATTTTTTTCTCTAATTAAGACACCAATACCATGAATTCCACCGTACACAGATTTACTTTGATTTTGACTTTGCTTTGTAAAGATAATGTAAAGAGTCTGGGTATCAAACTTCCGTAACTCACAGTACTATCGCATTGCATTTTTTCCATGATTATTTTTAGTGAAAGAAACAGCTACTGTAGCTGACCCCTAATTACTCTGTGCATAAGGCATAAAGTATGCCTTATGCACATGCACAGAGTACGCACAGAGCTCTAGAGAGATACAGTATGTAGAAAATTCATGCGTAGGTCGTGGACACATGTAATAGCTCATGCCTAGTTGCAGTCTAGAGAGCTATGCTGTCCAGCTCTATGATGCTGCCCCCGCACACACACACACACACACACACACACACACACACACACACACACACAACAACACATACGGGGTACACAGAGAGCTATGGTGACTGAGAGCAGCTATCCCATACACATGCACACACACACACACACACACACACGCAAGGCATACTTTACACAGATAAGCATGTTACACATAGCTTATCTGTTATGCACTGTATACACACAACCTATACGCAGTCAACTCATCTAATTATATATGCACGCGTTTGTGCGCGCACTGTCCCAGAAACCGTACCCTGGCGCGCCCTGGCCCTGACGTGACCGGTCGACTCGACGGCGCGCCTGCCTGATTTGAGCTATGAGCGCGAGCTGCTCTGCGCGCGCTGCACGCATCAGCTATGCAGATGCATATCATAGTAACACTCATTTTATTCTTAGCAGTGCAGTTTCAGTGCTGCTGTATGTACAATAGATGCAGATTGAGTACATGCCAAAAGAGAGTTGCGTTTCTGTTCCATATTCTGTTGGGTAGCTGCACCCGTACCCTCGACCAACTTATGCATTTCAGATTGCTTACAAGCCGCAAGTCAGACAGTCATGTCCATTGACTCTATTACAATGAGTACAGATGGTGTTAATCAACTAAATTTGTGAAAAATGAATTGATCCCCAATACATTCAGACTTCAATATAAATTGTGTACCCTCATAAATTAATGGCCATTTTGTTGATTATTGAATGGTAATGCCAGTAGGCTGGGATGTGGAGAGGGGGCCGGGGTAGGGGTGTATTTTGATTCATAGCAATCACAGTCACTCAGTCAAGTATCATTGTAGTACATATACATGTAGTTAAAACGTGGCATATTTGCACTGTCACACTATGTACAACAAACGTAAACACACACTCTCTGCACATTCCACGTCCATGGACACATTCAGAACAGGAACTCATAAAAACACTAAAAAAATGTTTGTTTTTTTCATCTGAAATTAAATACAGAAATATTGTTTGTACCTCACTTTTAGCACTTTGGAATAAGCAGACGATTATACTTGGACGAACATGAAATGGAGGAATAAACGAAAGCCGTACATAAAAGCAAAGACCATGAAGGAGACACATGACACTAAATGTAACTGTATTAACAATGCATTTAATTAAATGTTAAAAAGTTATAAATTTATTCAACCGTTGCAAGGTGCACATGAATTATAGTACATGAATGTCATTTAAGTGACCTCCCTGTGATGCAGGTCTCGAAATACAAATTCAAATTCAAACTAAATTTCAAAACAGTATCGCACATTTAGGAGAACATTCAAATACATGCCAAAAGATATCAAAACGTTACAAATTGTACCTGATTTTATGGTCACAACCACCAAAAAATTTAGCACCAACTAACATTCAAATCAATAGATCTGAAGTTTCCTGTCAACAATAATGATTGTTTGTTTTTTTTCAGTGAAATTATGTACAATTACTACCATTACCTCAACAAATTCAGGGGATATTAATGACATACACCTGTATATGCAAATGTTTAAAACTCTTTATAAAACATCTCTACAATACCACAAACCGTATGAACTTCTTAAAGCTCTCTTTAATTACACATATTTGATAACATATTCATCTAAATACGCAGACATTAAAGCCCCTGTTCAACCGCTGAAAACTACATTTTGAGGGAAATTAGAAAAAGTGATACCATTGCAAATTACAATTCACACACTTTCGTAAAAATTTCAAGCAATTATTATCTGTGAAATGATTGAAACCTTTTCTCATGTTAATTTCTACTACAGGTAGGTAATGATAAAGAGATACATGTATACTGAGCACTCACAAATTCCAGATCACAAGACTTAATACTATTCAT
This sequence comes from Arbacia lixula, assembly GCA_963669155.1. NCBI lineage: Eukaryota > Metazoa > Echinodermata > Echinoidea > Arbacioida > Arbaciidae > Arbacia > Arbacia lixula. Next base: position 5,332,870 of record OZ022593.1, read on the forward strand.
TTTTTAATGAAATTAGATTCAGAAACTTGTACACAGTTGATAATTATACCCCCCCCCCCCCCCCCGTCTTTAAAGCACAGCCATTCATGACACATGCAAGTAGAATTCAAATAACCTATGAACTGCAAGTATAACCTCATGTACTAAAATTGACTCTTATCAGCCAATCCTAATGGGACACCAACCTACTATGTTTAAAGAAAATTCAATACTTTTCAAGATGCTTTGACCTTATTTAGTTTCTATTTGATTTAGAAATAGAAACCAAATAAGGTCAAAGTATCTTGATCTTTTAGATTTTCTTCAAACTTGGACGATTTGTTTTTTTATAGAACTATAAAAAAAGAAGACAATCCAAAACATTTTCTTTAAGATAACTGTGTTCACTAGGTACATGTGTACATTCCTTTCTTGTGTGAAAATAGGGGGGTTGAATAATTTTGCAACATGCTTTCTCGGCGCAAATTGCAATTTCAGATGAACTTTGAAGTAAACTTTGATTTTCTTCTCTGGTATTCTTTAGTAATTAACTGTCTGCTCACTATCTTAATGGTTTAGTAGCAACCTGCTGTTGCAATGTTATTCATTATGACAGAATGTCAAAAATGAGAGGGGGGGGTTGAATAATCTTGCTGCCAACTGTATTTCAATATACAATATACAAGATATTCTGTCTGTCATAAAAAAAAAACGAAATTTGTCAACTGGCAAATAAAGCTAGTAAACCACAAAGGACCAAAAATCATCAACAGAAAGTTAGAGAGGGGCAGAAAGCTTCTGTCATCACTGAAAACAAAAGATGGGACAGAAGTTACCGATAAAGAAGAGATTACTCAAGTGATTGAGGACTTCTATAGAGAACTCTATAGCACAGACCAACCAGATTGGAGAGTAAATGAGGACTGGAATGAGAAATCAAATGATGTTCCACCAATACTAAAGGAAGAGGTGAAGAGTGCTTTATATCAGATGAAAAGGGGAAAGGTTCCAGTGGAGGATCAAATGACTGCAGATATTATTAATTTGGGGGGGCGAGGACACCATATCAATCCTAACAAAACTGTTCAACAAGATCATGCAAATGGAACAGGTACCTACCCAGTGGAACAAATCAAAAGTTATCATACTGTCCAAGAAAGGGGACATGAAGGACATCAAAAACTCCAGGCCCATTAGTCTGTTGCCTCATATATACAAAATATTCACACAAATTTTTCTTGCTAGGGTAGAGAAACAGCTTGATGAAAATCAACCATGGGAACAAGCTGGTTTTGTACAGGATACAGAACATCAGAACATCTCCACACCTTAACCCTATCTAGCCCGGGGGGGGGGGGGGGGGCAAAAACAGCCCCCCCCCCCCTCGACATTTTTCGCAATAAATTTGTAACGCGAAAAGATCACGCCGCGACGTTTCATGACTTTTTTCCTTCAAGTCTCACGCATCTTTTAAGACCAAATTTGCGACATGGGGGTACACGGTTCCGAAGTTACGTAACATTGTGTATGTGCATGTCACATAAAACAGCCCCCCCCCCCCTCGACATTTTTCGCAATAAATTTGTAACGCGAAAAGATCACGCCGCGACGTTTCATGACTTTTTTCCTTCAAGTCTCACGCATCTTTTAAGACCAAATTTGCGACATGGGGGTACACGGTTCCGAAGTTACGTAACATTGTGTATGTGCATGTCAGATTAAAAATTGCTCAAAAACATGATTTCATGTACAAATCCAATGCAAATTCTGTATCTAGTCAAAATTCATAAATGTATCATTATTTCTATTATTACTGATGAAGAACAATAGATTTTATGTTATTTATGACTGAAATAGTGTTGCCAACGAATTCCATCGAAAAAACAATGAAAAACAAAGTCCGAAAAACAAAGAAATACATAAGAAATTAAAAAACAATAAAATACATAAGAAAAAACATTTTTTAAAATCCCAATTTGATAATAATCCTAAGAAGAGTGTCTGGGCTGATATCTAGAAGTTTTGGGGCTATATTTAAAGATTTACAACCAAATTATGATTTTTATGCATTTAATTAGCATAATTAATTGATTAATACGAGGGAACAGACAATCAGTAGTAACTCAAGGGGTGCTCAAAGTAGCAGGGACTGAAATAGTCCAAGTTGATTTTGCATCGTTTGTAGGAGTTTATATAGATCAACACTTGACTTGGAAACCTCATATTGAAAGGGTTAATAAGTGTATCAGAAAGAAGGTTGGCGTTTTATATAGATTAAGACAGTTTGTGCCAAAGCATATTTTATTATTATTGTATAAGACATTAATCCAACCGCATTTGACATATGGAATTGAGGTTTGGGGAAGTAATTATGAAACGACAATGAAGTGTTTATTACTAAGCCAAAAAATGGCACTAAGAATCATAACCTTTAGTCCAATCAGGACTCATTCAAAACCAATATTTCAGGAGTTAAAATTATTGAATGTGTATCAACTCCATAAACTATCTATCTGTGTTTTTATGTATCAATTATTGAATGGTAAATTGCCGCATTCCCTAATTCAGTATTGTAGTTTTATAGAACACCAATACGAGACAAGACAAAGGGAAAGTAAGAAGTTGAATGTGCCTAAGGTTAGGACTACACATGGAAAATTTTCAGTTTCATTCAGAGGCACATGCTTCTGGAATGATTTACCCCTATCCATACGGGAGAAAGCATCAGTGTGTTGCTTTCGTAAAACTCTAATATCTCAAATGTCAATGGAATAATTCGTTGTTGTTGCTTTTCAAACCAGAGTTCTTGCCTTTTTATAAAGATTGTGTTAGATAATCCTTTATCTTTTTATTTAGTTATAGATACCAAAGCACTTATATTTATATTTAATCACAAAATATATTTTATACTAGATGTAGAATAGCTTATTCATTAGCTATGTATTCAACATAGTATTTAGTGCATAGTATGTAGATAGTATGTAGATAGAACATAGCATGTATTCAACATTTCTGCATTATATTGTATTATCATTTGTCTCGTAAAACTTGATATGTTAAATGTTAGTGAAATTAATTGTTTTGAACTTTTAACCAAGGTTCTTGCCTTTCTTGTAAACATTGTGTTTGATAATCCTTAATCATTTTACTTAGTAACGATACCAAAGCTTTGTATGTAATCACAGAATATATTTTACACAATATGTTTAATAGCTAGTAGCGTAAGTACGTATTCAACATTTAAGCATACTGTATTCTCATTCTTATGTGTATTAATGGTACCAGACCCGATTAGCATTTCATGCTATTTTCAGGTTCCATTTATCCTCTTAATACTTTTGTTAAACTTTCAGTTTCGCAATGTTTCGTAACATATTCTTTTTATTTGGATAATAAAACATCAAACTCAAACTCAAACTCAAAAATAGATTTGAATAATTTTGGTGCAATTGGCAATTGAATTGTGGAGATCAACGGTCGAGATCTTAGGGGGGGGGGGCTGTTTTTGCCCCCCCCCCCCCCCCCCCCCCCCCCGGGCTATGCGATTTCAAAATAGCCCAGGATATATAGGGTTAAGCCAGATAATCAAGAAGGCAAAGGAATACCGTTTTGACATCTGCTGCAGCTTTGTTGATTACGAGAAGGCATTTGACTGCCTAGACCATCAGTCATTATTCAATGCCTTAGAAAAGCAGGTCACAGATGGAAAGTATATTCGCCTTATTAAGACCATCTATAAGGACTCTAGTGCCCGTGTACATCTAGAAAGCACTACAACAAATGCCTTTAAAATCCTGAAAGGGGTAAGACAAGGTAACCCCATCTCACCAAAGCTCTTCACTGCAGCTATTGAGGATGTCTTCAGAAACCTTGATTGATTATCATTGGGAATAGTGGTGGATGGCGAACACCTGACACACCTCAGATTTGCAGATGACATTTTACTACTTAGCCATACACCTCAGGAACTGGAGAAAATGGTCCGAGAACTAAGTGAAGAAAGTAGAAAAGCTGGACTGAAAATGAATATCACAAAGACAAAGGTAATGATGAGCAGTAGATTCAAAGAACACAAAATCACAGTTCGGGGGAGGACCGTAGAAAAGGTAGACAACTACATATATTTGGGCAAAAATATCTCCATAGAAAATGAAACAGCAGGGGAAGTGAATAGAAGGATTCAGTTGGCTTGGGCAAAATTTGGCAAGCTCAACTTTATCTTTCGTGATGAGAAGCTCCCTCTTTCTCTCAAGAAACAGATTTTCAACCAATGCATCATACCTGTGCTCTCTTATGGAGCAGAAACATGGACCACAACTAAGAGACTGGAGAGAAAACTTAGAGTAACCGAAAAGGGTATGGAAAGAATCATGATTGGTGTTACAAAGAGGGACAAAGTTAGAAACCAGGATTTGAGAAAGAAAACCAAAGTACAGGAAATTAAATCAAAGAAATGGAGGTGGGCTGGTCATCTAGCTAGGAGGAAAGATGATAGATGGACTAATAAATCAACCATCTGAACCCCCAGGGCTAACACCAGAAGAAGAGGCAGGCAAAGTAGGAGGTGGATTGACGATATTAGAGAATATGGTAGTATGACATGGAAACGAACGGCACAAGATAGATCAAAATAGAAAAATGATGAGGCCTTCCTTCATCAGTGGAGAGAAATAGGCTAGAGATAGAGATAGAAATAAAGTTTACAACATAAAATGTTTTGTAACAGATTAAAAAAAAACAGAAATAATAAGACAAAGAAAAAAATCCATAATAATACGTAAATAGTACCATAGCGAGTCAAAAAACATTGCAAATTGGAAATTAATTAAATAATTTGCATTCCTCTTTTCACTGTCCCCGATACCCCCTCCCTCTATCCAAGGTAAGATGGAAAGAGTAGAAGATTGAAAGGATGCAGATATGAAAAAAATTACAAGTGGAAGTGGAGAAGGTAGAAATTATCTGGTCATCTGGGGCCTGTTTCTGCATTTCGATGCCAGTAACATCTAATTTAGAACTCACGTTAGCGCCAATGATACTAAACCGATTCTCAAAGAGAATGCTAAGTCGGATATCACTGACATCTCGTGAATTGATACCGGATCAGACTTTTTTTCAGACAAATTGATAGCCTTTCTCACGAAACTCTGCAATAATTGATAAAATATCAGGTTGAAATAATTGTAATTTTGTTAACTATGGGGCGAAGTATTGTTTAAAACGTTGATAATTCTATGGCTTGATGTGTAACGCATCATTTTCATGAAGATCCCTCATTTTATTCCATTAAATCAATTCATCGATTTTCTTCAATGCCTTCCATTTTGGTCATATTTGTGTTGAAAGATATAATGTAAATGATAGTCTACACAAACATGCCATTCTTAAAATAAATGTCTGAATATTGAAGAAAGGGGTAATCACATGCATGTGTTGATATTCACAACTGATGGAAAACTCTCAATCAAACCTTAACTAAATCATTCAAAAATAAAGAAGCGAACATGAGTGAAGTTTCAACATTAAACAGTGTTAAAAGTTGGATTGCTTAGACTAGCCCTCTTATCTACGGAATGCTCGAATGATACTCAACATTTTGAAATATTTGTAAACCTTTTTCATGAATCTCGCGTTCAATGAAGTGATGTTAAACACGCAAACCCCTTTCCCTGCCACAGCTGATTTTATTCTTAGCAAATTCTGACAAAATGCAGCAGAAATGTTATCATAGAACGCACATTATGCAAATTCATTCATTTTAACACAGTCCGAATTTCGCAACTCAGATTTCCATAAGTCAATATTGTTCTCAACGATCGTCCAATCGAGAACAATAGATGCGACAGGGTCCGAGCAGTTCTAGCATTTAGAGCTGAGGTTAGAGTCTATAGCTTTGAGAATCACCTCGGTGCTTACTATCAGAGTTAGAGCTGAGGTTAGAGTTGTCATCGTGTTGAGAAACGCGCCCCTGGTCCTTTGACGCCTGATGGTCGTGGCTGGTCATCTGGTCCTGTGATGTCTGATGAGCTTGCCTAGTCGCTTGGTCCTGTGACGCCTGTCCTTCCTGTAGCAAAGGTGTTACCAAATACATTTTGGATCTATTCAGTTAAAGGTATACATTTGAGGAACAAAGGAAGCTGTTCAAATCTGCATATAAAATATTTTTTTTTTATGAGTGAATATGAAACACTTCTACTTGAACTTGTGTTCATGTGCTGGCCAAGTCTATGTATATATCAGAATTATTGAAGGGGAGGGGGCAACCTTTTGCAACAACAACAAAAAAAGAATTATCTAAAATTTCTACTGCAGATAGATGATGATTCAATGATGCACAATTTTAGACTAAAAGATTTCATACTTTTAATGTGAAGTAATAAGATCAAATCCATTGTAAAACTAGAGTATGCTTTTATATCAGCAAGTCAATACATGATTTTTTTTGGCTGTGGTAACTTTATATTTATACACCATACTGATCGAGGTCATAACTCCACAACTGAAAAACATATAAGTCCTAATAATTTGTTAAATGGGTTCCATTATCTCATATCTCACATCTCATTTGACCTTGCAATAACATTGACACTGCCTCTAAAACAATGTACTTCTCATGTTAGAAGTACATGTAGTAATCAAAACCAATGTTCTGTCTTAGTTAATGCACTGATTTTTGGTTGTGGCGACCTTTTATAAAAACAGAAGTCATAATTCTCAGAAGGTGCATCTTCATTAGCCTGATGTGGCGAAATATCTACTGTAGCTAGTTCTGATTGGGATAGCCTAGCCAGAGCACGAAATAGCTAGCTATTTGTGTCTTCATTAGCCAGATCAGGCAAAATAGTTAGCTATTTGGTAGAGAAAATTTCCCAAGAAATCTTGGGCTAGATGGAGCTAGCTCGAGCTAGTTTGTGAACTAGCTAGAGCTAGCTCGGAGCGTCTTCATTAGCCTGAAAATTTCTCAATCCCGGCATGCATCAGCGTGCATGAGGCATTGTTTACGTAATAGGTTTTTATACGTATGTGAATGAGAGCTCACAAACAAAGCCATGCAGTCGTGGCCTTTTTCCGTCGCACACTGCGTATGTGCGAACATCGGGATAATTCAAGTATCCCCAGTTTCGAGCTTACGTATCGTGACTTTTGAGCGAATGAAGACGGGATTGCAACTTCAGGCTAGTTCCCCGGATCCTCAAACTAGCTCACTATTACATCTGATTGGGCTAATGAAGACGCACAGGTCTAGAGAACGGATTTTCTGAACAAATTTTCAAACAAGATTTTCAACTTCAAATTTTAGTGTTGCAGAAGGCTAACATCCTCTTAATCTTCAAAATTACCAAATATTGCACATTATTAGAATATTTGTATGAAAGTTGGCAACAAAACAATCGCTCAATGACCCATTTTGTTTTACAAATAGTTACCTGTCTCCAGGGAAGGTTCTCTGCATTGTCCTCTTTCCCCTCCTGCAAAGAGACACATATGACTATGAGGAGTGTTGTTTAGCATGACTTTCATCATCACATAACTTGGATGAACATGTTCGTCATTGACAAACCTCCCTAAATTCTCACTTTCATGTATCAATGCTGAAGAGATAAGAAAAAGAGTTGGGCATTTCAATGGAAAGTGGTCCTGAGCAAAACAAAACCTAAATAGTACATACTCCAGAATCACATGCACTAGCTCTCAGGACTAATTGGGTATTACTGAAAAGAGCTAACAAGGTCATTCATTTAAGCAAAAACACACTTTGATGTGATTTTCTTTGGGGATGGGGAGACTAATTTTGTTTTTGTTTTTCTGGTAAAAACATCATTTACAGGGTATCATCATCTCATACTCACGATCATTTCAGATTCAATTTCATCACTTCTGCTTAATTTCTCTGAAAACCTGAATATTGGAAATCATCAATCTCTAAATGTTTATGAATGAAATAACCAGGTCTTTATTTAGACACGTGTTCACAAAAGGAGGTTTATTCACACCATGGACTAAACCATGGAATGCTACTTGTAGACCGGTAAAAAAATATAAAACACATTTCTCAATTTCTATATAGTAATAACGGACCTCAGAACATAGACCTTCTTAATATTGTCTTTAAAAAATGTGTAACTTATTCAATAAAGTTAGAGAGTAAGGAATAGTCAGCAACACAAACCAAAACAATTATATGTGCTCGATCCCTCTGGACTTTAACATAGCTCTGCCTGAAGTTTTCCTCGAGGAGCATCTAATTAACCCAAAACATCATATCTTAAAAGACCCTGTCCGAACCCACTTATACTTAATTGGAAAGCTAATGTTAGCTGCATGATACATAAAAATCAATTATATACTATTTCAGTATTTGCCATGCAGAGGGAAAACAGATGTCTGAAGACTAGGCATGCGTTTCTCGACACGATGACAGCTCTAACCTCAGCTCTAACTCCGATAGTTAGCACTGAGGTGATTCTCGAAGCTATTACAACTCTAACCTCAGCTCTAAATGCTGGAACTGCTCAGACACTGTCGCATCTATTGTTCTTGATCGGACAATCCTTGAGAACAATAGTGACTTATGGAAACCTGAGTTGCGTAATTCGGACTGAAAAGTGAATGAATTTGCATAATGTGCGTTCTATGATAACATTTCTGCTGCATTTTGTCAGAATTTGCTAAGCATTAAATCAGCTGTGGCAGGGAAAGGGGTTTGCTTGTTTAACATCACTCAATTGAAGGCAAAATTAATGAAAAAGGTTAACAAATATTTCAAAATATCGAGTATCATTTGAGCATTCCATAGATCAGAGGGCTAGTCTAAGCACGCCGACATATTAACACTGTTAAATGTTGAAAATTCACTTGTGTTTGCTTATTTCTTTTTGAATGATTAAGTCTACGTTTGATTGAGATTTTGCATCAGTTGTGAATATCAACATATGCATGTGATAACCCCTCTCTTCAATATTCAAACATTTATTTTAAGAATGGCAGTATCTTTAAAGGTATCTTTCAATATTATGTATATGACCAAAATGGAAAGCATGAAAGCTAGAAAATCAATGAAGTGATTTAACAGAAGAAAATGAGAGATTGATAGCACAACAGTCCTCGTTATAGACTAATCAACGTTTTAAACAATACCTCGCCCCATATTTAACAAAATCATGATTTTTCAACCTGACATTTTATCAATTATTGCGGAGTTTTATGAGAAAGGCTATTACTAGTTTGTCTGAAAATTCTGATCCGGTATCGATACACGAGTTGTCACTGATATCCGACTTAGCATTCTCTTAGTCTTAGAGAAACGATTTAGCATCATTAATTCTACTAGCGTAAGTTCTAAGTGAGATGTCACTGGCATAGAAATTTACAGATCTGAATTAGTGAATTCATACAGAAAGTAGCGCCACAGCCGCCAGATCATGCAATTTATCCCACTAATTCTATGACTTTGAACCCTAAACCTAACCCTGACCCTAACACTAAACCTAATTCTAAACCTACCCCTGACCCTAACCCCAACCCGGCCTATATAGACAACTTATTTGCCGTTGAATAATGATTCAGTTGATTTTGGGGACGTGATTAGTACGGATTCTCCACGGGCGAGTAACGGGTAGCTATCCGCGTAGGCTGCCGGCGCCAGTATGGTCGGGAGCGGGAGCTGCGTGAGCGGGCTGATCGCAGTAAGGTCTACACTTATGAACTAGCGCCGGTTTGGATTCTAGCGTAGATCTAGATAGAGACAATGATCTGTTTAAATATGGGATATTCCTAACTTACCTTTATAATCATAAATTAATTCTGATGACGACTTGGATACTTGCTGCTAGCTAGCTGAGCTGCGCACCGTCTCGCCGACGAAGCGCCCGGGGAGTTTATACCACTGCACTGACGTCGCGTGTGTGATGCTAGCTAGGGGTGCTTTGAGGAGACACTTTTTGCTAAAACATACCGTTCAAGGGAGACCTTTCGGCAAATATATGTATATCTTACTGCGCATGAGCGCGATGGAATTAATTACTTTTAAAAAGAGGGTGTTTTTCACACCATAAGGGATATATCTTTATCCTTTAAAAGCTGATGAACAAGTTACACATCATTACGTTGGTACAATCACATGTGATCTTAGGTATGGATATCCCACACATATAGGCCGGAGAAAGCGAGATATATCCAATATACTTTATGTCTCCGTAATACACTTTTATAACAACTTCCAAAAAAAAAAAGTATACCCCCTAATATTTGAAACAGTTTCTACTTTAAATTGATGTACCCTGGTATCGAATGGACAATGCCAACATAGAGCTACGGTGTTAACATGAATATTCTTGACGCATTTTGGACACGTGATCCATGGATAACTGTATTATGAGGTGTCAAAACGTTAAGGAGACACAAAAATGTCTCCTTTACGCGGGTGTCTCCCTAAGGTAGGTATAATAACACCGGAATGTCTCCCTAATGCGGGATCCATGCATATATATATATATATATATATATATAATGACTATACGAAACTGCAGTTACTGAAAAGTGCTCAACTACATGTACATATAGGAGCTTCATGTAGTATCGTATTAGGGTGGAGCGAGTTGCTTAGAGTGGAGCTTAGGGTGGAGCTTAGGGTGGAGCGAGTTGCTAAGCAACTCGCTCCACCCTAATACTATACTATATATATATATATATATATATGTATATATATATATATATTCTACATATATCTTCATAAATTCACTTCAAGAACGCAAGTAACGCAATGTGGGCTAAAGAGCTGAAATCTTTTGAGTTGCTTTTAAAGACAGAAGATAAGCCAGCAGGGATTTCTCAGGAAATTGAGACTCATCATGTAGAATTTGTATTGATAACCCAGATTCCGTATGACCTGCTACTTTATGGTGATAAGGTGTAGAGGGAGAGAGCGTGTCACTGACTCGTCATTTACCTTCTACATGCAGTGTCAGCTGCGTTTTATCACTTGATGGGAGGATGTTAAATTCATTTTTACAAGTTGGCTTGTTACTACTGCTTTGAAAATGATGCGTAATAAATACAAGTTTCAGGTTGATTTGATATTCTATGTATTAAATTGTATTATTTTTACTACATAAAACGCTAGTCACAAAAATGCAAAACATAATAAAACATCGCCTTGGTAATTTGATAAGAATATTTTCATGAAACTAAACGTGATATTGTTTTAAAGAAACCTAACATGAAAGCAGGGTTTTATGGGTATTTAGGTCCTTAATAGTTGTATAACAGCGGCAAAGAAGAAGAAGAACAGAAGTTTGGAAGGAAAGGGGACAGAAAGAAGCAAGACAAAAAGGGATTAAAAAATCAGACACATCACTGTAGAAACAACACAAATAGGAGAAAATACATAAAAGGAGAAAGGAAATAATAAAGAATTATATTCAAATTACGAGCAGATTTAACCATTACATGTACATGTATACATCATCATGCGCAGCAAGTACATGTACGTTATCATTAATATTCACCCGATTCGGCTGTATGATCATCAAATTGGCAAATTCTATTGGTGCAAATTTTATTTAGCGCTGGCCAGCTAGCTTCACCCCGGGCCCATGGTGGTCCAGTGAAGGTATACAAGCCAATTGCATGTATATGACGCTGTGAAGGAAAGATCGACCGTAAGAAAAGGAGTTACGAATTGCAGGTTAAAAGAGTTTCAATTATGGGTTAATAAATACAAAACCCAAAACAATAAACCCCCTTAGGACAATATAGGAGCACTAAAGCCATGGTTGGAATCAAATTATATTTCCATTGAGTGGAAATTCAAAGAAAAAATAAACAGATGGACACACTACTGTATACGCCATATATTTCACGTTTTTTTTATTGTGAATATGGACTATTCGTGAATTTAACAACATGAAATTATGAAGATGACTTGCTCGAGTACATGCACTACTAGTACTGGCATTCCACGAGCGCGAATTTTACCGCTAGCGAAATTGTTGAAGTTCTGATTCGCGAAAAACTAGACTCACAAAATATGGCGTATACAGTACTTTAGCCAAATTATAGTGAGGATAATGCATTTGTTTTTACCCAATGGTAATATGGTATTGTTGGAAGAGAAATTAATCAGTATGAAGAAAGAAGAATTGTGGATATGAACAACGGATCTTTCTGACGAGCATATCTGATCAGCATATTAAAATGCATTATCAGAGGTCATGTGTAACAGTCTTCATAGGCAGGTGGTTACTAACACTGATCTAAATGCCGCAACATTGGGTTCCATTCAGCAAAGTGGCCCGTACGTAGCTCCAGGTGATTCCTGTTAAAGTGAGTGATATCTGCCCTATGTATCTGTGTCATCATAGGCTTACTCCTACCTTCTTACTTGTGACTGGAGCTTTAAAAATCAATTGTCATTGCATTGATGTCATTCAAAAAGAGAGAGAGCAAAAGATCTCCATTCAGCTCTGTCAGCTGTGTGTGACTGGGGCTTTAAAATCAATTGTCATTGCATCGATGTCATTCAAAGACAGAGAGTGCGAAAGATTTCCACCCCGTTATCCCGCACCCCTTCCCTGCGTTCTCCCGCTGTCACAACATGAAGACGCGTCTTGCGGCCGGGCGGGCCCCCTCTCCTTGAGAGATTGGGAGCGACGGTGGAAGATGGGAGCGAGACACGACTGTCAGATGAGCTTTGGTTTTGCACTGAGAAGGTGTGGCTAAATCAAGAGGGATTGGTGGGGGCTTGGAGGGTGGACAGGCTCAATCTGGAGTGAATTTGTCATGGTTTCTGGATGTAGCTTAAAGGGATAGTTCACCCTGAAAATAATTTGGTATCAATAAAAGGAGACATATGAAAGAAACATATTAGTGAAGGTTTGATGAAAATCTGTCACAGGATAAGAAAGTTATGATCTTTTGAAATGTCAATTTTGTGACGTCATATGAGGTGCTCTCCCATATATGTTGTGTACAATTTGTTTTGAAAATGTTTTCTTTTCTCAAAAAGATATGCATCCTTTTACCTGTGCATTTGATACATCATTAGAAATATGTTTTTACATATTCCGTTGTTGTACACAGCATATGGGAGAGTACCTCGCACGTGACATCACAAAATTGAAATTTCAGAAGATCATAACTTTCTTATCCTTTGACAGATTTTTGTCCAACCTTCACTAATATGTTTCTTTTAAGTTTCTGCTGTTATTGAAACTAACATATTTTCAGGGTGAATTATCCCTTTAAAGACAGGGTGCACCTAATGCATGTCAAATAATGAAATTTTGTAAAAAAAAACAAAATAGGAAAAAATACTGTTTTGGAACTTCCCTCACAATTATAGAACTAGAAATTGACTTTAAGCTGAATTATATGGATTGCTAGATTTTTGTGGAGGTTTTGGACTGGTCATCCTAAACTTTTAGCGTAGAGACCACTCTAAGCACTCACTGTGCGCTATGGTCTACACCATGCGTTCAATGGGAGCATGCCCTCAGTACCTGCCACATCACGCACAGACAGGGGCAATACATAGTTAATGTGATGTAGACTACGTCTGCTAGGTTTCAAATGCAAACATTGATCATTTTTCCTGAAGAGGTTTGTGAGGCTATGATATGAGGGTGAACTGCTGATTCCTGCTGAGCTTTATGACTTTTGCAAATGGGCCACCCTGTCTTTAATGATGATCCCTGTCAAATTGACTTTCTGCCAAAAATAGTTTTGCAGCATCATGTCTGTCTAGGAACGGTCATTGCCCCAAACCCTCCTTTTTTTTTTTAGTCCAAAGAGAGTATTTGATGATATCAGGATTTTAAACAAATATTATTTTTCTTCTCTTTCTTGGAGGGAATGGACTTTTCTGCTAAATTGATGACTATTAGTTAGTTCATGTGGCCAGCAAGAAAAAGGCAACATTGGATATTGTCGTAGATTGGTGAACATAGTGACAGATATTTTTTTAAATGAGAAAGTGATAGATTGAATTTCATCTGCTTTCATGATACTTAGAAAATAGTTCATGTGGCCAGCAAGAAAAAATAAATTTGGATATTGTCATAGATAGGTCAACATAGTGACAGAGGGGTTCAAAATATGAGAGTGATAAATGAATTTCATCTGCTATCATAATACCTAGAAAATAGTAATGAAGTAGACATATGTGATACTGGTGGGTATGGACTAGTCGTGGGATATATATATATATATATATATATATATCGTAGGAAACAGTCAAGCAGATTGATGATGGTAGATTCATGATTTGGCATTTCTTTATGTCTTTGTTATCAATATATATCTCTGATATATGTGAAATATCAGTTTAGTATAGTTTATTCATTTATCCTTGACAGGAAATTCTTCTTCCACTGGTACAAAAATGAATACAAGCATGTAGAAACATAAACATAGTTAAACATGATATTATATAACATAAACATGTTATATTCTCCTTTGTTGCACTGCGTATTGGAAATGAAGTGATGTGGACTAGATGCTAGATATGTATACCACGTAGTGGTCATACTGTTGTTATTGTGTATGATGGGTTAACCATAGTCTATATAGGGCAAAATGGCCGACTAGAACTCTGTCAACACCTCTCAATTTGCCCACCTTCATCTGGAGTTATGAAGTTCGAGGATGAGTTTGGCTGGAGCTGTGGCCAGGTGACGATCAGATCAAATGTGTGAATCTATCTCAAATCACCAACACAGAGTGCTCTCCCCACCACTCCATTACACCTGCATGTGGGAATGTGTGGTTAAAGGCAGGGTATCGCTTTTGAAGGTCCAAAAATAAAACTTTATATAGACCACACAAAAGGAATAAAATACTCCAACTTCTTTGCATTCATAGTTTTGACATTTCATTAAAACCAGATATTTTGTGATTATTTCGATACATTTAAGCTGTGAGATTGTAACTTTGAAGTGTGATATTATGTCATGATTTCGAGCATATTGTCTAGGTGGCTGTTGCCTCCTTATTTACATCTCTTTGCCTATTTCAACCCACTGTCCCTCCTCTGAGAGTAAATTCTAACCCAGTTTTGGCGTCGAGAAGTGCACCACGCTCACAAAACAGGCCTCCCACTGAAGGCACGTTTCCACATATGATAGATATAAAGGGTTCCTCACAATAGTGTCTTTTCAATACTTTATTATTTATTATTATTTTTTCATGCATTCTTTATTCACAAGTCAAAATAATACAGGCTAGGCCTATTCAGTTAAGAAAAACTGCTTCATAAGGGCACCCTGCACTTGAACATTAATAAAACATACTCACCAAATCATGGAACAGCTATGGCTTGTGTATTCTACATATCTACACCAAAATGCACATGGGCTAACTGTGTGGAGACAGAGATTTGGGCCCTGTTGCATAAAACTTACTATTGCTGGTAACTTTGCTACCAATGGCAACTTTTTTGGAAACCTTTGATTTGGTTGGCTGTCAAGCTATGTCGCCATGGTAGTTACTATTTATGACAGCGTTACCTTTGATATTAAATTTTATGCAACGGGGCCATGGTGATTACTGACAGGTAGCAATTTCCTCCTGGTTTAACTCTCTCATTACCATATTACTCTGCTATATCAGTAGTCTCTTCTTGCCTTCTTACCAAAAGGGATAATTCAGGGCAGATGCTTTAGAGTGATGGTCATTTGATGCAATTGGTTTTTCTACATAGCTGGTCACTAGCACAACTTCTACTTTTACTTTGGAAGCTTTCTTATATGTGATTGATGTTGCCACCTTCATTTGATAAAGGGAGATTGGGATGGAGGAGTTCTTTTTTTGAAAAGGTTTAGCAATAGTGATTATTGCTATGTTATGACAATGCCGGAGCTATGAGTAATTAAGTTTTTAATCCCGTTTGTTGCTCACTGTCAAATTTTCTGGCTTTGTGAACCTTGGTCCATTTAAGATGTCAGAATTTGCCATGGTAGTGCATTAAACAAAGTTTTTTTTGCTCAGTTGCACCTTATTAGGACTAAGAAGTTTATTCACAGCCTGTTGTCCATCTATGTCCATGCAGCCGATAATGCTGGGGTCGCGCTACTTAGTATATAAGTAGAAATAAGCAAGCCCACAAATACGCTGTCTCAGTAACGACTGGTGACTCTTCCTTGTGCTAAATCAGATTCTCAATGTTTATGCTTCCCATCAGCTAAAGTTGAAATTATGATTTTGGTAAATTAAAATTCTTGTTGTTGATAAGCGTCTGAATACAAAGTTTATGATTTGTCAAATTCGATTGGGATTGTTTGAACTTAGCTCCCACTATGTTACAACAGGTACAATTTGGGATATCTCATGAAGCACAAGAAAGGGTCATCAGTCATGTATAAAGTCATTTTTAGCTTAAGAAGAGCTTGATGAAACACCCCCCAGTTCTCATCCGTAACGACTACCATCTCTCTCTATCTTCAAGTGAGAACAAGGTTCCGTGCTCCACAATTGTGCAAGAGGTAGGGTCCCAAGATGAATCAAGTCTTCTCACTTGTTCCCATTTTGTCATCTTTTCTAGGTGTGTTTGCCTCTCTGTCTCTCTCTGTCTATCTCCTTCCCCCTTCCCCCGTCCCCCGTGTATTTGCTACCTCAAATGTCAAGGAAGGAGACGTATATTGTAGGAGCTGTATTGATATCGAGTGGGAAGATGCAATAGCTTTTGCATTACCTAACAGTATCTTGGAACAGGTGGTGGAATTTGATTTGTTTAAGAAAAAAAATCCCCTCCACATGGATTTTTATTGATTCTCATTCGCAACAAATTAACAAACATCTTCAAGAGAACTAACATATTCAATATATTCAAATATTTGTTGAACTGTCGGGTTGACAGAAGACAAACATGTTATCAATGATGGAATCCATCAGAATAAAGATAAACACCACAGCTAGGTACAGCATTAGGTAGCACCCCTGACCACCTGTCCACACCATTCAGCCCAGAACAACAGATCTGGTTCACAAATCACATTGTTCCTGGCTAATGCTAGGTTCACACTGCCGATCAGATCAACTCGATCAATCCCGATCAAGCTATTTTGGCCTGATCGCGTTCGCTCGCCTAGGGTATTCGGGGTGAGTCTACCTTGATCGGCATCGCTCCTGCTTCCTTCTCGATAATTTTTGACAGTCAAAAATTATCGAGTAGGAAGCCCGAGCGCCAACAGTTCGGGTAGCGATCGAAAAGAGGTCGAGTTGATCGGGAAACGGTCGTATAGAAATCTTGTTCGGTCGGGATGGAATTTTCCAACCACTTAGTTCCCGATCATCTCGATTTATGCTCGAATACTACACGATTGGTTCCCGATCATTTCGATCCAGGAATCGTCCGTTTCATGAATGACTCGACTGTTGCGTCAACGCTACACGACTGCTAGCGATCTCTACTCGACTGAACTCGATTACGTTTCGACCGACACCAGACCACACTCGATCACATCCCGAGTACTTTTCGACCGCAGTCGATCGATCCAAACGCAACTCGACGAGCACACGTCTGTTCAGTGGAAATATGTGTCCTTTATTTTAAAATAGTTTTTCCTTATTTTTCTCAGCACTGATAAGCCCCGCCTCCAAAATATCCTCCAACTCAAGATTCCCACTGTGACATCATCAAAGGTAGAAATTAGCAGGATAATAAGCAGAATTTATGCACAAACTAACATTGCAATGACTACCTCCACCTGCCCACAAGATCATCACATGTCTTCACACAATACCATCTAACTACCTTTCATGTGGGAATAATCGTTTCCTTATGCAGTTATGTCAGAAATGTGCTAGCTATGTCATGTATATGATGCTATTATAAGCACAGGTAGTCATTGCAATGTTTATTTTGTGCATAAATTATGTCTATTATCCTGCTTATTTCTACCTTTGGTGATGTCACAGGGGGAATCTTGAGTTTGAGGATATTTTGGAGGCGGGGCTTGTCAGTGCTGAGAAAAAATATAGAAAAACTATTTTAAAATATAGGACACATATTTCCATTGAACAGTTAGTGATTTTGTTATATACATTAAGTTGCATCAACAGAAGTCAACATATATTTTGATGACAGGGGCAATTTAAACTTGTACAAATGGATCAATAATATCCAGATGAAATAATAAACCTATTGTACATAATTAGTACGCTTCTCAATGCATAAGTTTGGACTAAGACACTTCACTGAAGGGAAGATAACAGAATAGTTAGTGTCTGCTTTGATTGCTTAAGCGTTGGGAGGGGGTAGCTTAATAAGGCAAGGCTCGAAACAGTAAACCTTATCATCCGTCCGTATTTACCTCACCACATGTCCGTAATTCCCCACTTTGAATCGGGGAATAGCGGACATCTATGACAGTACTTTTTTAAAATAACTTGCAAAAGAATTAACGCTGTTTGCCATTATTTATGCCATAATGAGGGAATACCGCCCAGGTACATGATACGATGTCTATTTGATGATGGAACTACTCGTTGTGCTAATACAGGAGTTTGAAATTTTATGTCCGTATTTACCTACTACTCCTACTACTACCCCATGTCGAAATTCCTATAGAAACCAGTAGAGAGCGCCTACTGGTTTCTACTGGTTTTTCATAAACCAGTAGAGTCTACTGGTCTGATGAAGAACTGCAAAATCAAACCAGTAGAAACCAGTAAAAACCAGTAGAAAAAGTAAAGTTTAATGGTATTGAAGACCAGCAGAAACCAGTGAGATCTAATGATTTGAAAAGGAGTGTGGAAAAATCAAAGTCAAAACAGTAGAAACCAATATAAACCAGTGAGATCTAATGGTTTCAAATGGAGTGTGAAAAATACAAAGTCAAACCAGTAGACTCACAGTCTTTCAATGATCTTCTTGAGTCTCTGTGTTGCACACAGTTAGTTGATTTTTGTACCCATACACATGGTCATACACTTGACTTGTTGATCAGGCGGCAGTCTGACGATACCATTGTAGTTGGAAAACCTTGGGCCTATCCAACTTTGATCTCTGATCACTTTCCTGTAATGTGCTACCTCAATTCAAGTAGAGTTCACTTTCCGATCAAGAAGATCACATTTCGAAGGCTATCTGCAATCAATACTGATTTGTTAAAAGAAGATATTGTTGAAAGTCGTCTTTGTAAGGAAATTCCCAATGACGTTTCTGAACTAGCTACATTGTATGATACAACACTCAGAGAAGTGTTAGACAAGCATGCACCAAGGGTAGTAAAAAATGTGGTCCTGAGACCTAAGGTGCCTTGGTTAAATGATAGCATATTGGAGAAAAAACGGAAAAAGAGGAAAGCTGAGAAGCGTTGGTCAAAGACGAGAACAGATGAAGACTGGAAAGAATACAAGTCAGCTAGAAACGCTTATTCTTTCCATTTGTATGAAGCACGCAAAGCCCATCACATAGTGTTGGTGTCTGAAAATAAAGAAAATCCAAAAACACTGTTTAATGTCGTGAAAGGTCTGTTAAACATGTCTAACAAACAGCCAGTTATACCAAATAATGTTGATAGTAAAACCTTTGTCAATAGCTTAGGGAATTACTTCTTGGATAAAGTTCAGAAAATTCATGATGATATTGAATCCAAAATCAGTAATGTTAACAAATTAATCACTGACGAAATCTCACTTGATAAAGAAATTGCAGTTCTCACAGATTTTAAAGAATTGTCTGAACATGATGTTAAAATCTTGATCATGAAGCTCAGTAAAAAATCCTGTCCATTGGACCCAATGCCCACAAAAATGCTTATGCAATATTTGGATGTATTATTACCTGTCATAACCTCTGTGATCAATACATCTCTGTCAACAGGGCAGTTTCCTGCTCTGTGGAAAGTTGCACTTGTTAAACCGCTGTTGAAAAAGTCAGGTATTGGTACAGAATTTTGCAATCTGAGGCCTATTAGTAATCTTCAGTACATTTCAAAGTTGGTAGAAGGCGCTGCTACCCAACAAATCCTTGAGCACATTGATTCTCACTCACTCTTGCCAATCAACCAATCAGCCTACCGAAAATTTCATAGCACTGAAACAGCACTCCTAAGAATCAAAAGTGATCTTCTAATGTCAATGGATGACCAGAAGATTAGTATACTGCTCTTACTTGATTTGACCGGCGCTTTTGACACTATTGACCATTTGTCTCTGTTACAAACTTTAAAAAGTCATTTTGGGATAAATGGTACAGTTTTTGCTTGGATCGAATCTTACTTGGCTGATAGAAAACAGACGGTTGAAATGAATGATATTGAGTCAGATGTGTTTAAGGTACCTTTTGGTGTCCCTCAAGGGTCACGTCTAGGACCCTTACTTTTTACATTGTATACAAGCAGACTCCTCACAAATATTGAAAAGGAGTTCCCCATTATTACTTGTCACTGCTACGCAGATGACACCCAAATATATTTGTCATTCTGTCCTAACACACCAAATGAAGACTACTGTATCAGTGTGTTAGAAACATGCATTGATTACATCAGAGCCTGGATGTTGCAAAACAAATTGATGTTGAATGATAAGAAAACAGAGCTGTTAGTCATTGGTACTCCACGTCAAGTATCCAAGTTTCGGACAAATGGTATATCAGTACGTGGCACTGTTATAAAACCGTCCCATAGCGTAAGAAACCTAGGAGTCTTATTCGATACCCATTTAAGCATGGATTCACAAATTACTAGTGTATGCAAATCAGCATATTACATGATTTATAATCTGAGGCGCATTCGTAAATATTTTGATCAAGATAGCATGAAAAGTGTAGTTCACGCATGCATTACGAGTAAATTAGATTACTGTAATAGTGTACTGTACGGATTACCAGACTCACAGATAGTAAAGTTACAGCGGGTTCAAAATACATGTGCAAGATTGATTTGTAATCTTCCAAAATTTGCCCATGTTACACCATTGTTAAGAGACTTGCACTGGCTGCCCGTACGCCAAAGAATTGAATTCAAGATGTTGGTGATAGTCTTTAAAGCGTTAAATGATCAGGCTCCTAGATACATTAATGAATTACTGCATTTTAAATGTCAAACCCATGGTCATAATCTCCGCAGTACACAAGACACATCGTTGTTGCAAGTCCCCCAAATCAGAACAAAAGTAACCCTAGGTGACCGATCATTCTTTTGTGCAGCTCCTAGATTGTGGAATAAACTACCTGTAGACATCAGGAAATCTAAAACATTAGACAGCTTTAAATCAAAGGTGAAAACCTATTTGTTCTAAACACAGACCTAATCTACTTCTGACCATGATTTAAGATTATACAGCATTACGTAGTAGAAGTGCATATAAAAGCTCTTGTAGCGCAGTAGAATATATAAATATAGTTTCTGCGCTCTATAAATGATTTTATTATTATTATTATTAGAAACCATTAGAGATTGGGTCAGTGAATTCTATTGGTATTGGAGACCAGTAGAAACCAATAGAAACCAGTAAGATCTAATGGTTTGAAAAGGAGTGTGAAAAATACAAAGTCAAACCAGTAGAAACCATTAGAGACCAGTGAATTCTACTGGTATTGGAGACCAGTAGAAACCAATAGAAACCAGTAAGATCTAATGGTTTGAAAAGGAGTGTGAAAAATACAAAGTCAAACCAGTAGAAACCATTAGAGACCAGTGAATTCTACTGGTATTGGAGACCAGTAGAAACCAAAAGAAACCAATAGAAATAGAGATGCTCATGAATATTCATGAATGTATTCATGAGTCATAATTTTTTACTTTTATATGGATAACATCCACATAACCAGATAAAAGGAATTTTACCAATTAATGATTTCAAGTTTAAAAATAGAATAGTGAATGCCACCTACTTAAGTGAAGACAAGAATGATAACAACAAAAAATGCTTTTCTTAAGATTGTAGTAACCAATATATTATGTGCCTAATAACCGTACTACTATATAATATGAAAGTGTGTGAAAATAAAGAGAGGAATTAGGATAGATATAGGATAGGAAAGGGATAAGTATAGGATAGGATAGAGTTAGTCTAAAACAATATATGCCTTACTTTGGAAACTTGGATTAACCTAATGTACTTTTAATCATTTTACATCAATATTTTAATTTTGATTCCTACAGGTCTCCTAATGGTTCCAGTAGGTATTCTACTGGAATGTTCTAATGGTTTCTACTGGAAATCATTTCACTTTCCATATTCAAACCAGTAGAAAATTTCCAGTAGAAACCAGTAAAAATTCTAATCGTTTTTCTCTACTGGTTTCTACTAGTTTTTCGTCCTGGGACTACTACTAGTACTACTACTACTACTACTACTACTACTACTACTACTACTACTACTACTACTACTACTACTACTACTACTATACTACTACTACTACTACTACTACTACTACTACTACTACTACTTATACAACTATGATGTCTACTACAAATTTTACTACAGTTACTGCAAGTACTATTGCCCATAACGGTTACATAATAAGTGTAATAACATTGATAATTACGAAATTAGAGTTCATACAAATTATGACAATGATACTTATCATGGTGATCGTGAACATAATGTCATAATAACGATGACAATAGGCCTAATGATAAGAGTGACCCAAAAGAAACAATGTTGGATGGAACCGAGAAGAAGCAACATGTCATTGTTTCTGCGGAGCCGCGAAAGTCCCTGTCACTTTATACGCAATTCCATCAATTATTGGTCAAATTTCAATATTATTATGCTATATAGTTTAGTGTAAGTTGATATTTTGGTACGTTGTTGGTTTGGATAGTGATTTCATGTACACATTATAATATATCCTTCAAATTATTTTAGTTCCTGAAGTATTGAACTACACACAAAAATGATCGTATGGAGCTGAACTTGCGCCCTTTTTAGTATGAACAGTGGCTCTATATAGCCTACAGCATGGACAATTGTGGAGGGGGCGGGGCAGGGGTAAGAATTTGCCGAGTCTTGCAAATATTTTAAGAGTGTCTGTCAATATGGTTGATTTCCTTTTTTCATGAAAACCTCTCAACTTTGTTCCAAATTCCATACTCCAAAATCAGACACGACTTGTCGATGATGAGTTCGTGGTATGTACATGTTACAAACGTTCAAGGGGCGCAATATCAAAGGCACCCCCCCCCCCCAATACACACACCCTACGTCAATGTGCAAAAACACCTACGTAGCTCTGTCGCCTCCAACGAAATGAATAGCTGTCGCCAACCAATTCTTCGCTCACTGTGCGAATATGCCGACCTCCTCGAATTAAAATCGTGTAGAAATCGTGTAGACGTCGAGTTGGTCTACGCGGTCTAGTACAGATCGAGTACTTACCATGTATCGATCGTGTATTGATTGAGAAGAGATCGGTATGTTCGAGTGGAGATCGATGTGCTGGTCGAGGAGATGAACTAGAGGAATCGTAAAGGGTCGGGCGTAGGTCGTAAACGATCGAATAGCGGTCCGGAAGGGATCGTGTTGAAAGACGATCAATCATTTAGTCGAGATTGGTCTGGGTAAAATGGGTGATCGGGCTTGATCGAACTTGATCGACTTGATCTGATCGGCAGTGTGAACCTAGCATAAGCAGCGCAGACATGCAGCCAAAGAAGGCCAACCTTCACTGCAAACTGAAATAGGCAACACATTAAAGATGCATCTTCATATAATCAAATTCCTGAATGGAAAACACCCTTTTTTCATTTTTGTTTCATTCACAATTCGAGTCTGCAATGAACATTTCCTCTTTTAAGTGATTAATAATAGACACTCTAATATTGCTCTGCTGCAATGGTTGGTTCCTGCATAACATTCAGGTCCTGTGTGCAGTGCATTCATCATCTCAACAAGATTGCTTCCATATTAGTCTTCAGTTTATTGAACTTTTATATCCTTGTCTGCTCTGGTGTATGTGTGTGTATGTGTATGTGTATGTGTATGTGTGTGTGTATGTGTATGTGTATGTGTGTATGTATGTGTATGTGTGTGTATGCCTATGTATGTATGTGTGGGTGTATTTGTGTATGTGTGTATGTGTGTATGTGTGTATGTATATCTATGTGTATGTGTGTGTGTGTATGTATATGTATGTGTGTGTGTGTGTATGTGTGTATGTGCATTAGTATATTGAGTCTGTGTCTGTGTGTGTGTTTGTGTAAATATATATGTGTATAAAGTTGTGCAATCAAAACACTGAAATGCCTGTCTTATATTAGTGAAAAGTTATATATTTTTCATATATTGTAGACTTTTAAACAGTATTTTTTTTGTTGATGAAATAAGATATAAATATCGGGGCTATATTCACGAATATGGCCCCTGGTAGACTGACCATAAAGAAAGATCGATAAGAAAATATGCATCACTGTACGTTTGAATTAGGATATTATAACGCCTTTTTGATTGTCAGTTGATCCTTGCCGGCGTGCAGGTTGCACAGTAATTTGCACATTTCCTGCGCAGGTGGTATTGAAAAGAACCATCTGGACAGGAAATATCTTGACTCTGAGCTTAATGAGAAAACTCAGAATTCTGGGCAAACCAAGTGACACTGTCTCTAAACAGAGTCACTTTTGACAGAGAAACATAATATTCTAGAATGTGGCTATACTGTGGCTGCACTATGTCTACCTAGCAGGAGGTGAAGGTTATTTCTATAATAAACTTGCAATTAAGTTGTATTTGAAGGAGCAGGCTTGACGCTTGCCTGTTCCTTTCTCTCTCCTCAACTTTCTTTCTCCATTTATCTCTCCCTTTTCCCTCTATGTTTCTCTCAATCATTATCGCTACACCCCCCACGCCCTCATAACCCCTTTCTCCCCCCCCCCCCCCAGTACCCAAAACTATGCATACTTCGACTGCGAGAATATTGCCTAGTTGGTGTGGTGATAAGTTTTACTGGTAATATCTTGAGACATTGTAGTCAGACTTTAAGTTATGATTATCTTGTACACAGTTATAAGCAAGGTGTACTAGATCTTAAGGGAAATTGATAGTTTGGAGTAGTTTATCCCTTTGAGATACATAGAGTGAGGCTATTGATACACATTTTGTTCAAATGGAGAACATTTGAAGATAAAGACATAGATGTGAATACATTATAAAATATTGAATTTTGCACCTCACAAATCACCAAGAATCAGGGTAAAAAAAAGCAATGCCGGTCATGAATGTTGAGGCGACATGTTCGAAAGTAAATTTTTACATGTTTCCAAAAGATTTATATTGCAGAGAGTGAATGATTACTTGGCAGAAGTCTTTTTATTACAACATTGTCTCTTTCGTGTCATCTCAAAATGCCTGGAATGTTGATCGATGACCAGGAATGATTGTTGAACATTTCCTCACATACTGCTAGCCCCAAATTTCCAATTGATTAAGGCTAGGAAGCCGAGCACTAACCTGTTTATTCTAGCTCAGTGCATCCGGAACCAATCATGTGGGTAAGTGAGTTGCATTCAGAGCCTTGGGGTCGCTGTATGCCAACAATACTCAGACTACATTTAGCTGGTAAAAATAGCAAATAATCATAACAGGCTCCTACCCTGGGGTTACAGTTAGACATGCATTAGGGGTTTGAGGATCCCACGTCCAGTGCCTAGTTCAGTGACCAAACAATGTTTGTTCAGGTAAGGTTGATGTTAGGGGGTACGCTTGGTTTGTATGAGAATTTAGAAGTTGCTGAACTATCAACCACCCCCACCCACCACCTTTTCCAAATTAATGCAAGGTCCAGCATGGTAAGGTTAACAGTGTGCATCTTGTATAGACTAAAACATGCATGCCCTTTTCCTTCAACACACAATGATACACCCATATGCCCATAGGAATACATTAATCTCTTTTCTATGCAATTGGCATGGCAACCTGTGATGCTTCCAACAATGTTCTGTGTACCTTGTAAGCATTGCATATATAGCATCCTTGCCACATTGCAAATATTGATTGCAAAACAGAGTCCACTGGATCAATTTGGTTATTGTTTTTCTATGTTTGGGTCTGTGTAGTGTTGTGAAATAGAATCATTTGATGGTCACAGTCACAAATACATTTTGTTTGCACAACTCAGGCATCCTGGCACTAAAAATAAACACTGCTGCCACAGAATAGCAGCCTCTCTAGCAAGGGATGGGTTAAGGAGGGGTGCTTGTGGCTGTAGGAGCTCCATACTGCCTTCCTGTGACAAAAGGAAGCAAGTGACAGATCACTCAAATTTGGGTTATTGGTACCCTCAGATTGTACTCAGCATTCTTCACATACAGGCAAAATCTGGAGAATAAATATTCATCTTGTTCCAAGATGTAACACGGTGTGGTATTGCATTGATGCTAATGCAAGTGACAGGCACATTTTGCTTACTTGCAAGAAAAGTATGTTTTGTTTAGCTGTTTCCTTTTGCCAGTGTAAGGCAGCGTAGGTTCTTCTGTACACAGTAGGATGCAGTGCTCAAGTGTTTCTGCATGGGGAGATAAAAGTAAACGTTTTTTTCCTGTGAAATCCAGGCAAGTTCACAAGTACCCTGGGAGAATTCTGAGTATGTGAGGAAGATAGCTATGACAAATAACAAATGGCTACATAGGTCAAACATCAACAGACCCTCCATCAATCAGGGTGGAGAGGAGGGAAGGTGGTGTGGGCAGGACGGAGGAAGGGTCAGAGGGTGTGGGGAGAGAGGGAGCAAAAGAGTGGGAGGAGGAGGAGGAAGATATAAGAGATGAGAGATGAGAGATGAAGGGGAGGCGGATGTGGAGAGAGGAGAGAGAGAGATAGATAGAGAGAGAGAGAGAGAGAGAGGGGGGGGGGGACCTGTGGGGGAGAGGTTAAGGGGATGATGGAGATAGAGAAATAATAGAGGGAGACATGGAGAATAGAGAAAAAAGAGAAGGTGAGGAGAGAGAGAGAAGTGAGAGGGTGAAAGGGGATAGAGATAGAGAGCTAAAAACGGATAGGGAGAGATGGCAAATAGAACAGGGGACTAGGGGAAATGGAGAGGGGGAGAAGGAAAGGAGGATAGAGATGGAGAGATAAAAGAAGGTAGGAGAGATAAAGAGAGAAGTGAGAGGGGGAAATGAGATAGAGATAGATATAGAGAGATAGAGAGAATGGAAGAGGGAGAGATGGAGAATAGAGAAGGAGATGGAGAGAGAAAAGAGAAGGGGGGAGAGATAGAGAGAGAGAGAAGTGAGAGGACGAGGAGAGAAAGAGAGAAGTGAGAGGGGGAAAGGGGATAGAGATGGAGAGAAAAAATAGGAAGAGGGAGAGATGGAGAATAGAGATGGGTACTAGGGGAGATGGAGAGAGAAAAGAGAAGGGGGATGAAAGAGAAAGAAAGAGAGAGAGAGAATCTGGGGGGCAGAAGGTAAGGGGAATAGAGATACCGAGATAAAAATGGGAGTGGAGAAATGGAGAATAGAGAGGGGTACTAGGGGAGATGGAGAGAGAAAAGAGAAGTGGGAGTAGAGAGAGAGAGGGAGAGAGAGAGAAAGGGAGTGAGAGATAGTAAGATGGAGAAAGAAAGTTTGAGATAGAGAGAGGGAGAGAGAGAGAAAAACATGTGAGAGAGGAAAAAGGAGAGAGAGAGAGACATAGGAGAAGAGGATGACCGGAGGTTCAAGAGCCATGGTATCATCCCATGAAGACAAATGGCGTGCACATATTAGGACAACAAATAGGACAGAGGGAATGTACTTCAGTAACTCAACAACAGACTGATAAATAACAACCTGCTTACAACCCAGAGTACATCAAGCCTGCCTTTATTCCAACTATGGTGAAAAACAGTACACATGCCACATTCCATAGATCCTGATAAAAAGAAAGTAACAAAAATATGAATTCGTGTTTGTATACTATACTATGGACTTGACTATAAAAAGGTTTTATACCAAGTTAAAGGGAGTATAGTGTTCACAAAAACCCCACAAATCCTCAAGTTGTTCGGCCCGAACATTTCAAGGATTTGTGGTTTAATCACAAACTACTCCAAATGTGGGTCATATGAGGGCTAATGATTTTCAACAAGTTTCTAAAATGGACAATACATAAATTTAAGACCATTGGCAAGAAAATTGCTCACGATCACATTTTGAATGCCTTCTTGTCTTCCCAGTACAGTTTATTCCCTGTAAGTAGTAACCTCTGCTCTTTGTTTCATTTTTGTCTTCTTACCTTTTCTTATTGTTCTGGATGCCCTCTTCTCTGTATATCATCCGCCAGCCTCCCACTCTTATGTGTGACATTTTTAATCTAAACATTTTTCCTGGGGTGGTCCCAAATGGTTCTAGATCTATCACTTATACCAACTAGCAAAACACAATTTGGTTGTATATATATTCTGTTCCACCTTTGGGAAATTACTATGTGCAAGACCACCTACTCCAAACTAGTCTGAATTCCAGACATATTATCTGACTTGTTCCTACTACTACTACACGAGTAAATTCAGTGGTGGGGCGCAGCAAGACTACGTACAGACAGGGTGTCCCCTTTGCAGGTCAACAAAAATAAATTTGGTTAAAACCATGAAAAATGGAAGAAGAAACTGTATCAGAACTTTCCTCCAAATAATAGAACTGGAAAATTACTTAAATGAGATTATAGCGATCAATAGATTTTGAGGAGGTTTTGGGTGGTTCGTTCAAGACTGTAGACCACTATGGTCTGTACTGGTCCGCTCAACAGTGCATGCATTCAATGGGAGCTGACAGTAGACTATGGTAGGTGCTTTTCAAATGTACACAAGGAAAGTTTGTCCCTTATCCTAATGTTTGTAAAGGTATGACTGTGAGATTTAACACACGTTATTGTTGGGGTATACTGCTGATTCTTGCCGAGTTTCATGACTTTTGCAAATGGGACACCATGTCTTTAAAGGTCAGGGTATTAAGTCATAATGATTACATGCCACATGATCATGGCAGAAAAGTACTATCTAAGATGTCAAAGATCTCAAAATGTGTCCATTCATTTAATTTTTTTCTTCCATTTTCGAAATGCTAGTATTTTGCTCAAAATTCTATAAAGAGTAAAACATACATTTCTTTACTTTGACACATGTTTTGAAGTTGGACATTTATGGAGCGATCTTAGAGAGAAATTCTTAAATCCCCCTGGTCGTAATCTCTAAGGGATAAACGGGATTAATTGCCATAGATTACTGTCACCTATCTATGCCTTGGATGCAGTTTCATCTGATGACATGTTGTTTCATATTAAATGTGCACAAGGAAAGTATAGGTATGAGGTATTGTGTCTAGCAATAAACACCTATGAAAATAACATATAATTGGCAGAGTACATCATACAGACAAATTTTGCATGATTAAAACAGTGAAGTTACTGCTTTATACACATATAAACAGCACTTACAATACTATAATTTGATGCTTAATTCTTTAATTACCAATGTTATTTGCCAATGTGGCATTTTAGCACCAGAATGACACACAAAATATATGAGAGTTTCATCTGGGACAGTTATAGTTCTGATATCTATAGAAGATATGAAAGTAGTTTGTATGTGAACATCCTTATGAAACATGTGCGAGCTTATTAATGCCTGTAATTGTGATTGCATTGAGTCCTTTCATAGTCTGTGTATCGTTTGACTTTCAGTTTAAATCATAATGAATTATAATGATAATTAGCACTTCTTTTGTAGCCCATAACACAGAGTCATTAAACATGTCCCTATGTGCTGTAGAGAAAGAAGTACAAGAAACAACATGTACCTGGTCTCAACAAAAATGATTTTAAAAAATAGATGTTAAATTAGTGCAGCTTTAAAATGATCCGGGTTTTTTAAAGTTTTATCAATTGACTCAATGTTTTTGAAGTGTTCTGTGAGGTTGTTCCACAAGGTTGAGGCAGTGTAAGTAAAGCTGTGTTCACCATATGACTTGGTAAGAACTGGTGGAAAAACAAACATTGTTTTCTTCTTAGAACAAAGATTTCTAATTGGTGTGTACTGTTTTTACAACTCAATCAAATAAGATGGCATGAAATTGTAAAAACAACAATGTGCCAAGAACAAGATTTTGAATGAAATGCGAGAATGAATGGGAAGCCAGTGTAAGTCTCTTATAATGAGAGACACGAGCTGCAGAGTTCTGCACAACTTTCATTTTTTGCACTTGACGAGTTGGAATCCCAGAAAGAAGGCTGTACCAAAAACGAGGTGACATGCTACTAATGTGTGATTCAGTTAAATGAATCAGCTTATGATGTAATGGATAAACTGCTGTTTTATGTTTTTAAAGTTATTTTGCCTGATTGGTGCCTAAAGAGCTGATGAAATGTAGCCTGATACTTGCAGTAAGGACGTCATGATGGATGTGCTTTTTCAGATTTCAAAGAAGATTAGTTGTGGTCATAGAAAGTTCTTTCAAAGTGACTTTAACAAAGATGAAACAAAAAGCATGAACAGAATAATAACCATGATTTTGTTGTTTTTGTCATTCAAAAACAAAACTTTATCGACAGAGCCCGGGGGCTTCATCAAGGATTTGTTTGTTACATTTGGATAAAAAATCCCAAAGAAATTGATCTGATATTTTGCGTGGGATGACTGCTCTTCAATTGTACTTTACATTCCAAAGTACAGCTGTGCCAGGGCAATGTGCGTGCGGGAGTTTAAGATGTGATTTACTGCGTCGAATGATACAGCCTGACTCGTACAATACATTAAGTGGCGCGTGACTCTCATAGCAAATCACACCCTTCATCCATATCTATGATATGAGATTTATTCCATATCTGCTCCTGTCTTGAGTGAGGGAGGAATTTAAATGCCCCCCATTTGTGCTGGTGGATGAGGAGGGATGCGGTTGTCAAGTGCGGTCTTGGGGTGATAAAGCTGTCAGCGGGCTTACCAGCTTTCAGGGGGAATGTGAAGGGGAGGGACATTGAGATGAATGTGAACTTTGCGCAGTTCTAGTCTGTCCTACTTTGACAAAAGGAGGTAAATAACAAGAGAGGCTCTTCTGGTAAATGAGGAAAGTGAATCTGTCACTTGCATTGGCATCAGTGCACACCACAACATGTTGGATTGAATATCTCACAGTGAGATGAATATTTCTTCTCCAGATTTTTGTTCCTCATTAGGGAATGCTGGGTACAACTTACGAGTACCAATTACCCGAACTTGAGTGATTTGTCGCTTGCTTCCTTTTGTCAAAGTAGAGCAGTATTGGTCTATCTATGGATGTCTCTCCTCTCGTTGAGATATGGGCAGCTTGTAGAGCAAAGTCCCAAACACTCATCTAAATATATACTAATGATAACTTAAGAGGAATACATATCGGAAATCCTGAATTACCAAGTTGATAAACTGGGTTGTGAAGATAAATGCTCTTGATAGTACTGATATGATATTTGTATACACCCATTGACATGTCTTCTCCTCAAAATCCTTCTGTACAATAGGTGTTTCCAGGATCCATGTCTAAACTTGAACCAAAGATTAATAGCTAAGATATCCATCAATTGATCCCTATGACTTTGAGAATCAATGAGAGTCTTGGTCTTCTCTCAATGCCTCTCTTCAAGAAGTAAGAGGCTTGTACCGAACATTTATATGAATGAGATATATGTCAACTGATCACTTGTTATCAAGGTAACCCATATACTATGAGATTTGTAGACCAGCATGAGCAGCTTGAAAAGCAATAATGTTTTGCCTTCCCAGTTGCTGTACCATTTGTGTTGAGTAGCGTTGAAACAATCTAATGATCTTTCTGAGTAGGAAACTTGGATACCGGGTACACATACATGTAATGCACATTTAAGCTTCATACATGTGGTACACAAATCGGTTGCAGTGAAATAAACATGCCTGCCAAGTTTTACATAATACTTCATACTCTGAATCAAGCTTGAGCAACACTTCAACTCGAAAAAAGAAAGGTGAAAATGAACCTACATGTAAGAGGGTAATCATGATCTTTTTTCACTTGCTTTCTCGGGATGTGTCGAGTATGGAACATCATATTCTTGACCCAGTTACATTCAACTGTATAGAGAGCTGGGAAGATGTGTTAAGCCCAAGATGCCATCGATCTATCGAGCCCTCTCTCTCTCCCGCAGTCACTCGGCAGTGCAAGTACCTCTTAACCTGTATTACCACTAGACTAGCGATACTTGTACCCTGAAGAAGCCGTGGCAACCGTGGCAACCGTGGCCCCTCTTTTGAATTTAAAATGTCATGGGAACTGGGACCTCTTTCAGACGATGATAAAGTGTGGTACCAAAACATTAGTTTGCAGCCACATATCGGTCGAGTGGTGTACTACAGAGGAAGAGATTGATACAGTATAATCTATAATAGCTTGTCACCAATGTGTTTTGTTTTTGCAGCAAATCCTCAGTTGAGCTGTGTGCACATTGAATAGACTACCTGGGCCCTGTTGCATAAGACTTACCATTGATGGTAACTTTGCTACCAATGACAATTTCTATGGAAAACTTGAATTGGATTGGCTGTTTGGCTATGTTACCATGGTAATTACCATTGATGGCAGAGTTACCATTAGTGGTAATGGTTTTATCAGGGCCCTGTTATAAGCAGGGTAGCATTATTAAAATCTGTGTACATTAGAATGTGCATGATATTTTATTATGTCATGCTAAAGTTGTTGAGTTTTATAACTGGATGGCATTATTTTGGTAAGATTCAATAACATTTAATCTGACATTCTGAAATATTGCTAGGATACACTGTGATAATTTAAGCCCTGCAATGCAGTGCATGAATTCCTTTCAAATGCTGAAGATGTGTTTGTCATCACCAAAATCAGCCTTTCACCCCAAATCCATGACACACAGCGTTTGTCTGAAAGTGCCTCGTTTCAATTGTCGACGCCCCGAGCCCTAGTAATGGCTGCGAACAATCAGGGATTAGTCCACTGGCCTGGAGTCATCTCAAAGATGCATCTCAACCACTCGCCACCGCACTGTCTGCTTGTTGCCGTGGGAACCTCCGTGTGAAGTGATAAGTCTGCAGGACTGATGCACTCCTGACCCTACACTCGCTTTCATCTCTCTTTCTCTTCCCTGTTTGATTTTTCCCCCTATATATCTTTGTCTCTCACTCTTCCCTCTTTAATTTTTTTAATCTCCTTCCTCCTGTCTTCCTTTCCACTCTTGTCTGTTTATCTTTCATTCTTTTTTTCCCTTCTCTTTCCCATTTGCTCATTCCCTTCTTTTCATACTCTTTGTCTCGCTCTTTCATTGAACTTTTCCCCTCTCTGTGTGACACATGTATTACAAACTTGAGGTGTCTGACAGCCACCAGACTAAATAGACTTTTATGCTTTTTCTTCTTCCCTATACCCTTTCAGAAATAGTTAACCCATTGCTCACAGTTTGATTTTCTGGCTCTGTGAAGCCTGGTCCAGTTAGGATGTCAAAATTTGCCCTGGAACTGCAGTAACCAATAAGTTGTGGCTTAATTGTGTCCTATGAGGTATTATGCATTTATTTATAGCCTTTTGTCTATTGTCTGAGCAGCAGATTGTTGAGGAATCATGCTGCTTAGGATCTGAGTGGATAAAAGCCAGTCTGCGTATATGTAGGCTCAATAAGGATCAGGTTGAAGAAATAGGATCATTATGTTCAAAGAATTCATTATGTTCAAAGAATTAGATAAGAATTTTCTTTTTGCGATGACCTGAGACAGAAACTAGAGCAGCATAACTTTGAGAGTAAAGTGCATTAGGTTCAATGATCAATTCCTGTGTGCCATCTCTCTACCTTCTCCCAGTTTGCCTGAGGGAGTAATCCCAGCGTATTTAAGCCTTCCTGTTATTCATACCATGCTGCTCTATAGCGTATATATATATATGTTTACTGTGCAGAAAATAGAGCAATGGCACATAAGGAGTTAATGCTGTTTTGGCGGAAGTTGACTCAAGGCTATCCAGAAGTGGAAATTGCTAAAAGCAAAATCCATCCACATATCCAACATCCATTATCTCTGTTGCGCCTGCTCTTCAGTCTTGCTAAAAAAAATTCCTATTGCAATCTTTCCCTGCATGTTTGTGTCAGTGCACTTGATGTTGCATGACCAAATCAGCTCAACATTCTGACCTAATTATATCATGTTTCTTTATACATCTTGTGTTTTTCATAGTTGAACTGTACTTAAGATTTGAGTAGAATATGCAATACATATTAGATATGATTTTTTTTAACATGAAGATCTGCTGGATTCAATTATTTTGATAACCTTGATTGATTTGAATGTTACAAAGAAGTACCTTATCATTTCTATGCCTCCTGTAAATTAGTGCTACAAACCGGTTGGCTTGTACACAACATTTTGACGGGAGGTTTGTGTGTTGAGGTAAACAGTGACAGGTCTGGACATGAATCACTCTGGGATGCGGTGATGATGAATCTGTCTGGATCCTATGATGTTTGCCATAGCAACCGCATCAGTCTTGAGCCGAAGACAGGTGTGGGATGGAGATAATCAGGGGATGATGGTCCCAGGGTGCAGATAGAACAGTGCACCCCCCTGCTACCCCTCACCTTGATCAGATGCATCATTAACCCGAGAGTAATTCTCCCTATCGCATATAGCTCTCCGAATCTGAACGCGTGTGGCGCTTCAATTTTGTTACCTTTGTTCTTGGGATATGAACTTTCAGTTCATGAACATTCTATATCCATCGTCTTGCTTGTGTTTTTTCATTCTTTTATTAGTCCATCCACAATCAATGTTTAGGTAGGCAAAACATCGCTGTGACTCCCGTGAGTGATTGGTGGTATTTTTTCAAGTCCTTCGTCCATATAACAACCCTGTCATTTTAATATTACGAGGTTTACAAAGGTCAAAATTACAGATTCTTTGCATTGTTGCATGATTTGAATATGTACCAAACTCTTACCAGAAGTATACGTCCCAAGAGCAATCGATCAGATGTCGGTATCGCGAGGTGATATCGCTTGATATCGGCTATATGCGATAGGGAGAATTGGAAAGATTAGCAGGGTTCGCCATGTATACGGGCATGTGTGCAAACAATGTGAGCTCATGACACAAAACGCACATCTGACTAGCTAGAGGCCTGATGTACCGATGTGGGTGGGCCAATTACTCTTACATCTGCTTCTAAAGCCCTGTTCATATTATACTTTAACCCATAGCCTGCCCCAATGAATAGAGCCCAGTGCCACGCTGCTAATCCCCATTGTGCCAGCCCCAAATCTGCCCGTGCCAAGTTTATATTGAGGCCTTTTCAGATGCGCTTTATTATCTGTGTTTTCTATGGCATGATGAGAGTTAATCATGATAATACCGCTATTATTATTCATACACGTCGGTAAGAAAGTTTCCAGTGAGCCTCTGAAAACACCATTCATATATACCGAAAAAGCGCTAATATGGGCGTTTAGGACAGCTGGACTCTCTCCAGAGTGCAATAAAGTGCAAGGCGCAACATTCACAGCTATTGTGCAGACATATTCTCTAAGATTAGCTTACCACAATATTACGGTATTGCTAGGTCTCCAAGTGCAAAATAGCTGCAAAAAAAAAACAGAAAGCAGGAAGGAAGTACCGCATTATTAAAGTGACTCCCATTCATATACGCAACTATTGGTAATGCATCAGCAAAATTGCTGCAAATGTTGTGCCCATTTTGCAGATAGGTGGTGCATATGAACAGAGTTCATCAGGCCAATGCCCACAGATTTCGGTAGCTTCTGATTGTTTTTTCTGAAGAAGCCAGCCCTGATGGGGCTATTTTGGAGCTTTGGTCTCATGACGCCCTCCACAGTAATCTAATTGGCAGTCCTTAGCGACACCTACTGAACCACAGCTGATTGATACACCACACCAGAGGTGAGTCTTCATTAGCCTGATCAGATGAAATAGCGAGCTAGTTTGTTGATCTGGGGAACTAGGCTGAAGTTGCAATCGCGTCTTCATTAGCTCGAAACTCGGGATGCATAAATTATCTCGATGTTCGCACATGCGCAGTGTGTGACGGGAATAGGCCACAACCGCGTGGCTTCGGTTGTGAGCTTGCATTCACGCACGTATGAAAACCTAACGTAAACAATGCCCCGTGCGCACTGATGCATGCTGGGCTCGAGAAATTTTCAGGTTAATGAAGACGCCCCGAGCTAGCTCCATCTAGCCCAAGATTTCTTGGGAAATAGTTAGCTATTTCGCATGATCTGTCTAATGAAGACGCAAATAGCTAGCTATCTGGCTAGGCTATCCCGGCCCTTTAATTAATTTGAAGGGTAACATGAGGCGGGTAGTAAAGAGATTGCACACCTTCAAAGCATTTTTGAAGAGTGTGTATCATATACTCAATAATGCATTTTGCAGATGATCATCTGATTCTTTTAAACATTGCATTAAGCACAAGTATCACACAGGTTTCAGATTGTGACATTTGAAACTTAAATGCAGGATGTCCAATTTGCAGGTCAACAGAATTAAATTGGGTAAAAACCACAGAAAATGGAAGAGGAAAATGTATCAGAACTTCCCTCCAATAATAAAAACTGACTTGTTAATACACCATTAGAAACAAGTTTCTTACACCCATACCTTTATGGAAAAAATATTATTACATCAAAAACAGAAAGAGAGCAATTTATGGAATCATACAACACAACACACCACCTTGCCTGAGAACTCAAAGAATTGAAATTTGAAAAGATAACTTTCTTATCCTTTTGATACTTTTTGATACACCATTAGACACAAGTTTCTTACACCCATACCTCTATGGAAAAATTATTATTTCATCACAAACAGAAAGAAAGCAATTTATGGAATAATACAGCACAACACACCACCTTGCCTCAGAACTCACACAATTGAAATTTGAAAAGATAACTTTCTTATCCTTTGACAGATTTTTTTGTCAAACCTTCACTAATATGTTTCTTTCATGTTTTTGCTTTTATTGTAACCAATTTATTTTCAGGGTGAACTATCCCTTTAAGTAATTGTCCTCTCTAAGATGTAAAGTGCACCCCAAGCAAACACACCACTAACAGCATTCATACAGCAGGTGCTATCCCTCCACTCCACAAGATATAATCACTCAACATGGATTGTCAGAAATGATTACTACTGACAACTTTCAGATGTATCACATATTCAAACATGTACATGAAACAACTGTCATTTAAGCTACATAGAAATATTGTTATCATGTAACGATGCGATCTGGCAGAAACTTAACCCTGTGCTCATGGTTAGATATCTGGGCTTCGCAAACACTGGTCCAGTAAGTTAGAATTTCAAAATTTGAACTCCATGAAACTGCAGCAACCAATGGGACCTTCTCATAACCATCTTTTCTATTTTATTTTTTCAGTGCATAGAGACATCATGGTGATGAAAACTTTGTAAATGCTTTATGATATCATTATTATCATTTTTGATAGGCCACTGCAGTAGTAATTGCCCTTGATAGAATCCTGGCACTCAAACACTGGAAGTGAAGTGTGCCCATGACATTGGTGCTATGTTGATGAAGAAAAGTAATTCTTTTCACCGGTCTTATTAGCATACAAATGCTGGCTCCAGCTAATACGTGCTGATACCAGCTGAATCAAAGATTATGATGTCTATGTGTATGCTTAAGATTCTCTCATTTCTATTTAGCCATTACACATTATATCATCAAATCAATACTAAAAGGCAGGTGTTAGCATTAAGGTTTATCACCATATATGCTAATAGGGTGCTGATGGAAAGAATGCCCTTGGCAACAACATCATTTGACTCAAACAGAATGCCATGACAATGAAATGAATATGAATCATCCAAGATTGTTTGAGAAAGATTTTTTTTATCATTTGAATTTTCAAACTCTTGCATCCAACTTCAGTTCTAAAAAAAATCAATATTATTGCCTTATTAAGGGATTATTTTCTATCTTTCGTGATGTCATTGCCTTTCAGTTTCCTACAAAGAATGCTAACAGCATATCCACCAGCATAACATGTCAGTGGTGAGGAAACATATCATATGGATTTTTTTTCAAAACAGTTCGATGTAAGAGTTTGAAAATTGGAATGATAAAGAAATCCTTTCTCAAACAATTTGGGATGTTTCATATTCATGTCATTGTCATGCCATTCTTTTCGAGTCAAATGATGTTGCCAAGGGCATTTCTATCATCAGCTCACTATTAGCATATATGGTGATAAACCTTAATGCTATCACCTGCCTTTTAGTATTGATTTGTTAAAGTGTATAATGGATAAATAGAAACAAGAGAATCTTAAACATAGACATAGACATCGGGAGTTGTATGCTTATGCATATTCATGTTTCTGTGATGCTGGTCTATTTGAGTCAAATGATGTCATTGACATCTCGTAGTACAACATTGCAATAGCACACTTTACTTACGTAACTGTGATGTTCTATTCAAGTCAAATGATGTTATCGACCTCGAAGTTCTATTCAAGTCAAATGATGTCATTGACACATCGTAGTACAACATTGCAATAGCACACTTTACTTACGTAACTGTGATGTTCTATTCAGGTCAAATGATGTCATCGACCTCGATGCTCTATTCAAGTCAAATAATGTCAGAGACCTCTTATTGTCCAACATTCCAGGAGCACACTTTACTTATGTAACTGTGATGTTCTATTCAAGTCAAATGATGTCATTGACCTCTTATTGTCCAACATACCAGTAACACACTTCACTTGCGTATATGATGTCAGTGACCTCTTTTTGTCCAACATTACAGTAACACAATTTACTTATGTTACTGTGATGTTCTATTCAAGTCAAATGATGTCAGTGACCTCTTATTGTCCAGCATTACAGTAACACACTTCACTTGCGTATATGATGTCAGTGACCTCTTTTTGTCCAACATTACAGTAACACAATTTACTTATGTTACTGTGATGTTCTATTCAAGTCAAATGATGTCAGTGACCTCTTATTGTCCAGCATTACAGTAACACACTTCACTTACGTATATGATGTCAGTGACCTCTTATTGTCCAGCATTACAGTAACACAATTTACTTATGTTACTGTGATGTTCTATTTAAGTCAAATGATGTCATTGACCTCTTATTGTCCAACATACCAGTAACACACTTCACTTACGTATATGATGTCAGTGACCTCTTATTGTCCAGCATTACAGTAACACAATTTACTTATGTTACTGTGATGTTCTATTCAAGTCAAATGATGTCAATGACCTCTTATTGTCCAGCATTACAGTAACACAATTTACTTATGTTACTGTGATGTCCTATTCAAGTCAAATGATGTCATTGACATCTCGTAGTACCACATTGCAATAGCAAACTTTACTTACATAACTGTGATGTTCTACTCAAGTCAAATGATGTCTTTGACCTCTTATTGTCCAACATACCAGTAACACAATTTACCTATGTAACTGTGATGTTCTATTCAAGTCAACTGATGTCATTGACCTCTTATTGTCCAGCATTACAGTAACACACTGCACTTATGTAACTGTGATGTTCTATTCAAGTCAACTGATGTCATTGACCTCTTATTGTCCAACATACCAGTAACACACTGCACTTATGTAACTGTGATGTTCTATTCAAGTCAACTGATGTCATTGACCTCTTATTGTCCAACATACCAGTAACACACTGCACTTATGTAACTGTGATGTTCTATTCAAGTCAACTGATGTCATTGACCTCTTATTGTCCAACATACCAGTAACACACTGCACTTATGTAACTGTGATGTTCAATTCAAGTCAACTGATGTCATTGACCTCTTATTGTCCAACATACCAGTAACACACTGCACTTATGTAACTGTGATGTTCTATTCAAGTCAACTGGTGTCATTGACCTCTTATTGTCCAACATACCAGTAACACAATTTACTTATGTAACTGTGATGTTCAATTCAAGTCAACTGGTGTCATTGACCTCTTATTGTCCAACATACCAGTAACACAATTTACTTATGTAACTGTGATGTTCAATTCAAGTCAACTGGTGTCATTGACCTCTTATTGTCCAACATACCAGTAACACAATTTACTTATGTAACTGTGATGTTCAATTCAAGTCAACTGGTGTCATTGACCTCTTATTGTCCAACATTCCAATAGCAAGCTCTTAGCTGATGGTGATGTATCAAAGCACTCACACCTGTCCATGAATATTGATATAAAGTAGTAAAATGTCTCATGGCTAGAAAAAAATCAAAGCTAGTTCTTAAGAGATGCTATGTTTTATCTTTGCAAAATGGATCCCACCGCTGCCACCTCTTTGTGATGGAGGATGGAGGCATTTGCATGAAGCATACGATACCATCCCTTCGGGTGGTGACAATGCTTTATGTTTGCCATGTAGCGCACACTAACCCCATTCATATACGTCACATATCCGCAAAATAAGTGCAACATTTGCAGCAATTTTGCTGATGCATTCCTGATAACTGTGTATATAAGCAAGAATAACTCAAATAATGTAATATTTGCTTCTTCACTTTTTCTACTATTTTTTGACTATTTTGCGGATGGAGACCTAGTTATAATACTGCAATATTGTGGGAAGCGTCTTTTATATACTGTGTCCGCAAAATTGCGCCTCGTGCATTATGCTCTGGCATGTGGTGCGCCAATTGTAACACTTTTATGGCTTATCGGAACATGTCACCATGGTGTGCTTGCTCTAGCTAGGGATGTGGAGAGAGTCCAGCTGTCCAAAACACAGCAATATTACAGTTCTTTAGATGTATATGAACGGTGTTTTTTAGAGGCTCGCTGGAAATGTTCTCACTAATGTGCATCGGTATTGATACCGGTATTATCGTGATTATGGCATATGAACGGGGCTCGTGTAACTACCATATACATCATGCCAGTGCCTTGTACGGCAGGTGCCAATGCGCCGGCAATGCTGCGAATGGTTCCGAGCCTTGAGCAGCTTCCCATATTTGGCCCGCAGCTGAGAATGCGCTTATGAAAGCGGATGAGCAGAATTGTACATTTGATTGCCATGTTGAATAATCAATGGGAAGCTGGTGGATATGAATGTTTTGCCAATATTACATGTGTTTGATTAAATACTTGTCAGGGAGTGGAGTATCAAGGGATTTTTTATCCAGTTCTCATATTGAAGCATGACTCATATGAGATATGAATGAATGGAGTACAATGTGAGGAACTTATAAATTGTTTCTCCTATGAATCATTCTAAATCCATATACCATTAGTATGTATGCAGATAGATGAATTTTTATTTTCAATTTGAATCCATTTATTAATTTCATTCATTTGATATGTACAATTAAAATATACAATTTTAATGTATACAAAATATATCCAAAATATACAATGTACAATTAAAATATATGTATTTATTACATTGAAAGATGTATAACATCAACTTATGAACATTGACTAAGGAAAGTATTAATAAATAGAGACTGATTGTTGCAATAATGAAGAAACAAATTGCTACAACACAAGTACTGTAGAAAACTCATATGTAAGTATAAACAATGAAGAAAAAGGTTTACCCATTAGAAGCGTCAGTGGCTTGATAAATTGGGTACACCCATTTTAGAAAAATAACTTTGTAGTGCCTGATGTATCAAGGAAAAGCACTCTCAGAATGTTTCTATGAAATTGCAATGTAATTCTGTCTCAGTTGTTTTTTTCAGTTCTTTTGCCCATTTTTTTCCTTTTGGGTTGATTTGCCTCCCAAAGCAAAGAGAATGTACGTTATATTTTATCTCTCATTTTCTCTCACACAAACATACATACACATGGACAAACATGCACACGCACCATATCTGCGCAGATTAAAAGTGCTATATTGTGTGATGCTCTGGTTATATCTATTGTTAAATAACAGACAGAACATTAAGTTTTTATCAACTTAACATGAAAAATTTATGGCCTATTTTGGCATTTATATTGTTAAAGATCTCCCACAATGTAAATTATGTACACACATAAATGCACACCCCTTTTCATCACCATTTCTTATCTTCGCTGCATATCTTTTTTTTTTCATATTTGCACTTAGATTCCCCGCTATGAATTTTTCATCAGTAAAAGCTTTTAATAGTCACGAGATGCTTATATTCCCCCTATTTCTCACCATTCTTTTTTCTTTTTTTCTTTCAATTTGCGGCTGTTTCGTCATCATCTTTGCCTCCTAATCACCGCTCTCTGTGATTGCAACCAACCGATGTCCTACTTCAGGTAAGAGCATGTAATGTATGCCAGATTCTTCACCTAGCCAACAACCCACCTCCTAATTTTGTGTAGAATATAATGCATGGCTGAAAACATGTTTGTATATATGTCTCTCTACCACATTGTGGTAAGCAATGTAATGCTGTGTTCACACTCCACCTCATGGTGGTAACACATTATAATGATGTATTCATACTTTACTTCATGGTGGTAACGCATTGTAATGATGTGTTCACACTCCGCCTCAGGATGGTAAACAGTGTGATTATGTGTTCACACTCCACCTCATGGTGGTAACACATTGTAATGATGTATTCACACTTTACTTCATGGTGGTAACGCATTGTAATGATGTGTTCACACTCCGCCTCAGGATGGTAAGCAGTGTGAGTATGTGTTCACACTCCACCCCATGGTGGTAAGTAGTGTGATGCTGTGTGCACACTCCAGTTCAGGGTGGTAATCAGTGTGATGCTAAGTTCACCTTTTACCTCATGGTGGTAAGCGGTGTAAAAATGCTGTGTTCACACTCCACCTTATGGTGATAAATAGTATGATGCTGTGTGCACACTCCAGTTCAGGGTGGTAGTCAGTGTGATGCTAAGTTCACCCTTTACCTCACGGTGATAAGCGGTGTAAAAATGCTGTGTTCACACTCCACCTCATGGTGGTAAGCGGTGTCAACTTAACTTCATGGTGGTAAACAACAATGGCCATTTTGCATCACACCTGTCAATTATCTAATACACACAAATTTGCAGGTTCAAATTTGTCTAAAAGTGAAGATCTTTAAATGATTAAATATTCAAAAGATTATTACAAGAATTTGTAAGTGATGAAATGTCACAAAACCTGCTGATAAAAGGGTGGACATCCATTAACTTCATGATGTGTTGATTCCTGTTACAACTGTTTCAAATTTGTTTTTTCAAAATTGTCAAATGTTTTCTTAACACCTAGTAGCACTGACCTCTTCCATTTTGCACATACACACACATCCAACTACAACTACTACAGTAGACTCATCCATTGCACATTTATTTGCTAGTACACATACACAGACACATGCAGAGCTGCCAAGTCTCCCTGATTTCGCAGGAGACTTTCTGAAAATATGCCAAAATTACTTCACTTGATTCCATTACATCACCCAATCTCCCTGATTATTGATAAATTATTGTCATTGAGTTGTATGCATTTTATAGCTATCTCCCTGGTTTCTGATGAAACCAAATCTTCCTGATTGTTGAATTTCAATGGTGGTAGATCTGCATATGCAGATATAAAGAGATGTGTTACACAAATACACAGACAAACACACAGCCAAACACACATACGCATACACGAGCATTGC
This sequence comes from Arbacia lixula, assembly GCA_963669155.1. NCBI lineage: Eukaryota > Metazoa > Echinodermata > Echinoidea > Arbacioida > Arbaciidae > Arbacia > Arbacia lixula. The sequence goes on from OZ022593.1 coordinate 5,376,403, forward strand.
CCAAAACATAGACACAGACAAACAAACATACCCATACAGACATGATCAGTACTCAATATTGAAGTCCACACTAACTTCAATCTACACAAAATTTGTAGGATCTGCCTATCACATCTGTTTTTTTTTTTTTGCTGAGTTCAAGAGATTTGAGGTTACAGATGCGGCGTGTGTGTGCTCGAAGATGCGATGGTATCTTCAAAGAGTCATCAATTAATCATGTTGAGATAGATTCGGGCACTGCTGGTCCACAGGGGGCGGAGATACGTGTGATATGAACTCACCAAAGGTGTGAGAGGTATCAACATTGAGGGCACTCCACTCAGCGTCATATGTAGGCTAGCCAACTCTACAGAGAATATATGACAAATAGGGGGGAAAGTTTCATTTTTTTGTAGGCTTACCTTGATTCTATATATGTCGAGCATTATCTCCAGTTCTGCACAAACTACTGGTTGGGTGTATTACATGTGCATTTGTATGTACACATGCATTTAATTTCCTGTAACTGGATGTGGTGAATCACAGCGTCATGATCAATAACTGTACAAAGCTGTTTGATTGAACTTGATTGTACTTGATTTAATTGAAGTGTTATGCGTAGTGTATCGTCAGCTATTGCACTATGTTCCAGAATCTTTTGACTGAACATGTGAAGTAAATCTTAACTTATTTGATATAGACTTCTCATAGTTACAGAAAGGTACATTTGTGCATACATTGCAGTTAGTAATTTATGCAGAATACAATGCACTGGTGTCATTGTGTATAGTTTATGCTTTCTTTCTCATGTTGGCTTCATCTAGGGTAGATGTGAATTATTGAATAACATTATGTCCGTTAAATTGAATTTTAACAATAACCAGAGATAGAGACTGGAAAATAGTGAGAAAAATCAAACAGATGGTAAGGGGCTTGTGATTTTTCTTAAAAATTCATGATCACTAGCACTAAATTCTGATTATGAAACTTGATAGGCAAACTCATTGGTCCGCAATGACATACTCTACATAATTTTCATTGTTTTTTACTTGTGAATCATGCATACTCAAGACAATATCTTAAGCATCCCTTTTCTAACTTTGATTTACAAAGCCAGATTGCATGACAAGTGATCTTTTTTTTTAATAAAAAGAACTGATTTTTTTTTACTCTTATGTCAATTGGTTTCTTAGATTTTTTTGTTTTTATTCAATCAATCTTCTCTTTTTAGTGTGTTCTTCTGTACAACAAAATCAATTGAGACTGCCACATGAGAGATTGTATGACATTTTAAAGAAAATTCTAGATGACAGGCCCGGACCGAGCTTTTTGCTAAGGGCGGGGGTGGGTAGAGATGCCAAGGTCGGAGACGAGCTTGACATAAGATTAGAAATAAAAGGAATCCACTTAAAAACAGCGGAGAGTTGCTAAGTAGAGGGGGGTTGTAGTGGTCAGAATTTGTTGTTTGTTTTGTCGGGTAATTTCTATGCCCCCTTTTTTTTGGCTGGGGGAGGGGGAGATTCTAAGTATGTGTCGGTGGGGGGGGGGGGGGGGGGTTAAACCCCTATTTGGTGATTACTATGCTCTTCTATTTCTTTTGAGATCCCAAGGGGGGGGGGGGGGGGTTATCACTTAACTTGCCAGGGGTAAAACCCCTCTGTGCCGGAGGTTTTCTCGATTACAGTTTTCTCTTTTTACAATATGGTCGCAAATTTGCGACAGCGGCATGTTACCCCTTAGCCCCAAAAGGCAACAGTGGCAGGTTAATAGTTAACCCCCTAAACCTCCACCCGTAGATCAGCAATTGGATGAAAGAAGGAAATGATAATTGTTCATGTGGCAGTGATGGAAAACTTCACTAGGAAACACAAATTAGATCAAGAATGGTGAACCCCCATCTTTAGTGTGACTGGTAAACAAACAACAACAGGACATTGAGTATCTTTCATAAAGCATTGGGGCATATTTATAGGAACAATTTCTTTGAACAAGAGATGACCAGCCTTGCATTTAATGAATATTTGTGAAAAATATTTACAGAATCGTAACCTTTGTGCATACCTATGTGATAATTAACTCACTTGTTTGTAGAATGAAGAAGAAATAAAGAGATGAAGATCTTTGACTCATTAATTTTTTTTTACACAAGACTATCTTCAGCCATTGTTTTTTAGTATGTGAAATGAAAAAAATATTAGATTACATGGAGTAGAAATTTTGTAAATAATGTGATTTTCTTGGTACATATATATCACATCATTTGATAATGCATCAATATGCAGAAACATGCAAATTCGTTTGCTGTATGTAGGATTGCAGATTATAACTGGAACTCTATGTTTTTTAATGTTTCCATGGTTGGAGTGTGCACAAATACTATTTAGAAAATAGAAACTTTCATAATTTATGAAAGTATCCTCTTAATATTGAGAAGAAGATATTCATGAAGTAAGTTATGTTACATTGCTGTAGTTCACTGCTTTCAAACCTCTTCATGCCAATAAAAATCGATAATGGCATCTTGCACAGTGCTTTATACATGCATGAACTACTCAACCCCCTTTACTAATATGCATTGTTTGCAGTCAATAAGTACATTTTGTTGCTGTCATCATGAATTGGCATTTTAATCTAAATGTCAGTTCGTGGTGACATCGATAACTATTTTGGAGTTTCATTGAGGAGAGAAATCGTTGTGTCTACTTTCACTAGCATTCAAAATGATAAAAGATAATGATTATTTGATTATTCCCAAGTATTGATTTCGTACATATAAATCTATCATCCTCTGAATTGCAGTAGGTGTCTTTTTAATCAGTGAAGCGATATAAAATTAATGGAAATGGTGTTAATATAAGCTCTGTTTTTAATTTTATTTCCTACAGCTAAATGCTTTGAAGACAAGGCTAGTTTGTACTGTTAGTTGCATATACCACCCTCTAGAGTTGAGTTCTGGTGGGTTTGCTGTCATCGTCACTAGGGAAGATGTCTTCTCTTCTGCACTTGTGACTCACAGCCTGAAACAGAATCAGTCAAGAACTGATCCCCGCGAGACAGGGGAGAGAAATACTACCGTGTCTTGGCTACCAATGATTCCAAGAGATTCCTTCTGCTTTTCAAGGGGCATATGAGCTTGAAGTCAAATCAACACAGGATGGAGCACGCTATACTTACTGCTACTGGGTGTATGCCTACAAATTTCTTTTCAAAATCAAATTTACCCCAGAAAGCCCTTTCACTACAAATTCAAAATAGTTCTCAAATCTTTGTATACCACTGCAACAAAGTTTCCTGATGCCTTATGTTTCTGGGTTGTGTATTGATCTATCTGTTTGTCTGTCCATCCGGATCTTGTTAACATAATTCAAGAAATGATTGACCAAATTTCATCAAACTAGGTGCACTGATAATAAAGGGCAGGGTGGGGGGAGTGTTTTGATTTGAAGTCATGTAGGCCAAAGATCACTTTTTATATGTTAACTCAAGAAATATTCTATCCAACCATCACAAAACATTGTTCAATGATAATTTATGACAGGACAATTCAGTGCTTGAATTTCATGTCAGACTGGTCAAAGGTAAAAGGTCCTAGGTCAAGGTTAAATCCTAAAATTTCCCTTTGTACATGATTTCTCGAGAAATAATTTATCAAATTTCATCAATAGTTTAAGAAAAGGAGGCAAACACTTAAAGATATCAGATTTGGAGGACCATGAAAGGTAAAGAGGAGATATCTTTGCAGTAGACATCAGTGAGTGATTGATTAATTGTGATATCATGTCATGTAAATAATTTAGATTTTGGATTGGGACCTTACAATTTCAGAGCCCACTTCACAACCGAAGGGGGCCTTGATTGTAGCTCATGGCATGAAAATAAATGAGTAGAAATAACGGCCTGGAAGGAATGGAATCAAATCGGATTGGATGCTTTCTCTTGAGTGGGTAGGATCTTGATCTGTCCAGACAAATTAATGCCTCATCATGCTTTTAAAATGTTTTGAGAAGATGGAAGAATAATATGGCTTCATTTTTGATTACTCACAGCTGATTACTCTATAGCAGAATTTGCCTACAAGATTAAAGAGCTTTCACGTCTGTGAGCATGTATTTTATTAATGTGCAAATCAGTTGTGGTGGTTAGAATCGTCATAGAGGGTGACAGAGAGAGAGAGAGAGAGAGAGAGAGAGAGAGAGGGAGAGGGGGGGGGGGGCCTTTGGCAGAATGAAGGAAAGAAATAGAGAAGAGGAGTGGGTATTGAAAAAAACAAAACAAATTAAATATAAAATGAAACAAATGTATTCATCAAACAAGGCGGGAAAGGAAAGATATATGATTAAGTTGGGAGAAACAATGGAAAAGAAAGAGAGATGGGTGGTTGTAGACTGGAAGATATCTGTAAATGTGAAAACAAAATATAAAATGAGATGGAGGAGAGAGAGAGATTAATAACAAAACACAAGGAGAGAGAGAGAGTAAGAATAAGGGTGTGTAGTAATGGACAGAGACAAATAAATACAGATAGGAACAAAATACATTCATAAGAAAGGGGAAGAAATATTAAATGAAGAGAGGAAAAATATATGTATAGATACAAGAAAACAAGGAAGGAATGATATGTTTGTGGGAATGAATGTGTGTCGGATTGTTTGTACATGTATGAGTGCGTGTTATGCATGCATGATGTGGGTTGTTTAAGTTACAAAACTAGGAAGCGGGAGGAAGATGCATAGAATGAGTATTTATGAATCAAGAGAAAGCAGGAACAAAAGGAAGAGTGAGAACTCACTGTGAGATACAGAAGAACTGCAAATATCTCAAGAGCCTACATTGTGATACAGTGGTAGAAGATTTGGCTACGTGGTTACAAATAGTAGCGATGGTAGCAAGATGCAACAGGGGATGTACACACACACATCATCATCTAAGGTGAGGCACACGCATCTTGATCACAAAACTGTTGCAGCAGTTTCGAGGAAAAGCTATCTGATACGGCAGCAGCCTTCAGGGAATGCTGAATGTGTTTCCCCGAGATCACATGCATGCGGTAATGAGGGGAACATGGTGCGAATGTTGTACCATCCGACACATAGTGTAGGAATCCGGAACCATAACAAGTTGCTAGAGTGCATTTAGCTGCATATAGTTTAGCAACCAGTTAGCCTATAAAGGTTACATGAACACGTCCTAGATAGATAGGTTGAAGTTTGATGAATTTGTAATATTATTGTATCTGGCACTAGTATTGTACAATCAGTTGTAAAATCAAGATGTCAAGATTTGCAGTGGTGTATTTGTATTGATATCTTGAGCTTAAGTGTGTTTTTCTTAACAAAAAGTGTAAAGGGAGGGGGTTACTGGATTGGGAAAACGGGATCAAGAAAAAAAATATGCAAAGACTACGGAAGGTAAAGAAGAGAGAAAGTTATGTAAAGAGTAAGAAGAGAGAAAGGATGCATAGGCAAAACATAAATTGATGATTTGAGGTATGTATTGAAAAAAGAGGTATATGTGAAGCAGGTTCATAGGTAGATGGACAAAAATATTCACTGAGATTGTGAAATTGAGAGAGATAGAGAGATAGATCTGTCAATTGATCGATATATACATAAATCGAGAAATAGATTGATACATCAATTGAGAGACAAAGAGAGAGAGAGAGAGAGAGATCAATTCTCCCTATCGCATATAGCCGATATCAAGCGATATCACCTCACGATACCGATATCTGATCGATTGCTCTTGGGACGTATACTTCCGGTAAGAGCTGGTTGTCGGTAGAAAGTGACCAAGAAATCACTTTTTTTATGAATTAAGCAGTGAAAATTTTGTGTAGGGTTGTGGTTAGGGTCAGGGTTAGGTTTAGAATAAGGTTTAGGGTTAGTGCTAAGGTCAGGGTTAGGTTTAGGGTTAATATTCATAAAATTAGTTGGATACCCTGGTCCCTTATTGTATACGGGATTGCCGAATGTTCGTGGACCGGAAGTTCATATCCCAAGAATTAAAGGTAAAAAAATTAGAGCGCCACACACGTTCAGATTCGGAGAGCTATATGCGATAGGGAGAATTGATAGATAGGTACATAAATCGAGAAATAGATTGATACATCAGTTGAGAGACAAAGAGAGAGAGAGAGAGAGAGAGAGAGAGAGAGAGAGAGAGAGAGAGAAAGAGAGAGAAAGAAAGAAAAAGAGAGATCTGTAAATTGATAGTTAGGTACATAACTTGTGAAATAGATTGATACATCAATTAAGAGACAAAGAGAGAGGAGAGAGACTGAGAGAGAGGGAGAGAGACAGAGACAGAGACAGAGACAGAGAGAGACAGAGACAGACATCCCCAAAGTTCGTACCTCATCAGTTGATCGCTGGGCCCTGCTCAGATCAATGTTGACATGACAGGGTCCTGCCTCTCATTGATTGCATCCCTCTGACCTATGGCATTGATTGCATCCCTCTGACCTATGGCATTGATTGCATCCTTCTGACCTATAGCAGTGTCAGAAGCCACACTCCTTTGTGCTAGAAGGGAGTATTGTCTTCTGGCTGATTTTGTGATGTTGTGAGAATCAGAGAAGGAACAAATGACTGCCATGTTGTGCACAGCTTGCCACACATGTAGTTGATGCACACATAGGAATATTCTACTTTATTCTATTATTATTATCATTATCATTATCGGCATTTCCATATAAAATGACATGTAGCAAAAATAAGAGCCAGAATTAATTAAAAGAAAGTAATGATAGACATTTGTGTGGCTTGGATGCAAGCAAAGGGGCTGCCAGGGTAGGAGATTATAGGTAACTTGATGCCCAGTTATACAAAGTATCGTAAGTCAGCGTCCACACACAGATTTTCATTGTATAGCTATACAGGACCGTGTTGCATAAAACTTACCATTGATGGTAACTTTGCCACCAATGGCAACTTTTATGGAAACCATGAATTTTATTGGCTGTTGAGTGATGTTACCAAGGTAGTTACCATTGATGGCAGAATTACCATTCATGGTAAGTTTTATGCAACAGGGCCCAAATGGAAACGTATAACTATGCAATGATTTGTTTGTGTATGGACATGGGGTTTGACTGTATTGAGAAGATATGAGGGTATTTTCAAACTTGTGGTGGTGGTGAAGGAGGGGGTGGGGAGGATTAAACAGGGGGACAGATAGTGAGAGAATAAGCGAGCTCATAGTTGCAATGTGCGCATGAGCAGATTATTGCTGATAGGACTGACCTCAGGTCAATCATACAATTCACAGAGTAGAATGAAAATCCATTAGATTATCAACCACGTTTCTATTCATTATCATGCAGATATGACAACAGTTACTGTATATGCCATATATTTCGCGATTTTCCGTGATTCAGGACTTCTTGACAATTTCGCGAGTGGTTAAATTCACGATCGTGGAGTACTAGTACTATTAGTACATGTTCTCATGCATATCATATCCATGTTTTCGCATGTTGTTGAATTCGCGAATAGTACCCGACCCGTGAAATTTGCGAAAATAGAAACCCTGCGAAATATATGGCGTATACAGTATTTGGGATTTGAAAGGAAGTAAAAGAACATTCCACCATCTGCACCTATTTGTATTGTTGTTCTGGTTACACTGTAAAATGCATTTACAATCATCATTAACACAACTTAATGAACATATCCCAGTCTGCAGTCTAGTAGTATTCATTCAGTGGATTGTCCAACCATGGTGTAACTAAGAACTGGTATATTGGACTTGATGTTGATAAATGGGAGGCTGGATGGAGAATGAGTAGTTTCTGTCATCAGCTCCTACTGATGCCATCTGCCCACAAACAGCCCAGTAGTGATCATACTCTACAAATTTGCTTTCCACACATTTAGGGAGCTCCTGCCCTGCAGGGCATTGACCACAGTAGTCTCCCTTTCAGCCATCATATTGCATTTCGTTGTTGTCAAAGCTTTCACAGTGCAGAAAATCTCCACCTTATTCACTTCTTGACTTTTTGTAACTTTCTTATCCTTTGACGGATTTTCATCAAACCTTCACTGATATGTTTTTCCATGTTTCTGCTTCTCCTGAAAGTAACTTAACTTCAGGGTGGACTATCCCTTTAAGCAGTTGTAAATCTAAGCAATAACTATGTACAAAGCCTGAAGGAATTAGCGCTGTTCTGTTTTTTTGTCTTGAAGTCAGGCTTGCATTGAGGCTAAGGTCAAGGCGGCTGGTTAGAATACCAACTTACCTCCCACTCAACCCTCCTTGATTGAATCAATTTTGATCAACACTCCTTAACACCAAGGGTTGAGCCCTCCTTAGGAAAGGGCCATTCCTGACATTTCCCTTTTCACTCCCCATTCCCTAACCTCTTCACAGACATCTTGAGCAGAATTCTTGGGAGTAGATTTGGTGAGGAGAAAAGATATGTCTTCAAGACAGCTGTCACAGAGCCCTTGCTGTTCTCTTTTCCACCCCCCCCCCCCCCATAAATAACACCCCCTCACACAAAAGCCCTGGCCTCATTTTCAAAAGAGTTGGAATAGATTGTGTGATCAATACTGTAACTGTACAATTGATTTAAATAATAATAATGATAATAATCGGCTCTTATACAGTGCTTTCCTAGTACTACCCAACGGGCTCGATTATTACCCTGGCTTTAGCTAAGCTAATTATGTAGTGCTAGAAGCTAGTTGATCTAATTAGATGAGGAATAGTTTGTTCCTGCCAGGTACCCATTTACTACACCTGGGTTGAGAGGGACAAATATGAGCAAATATGTACACACCGGGCTGGGCTTGAACCCAGGATCTCTGCAAAAGTGCATAGCTTTCACCACTATACCACAGTGCCCTCACAAAGATGATGTCAAAGATGGGGTCATAACACAGAAGCAAGAACAGTTGGTCAGAGATAGTAATTGCAATAAAATTAATAAAAGATGGTGAATGCCTGTTCAAAAATGTGATGCTGTGATGGCAACTTTTCATCCTATTTATAATTCTGAGATATCTGACAGTCTTTCTAGCCTTTTGATTGGATAGTGCTCCCCATGCCCCCCCCCCCCCCCCCCCCCCGCAACCATCTCCAAGCCCCATGTATGCACAGCTGCCATGGCGTAAAGTTTCGTTTTCTGAAACGCCTCACCCCATGTGACAAAATTAGCAGCTCGAGCATGTGTGACAATAGAATTAGAAGCTGGAAGAGACATCAGGGTAACTTGGTTACCAAGGCTGTTATGCACGGCGATGTGGTGATTCATTGATCCGTGCTCGGAGAGAAGAGGACCAGGTTAGAAGACGGCCAAGGACCGGGCTCTTTTCTTCTTTTTATCTTTTTTTATTCCACCTAGTAACGTGAGGGAATCCAGAACTGGTTTTTATTAGGTGGTCTGCCATGAATGGCAGATCATCTCTTGATTTCGTCCTAATTTTCTTTCTTTATTACTATTATTATTTATTCATTTTTATTCCATGGGTCTATTTTTTGTGGCATTGATATCTCAACAATGCATGTGCCATGTTTTATCAAATGTTCATCATGTATAGGTATATATGTGAAGATGATACAGCAACATTTTCAAGGTCATTACATAATCGTGACGTCATGCACGAGCAATTCAATGAAAATCTATTATCTCATGTAGCTCTACAACTGGTCATCTTTGTGTAATGAAATTTGGCATGCATAAAATTAATAACAAGGCAATTAGTTTTAAAAAAAAAAACGTGTGCGTATGTGTACGTTAGTGCAAAGCACGCGCGCAAAATGTTTAAATGCTCTAAATCAACTTAAAATTTGTTTGCATATGTTTCAGGCCATTTCTAGCATTTCAAAAATTTCTGTGTGTATGAGCGTGCGCGATTTTCCGTGCGTTAAGCGAACGGAACGTCGGAGAACCATTTTTTTCACTGGATTAATGTTTCTGACACTATATACAACATATCCTGTCATTTTGAACCATTTCCATGCAATAACGAGGTCGTGCAGGTGCGTCAAAGTTTAAAGTCCGCGTGTGCGTCAGTCCTCAGAATGGCCGGTGACCCCTAATTTTTTTTATATATTTTGAAAGAGTGTGAAGTGTAGATGCTACTTCATGTATCATTTGGTCGTTAAATACATCCTGACGTCATCATATTGCCAAATGAATGGAAAAAATTAATTTTCATGAAATTAATTTTTTTACTTGTTTTTGCTTATCTCAGTAATCCTTCATCAATTTTCTTCCAACTTTCAGTATGTGATAGCTGAGACATTGCTCTATGAAAAACAAGCCTTAATTTTTTAATAGGATTCCATCTACATGGTGTAAATTTGATTATAGACATTAATGTCAAAATCGGACGTATGTACGTGTTATGTCAATGGAAGGGGCATTTATGAAATGACATGATGAGCGTTAGGAGCTGTATCTCGCTTATGTTCAATTCTGTTACTCTGAAATTTTAGTATGATGTAGCTGAGTCTACTAGCTTTGCTCTATTTTTCAATCATATGTCGCGATCATGGTGAAATTTCAGCTTGCATATAGATTTCTTAATCATTCTAGTCCCTGCTGGGCATTATGTGTTAAGTGAATGGGAGGATGTGTGGCTCAATGGGTAAGGCGCCGTTTTAAGATCTTGAGGCCCCAGGTTCGATTCCTGGAGTGGGTAGGGTCAATTTTTGCATTCCTTTTGCAATATTTATTTTGCCATCTTCTTCTGTTCTATTACTCAATAGAAGGATAGAACAGAAGAAGAAGAAGAAGAGCTGATATAAGGAGGTAAGAGCTGATTTAGAGAATCTCCGTGCATTTTGTAGCAGAGTATGGACAGTGGTGAAGCAAAGACATTCCACTAAAGCGAGGACTGACCAATTGTGGCATTGGTATTGCATTTCTATTGCTGTCTTGATGTAGTTTAGTGTTTCCTGGGCTGAGGTGGAGAGAAGGGACCAGTGGAGGGAACCAGTGGATGGAACTATTGGTACCCTGAACTGGTCCCCCCCCCCCCTCCTTGTTTTTCAACTGCCATTGTATAGAAACTGCCATACAACGCAATGCATATTGGATAGCCTACTGCTACCCCCACTGGTTAACCCCACTGGTTCCCTCCCACCACCTCAGCACAGTCAACACTACATGACATCTATACAAATGCAATATCAATGCCATGATGAGTTAGTCCCTGTTTTAGTGGAATGCTTTTGCTTCACCACTATTTGTGCTCTGCTTCCTTGAAATTAATGTCACAAAATCTAAAATTTAAAAAAATCATAACTTTCTTATCCTATCATGCATATTTGTCAAACCTTCATTAATACATTTCTTTCATGTTTCTGCTTTCATTGAAACTAATTTATCTTCAGGGTGGACTTTCCCTTTAACTCTTTACGTGTCAATGCTGTATTTCTGTACTAGTAATGCATACAAATCCCATAGAGCAGCAATTCATCTGGCACAGGAGTTAAAGGAAGGAGTTAAAGGGAGTCGCAGTCAAGCATTCTCCCCACTTCGCACCCCACACACACTCAACAACTGGTATGTTTACCTCAGGTCCACAAGGACCAAATTGGATTTTGCCCCCTCGTGCCTCTCTATTGGATACAGCATGTAATCGAGAGTAATGGGGGGTGTGAATTAGCTTATAACATGGGAGGCTGTTATGTCATTACCTGCTGTGTTACAGGCAGAAGGTAACATGACACAATTCCCCTTCATGCCACCATTCGTCCTGAGCTCCGTTCATATACCATCATCACGATGGTCTTGTACTTTTGCATACTCCCATACTTCTCCTTAATCATTTACTTTTGGGGTCAACGTTTATTAGGCTCACTGCTCTTTTTGTCAACCCCTCATTCTCATAAATTTGTTTATTTGTAATTTTTTTTATTACTTTTTGTATGTATTCATGTTTTATAGTTTTATGAAATATTCTTTGTCACTGGTTATATGTTTTTTTATGATGAATGAAATCAAATTTTGGATTTCTTGCCTGTTTATATTCTGGTTTCAAAATGTAATAGTTTGTCACAAAACAAACATACACCTGCACTCCTTGCCAATCTATTCATGCAAACTGACTTGCACGTTAGTAGGGAAGAAGCATACGTGGTGACTTGATATCTTTTACCAGAACGAGCCCTGAATTAACCATTTTACGAGGAGAGGTAAAAGCGTGAATGTTGTTTGGTTACGCTGAAGTCTGAAATCCATCGCCAGGGTGAAAGAGGAAGCAGAATGACAACATTCGGTCTGGAGATCAAGATTGGATGCTGGCTGAGCAGAGGCTGACAAGATGCAGAGACAGCCTTTTACCACATTAAGACCGTAAAAAGAACAATTGATATTTCTCTAAGAATTTGATGTAACATATCGCTATAATTCTGCTTATAGGCAGTTTCTGGTCCTAATATTGGGAAAGAAGTTCTGATACAGTATCTTTTGCCATTTGCCTCTATTTTTTTTTTTTTTTTTTTTTACAAAATTGTACTTTTTTTTTTACCTGTAAAATGGACACCCTGTCTTGATGATTCTAGGCTCGCTTTGCTCCAGCAGAGCCATGCTGTTCTAAGGGATTTTAGTGGAGTAGTGGCTAATGAATGGAAAATGAAGTTGTGTATGACTTTACTGAAAGATGATGTTGCAACATCCCAACTAAATTAAATGTTTATTTTGTTTATGAGTATTTCTTTGCACTTTGTACTTAAAAAAAGCACACTTAAACAGATTTTGTTTAATTTATATTATAGTAATGGAAATCTTGAGAGAAATGGTTTGAACCAAGAAAGGTTTTAGACTATATGCATACAGTGCACTTGGGAGCGGTTGTGGATTTAATGGGTAGTATTGGCCAGGGATTTGATAAGAATCCGGTAAAGCCATGGTTGATAATGATATATGAGTTTGGTTGAGACTTAGTGAGGGCACTTATGCAAGAAATAATGCACCACTCAAAAGTGGCTTAGGGAATATCCTACGCCCAGAGAGCCACAACCAGAGAGTGAGAGCCAAGGGCTTTCTTCATGACGTGGAAGCTACAGGACATTAGTCTCATCAGAAAAGGCTGCATGATTAACCCGCTCCTCACAGTTAGAGTTTCCTGGCTTTGAGAACCCTGGTCTGGTTAGGATGTCAATACTTACCACAGAACTACAGTAACCAAAGGGCTCTTTCTTGATTGCACCCGATAGCGAATTTGATGTTGATCCAAAGCCTACTGTGTCTTGACAATACAGCAGGTTTTGCGGGAGTCATGCTGCTTAGTATCTGAGTGGAGGAAAGCCAGCCTGCATATGTGGGGGCCCAGTGAAGAATGGGTCAAGCTCGTAAAATCTGCATATTGTGCTTGAAAGTGGCCCTCTTATTTTTCAAAATTGTTTGTTGTCTGTGGTTCCTCTTCATTTGTCTGATCATGTCTGACAGGGATTTTTTAGTCTGTAGTATGTATTTACTCTCTATCTGTCTGTCCATCTCTTTCTGTATGTCTATCTCTCACTCTCTCTGTCACTCTGTGTGTCTCTGTCTCTGTCTCTCTCACAGTTTCCCCCACTCTCTATCTGGCTGTCCATCTCTGTCTGTCTGTCTGTCTGTTTGTCTCTCTAACCCTGTTCATATTCCATAATCATGATATTACCGCTATATCACAGATGCACGACTGTAAGATAATTTCCAGGGAGCCTCTTAAACACTGTTCATATACACCGGAAAAAAAATAATATTACCAAAGTTTTGGAGACTCTGGACTCTCCCCACACCCTTAGCTATCATGATTATGGAATATGAACGGGGTTAGAGAGAGAGGCAGACGGACAGAAGGAGATGGACAGCCAGATAGAGAGTGGGGGAAATTATGAGAGAGACAGAGACAGAGACACACAGATATACAGAGACAGAGAGAGAGAGAGAGAGAGACAGAGAGAGAGAGAG